>JAJQZP010000047.1:1200000-1593097 GCA_025403435.1 Artocarpus heterophyllus
AACCCATTTATAGCACAATTAATAAATGTGCAGTCCAAACTCGTTTATCTCGTGTCATTTTCGTATCGTGTTATCGTGCTGTGTCCGAAATTGATGGCCCTATATGTAGCAAATGTCTGGCTAAATAAAAAAAGAGCTCGAGCAAAGTAGTTTTTTTGGTTGTGTTCCTCAAAAGGATGATGGTTCTGATGGATATCATAGACGATGTGTGCACCACCTTTACGAGTGATGCCACGCAAAATGCTATGAAGGGTGCATGCATGCATGGTCGGTAGAGGAACCCTGCCAAGAAACATATTTCTGCTAATAAAATAAAATGGTGAACATAGATTGTGCATTACATTGGCAACTAGCCTTGACTGAGAAAACCGACAGGCTCCAAGAAGTTATAAAAGAAATTAACACAATTTTTTGATAATTTATAAAACTTAAAAGAAAGAGAAAAGAATAAAAATCAATAGTTTTCCCCTAAAGATCCTAAATTTTTCCAAGCATATTAGATTCATACCCAAATATTTTAATTCTGTAAATTAAAAAAGAAAAACAAATAGGCTATATATGTACAGACGTGTGAGTGCATGTTATAAATTTTCTAGTACATAAATAGTATGGTTATGTTTGGTATACCATATTGTATTGTATTGTATTGTATAAGGTGTATAGGATTGTGTTGTATTATCATAATACAATATAGTTTTTAGTGCATAACATATTTTCTAAGGGATCAAAATATATTTTTTTAAACTTTGAGGGGTCAAAGTGAAATTTTTTAAAAATCTTGGGATCAAAATATATTTTAAAATTAAAGGGTCAAAATATAAATTTTTAAAAAATATGGGTTCAAAAATAAAATTTTGAAAAAAATGAGAGTCAAAATATAATTTTAAAAATTGAGACGCTAATATGTAATTTTAGAAAATATAAATTAACCCCCAAATTTTAAAAAATTATAGGTTTCAACCCAATTTAATATTAGATCTAACTCCGATAAGAATATAGATCAGTACAAAATAATATAATACAATAAACCAAAAATTGGCCATATTCTATAATACGACATCGATCATATTAATTTACCATCTATTTTAATTTATACAATACATAATCATATCAAACATTATATTAATGTATTATTATACAATATGGTATTTTAAAACGGTGTAACAAATATAACGTATGTTTTTAGGTTCAAGGATTTGTAGGCATGAGCTTGGCATCCTCAAGTCCTCCAAAGACAAATCGATGTTGTCTACAATCTCTGGCTAGTGCCCATACCATATGTGGGTTGTTGGGTTCAACATGATAAAATACAGGCGAATCCCAATGTTTTTGTATTCTTAATGAGCTGTTTACTGACCAGTTACTTGTATTGGAAGATAGGAGTCAATTATATATGTGTAGTTGCTCTTTCTTATTCTAAAATGAGAGTAAAATTGGTGGTTCCCATACAAATTTAGGATTGAAGAATAGATGTGACAATCCTATGCCCCTATCAGGATTGGGACTCCCAAATTTGATAAAAAAATTGAATTGCTAATTTATCCATACTTATAAAATTACATTAAAAAATCTGAATAAGCATAATTATAACTTATATTTAATATTTTAATCACAAACATTATTAAACTAATTATTTATCAAATTTAGTACAATAATAAATATGTAATTTATCTTTTATAAAAACATATTATATCCTTGATGACACTTTACTTTAATTTCATTCTTTAATTTTATTCAAATTTTGATAATTTATTTTTGTTTTTAAAAAATTCACTATGTATATTTAGTATCCTAATGTTGTATAGTCATTTTAATTAGGATTAACATGCATAGCAAGTCTACAATTTAAGTTTAGGTTAATTTCACCTTTAACTCCTGATTATGCAATATATTTCAGTTTAGCCCTAAACTTGAAAACACAGCAAATTACACTTGTGAATTATCATCTTGTCCCAATTTGACCCTTTCGTCAATAAATTCGTTAAATGTTAATAGATTGTAGTGCATGATTCTCACATACTTGTCCAATAAAGTGCATCTTAGACAAATCATATTTACAAGTGTTTGGCGCTTGAATTCTATACTTCTTCTTTTAAACCTTAAAAATCATTCTTCCTTAAGTATTTTACTACCAGTTCACATGGGGCTAAGCCTCTTTGGTCAGCAAAATTTTTTGCTGTGATTCTCTCTTAACAAGTGCATTGAACTTGCTCAAAAAAAAAAAAAAAAAAAAAACTAAAGAACTTGCATTGAACTTGCTATTATTATATTGGCGTGAGGAGCATATTATTGTTTTATTTTTATATGACTTTGGTCATTTTTTGGTATACCATTAGACAACTTTTTGAAACTATGTTTTCAAGTTTTTTTTTCTTCTTTGTTTATATTTTTATTTTATTTCAGAAGAATATAAACCCAATATATGATGGAAAAAATTTAGTAAAACTTCTTTAGAAGAAAAAAAAAAGAAAAAAAATTGGCAAAACTTTTATTTAAAAAACTATAAAAAAAGTCAAAATTATTAAACTCATATATTGGAGAAGCAAATTATTAAAATATATGTTGAAAAGATATATAAAGCCAAAAGATCAAAATGGTCATTTCTAACAATCCGTTACAAATTTAATGGATTTAATAACGGAAAGCCAAAAATGGGATAAATTACATAGTTTAAGGGTGTGGTTTGCTACGTTTAAAAGTTCATGGCTCAAAATATAATAAGTTGCACAGTTTAAGGGCTAATTAAAAATATAAAATTTAAATTAAAGGACATATGTCAGTAATTTTACAATAATCAAATTACATAAATGGTATTCAGAATGACCCATTGGAATTATGTATCTAAGTAAATAACTTATTTCTTATTCTAAATCCTTTTTTTAGAATCCAACCTAATCTAAGTCTTGTCATTTCCGATTATGCATAAATAAACATACCGTTAGGCTTAGGTATGCTTGTCTGCGTATTGGGCTTGACCTGCCACAACCGTATGTCATATGCTTGTGCCAGTCCATGACTCAAAAGTTTGGGCACAATCCCATCTTTACTCTCCTATTGTGCTCTTGCCTATAACGTACCCGACAAAACAAGTTCAACAATCCCTTGAGTTCTTTCTATAGACTCTTTTCAATAATAAAATTCTCATTATATTACAACACGATTTAAATTAAATGATACAAAAAAAATTCAAAGTAAAATAAAATAAATGTTTGTGTAAGACATCTATGTATATATATTTGATTTTACAAATCTATGATATGTTAACATAAAAGAAAACGATCATTACATTTTCAAACCTAAGATTTGTGCTCCTTGTCCTCGGAGGGACGTGTCATTCTTAAATATTTTTCATGTCGTGCTGGCCACGTGGTCAAAATATGATCCGAATATGGCCCTTTTCCCACTTGTATTGTGCTTGATCTCTATAATACTGACGTAAATTAGTTGGTATACTTTTTTTTTTTTTACTACCTCTATTGTATTTTATTATTTTTATCTCTTTAATCCATATCATTTCTCCTAATTCAAAAAACAAAATACCTTTAAATAATCTATATTTGCCTAACTCTGACCCAAAATATTGTGAAACAATAGTGTTTTTATATTTATCAAAAGTGATAAGTTTTAAATTTTCTTACAGAAGTGGAAAAATTGAAAACAATGCTACATAAGTAGTATTTCTCAAATTGACCCGTCTATACCACGTTAACCTCGTGTCACATGCCATATTAGGCTCAAAAAGTTTAGTCAAAATGCCCTTTCCCCCTCTTGTTGTGCTTCGTTTAGACGAAAATAGACGTCCCAACTCAATTGACTTCTCTATTTTTT
The DNA here is from genome assembly GCA_025403435.1 of Artocarpus heterophyllus. Lineage (NCBI taxonomy): Eukaryota > Viridiplantae > Streptophyta > Magnoliopsida > Rosales > Moraceae > Artocarpus > Artocarpus heterophyllus. The sequence continues at coordinate 1,203,829 of JAJQZP010000047.1, forward strand.
TTTTTCCTTTTTTCCAACTTTGGATGGAGATTTGGGCCAAGATTACCATTGGACTGTATATAACCATGACATCTCTAACTTTAAATATATAAATTTGTTGTGTTTATATTGAAACATAATTCTGGTTCTTATAACTTTTGCTTAATAGACCGGTCGATAAGAATATTTTCGTGACCACACTTGAAATTTATTGTGTATTCTACGTAAGGATCCTTTTTAAAACCACATTGATCTCTAAATATGATTCTTCTAACAGATTTTTTTTTAAAGTTTTTTTTTAATATATCGGGGAGAGAAAATGCTGCCTACTTTTGAATAGAGCTAAACGTAACTCGAACCCTCAACCTATGATTGGGGTGGAGGACTTACAACCAACTAAACTACCGTATCTATCTTTTTTTTTTTAAAAGTTAAATGACTATTGCAAAAGAATTTTAATATTCAATTCCATAGGAATGTACTTCTATCTTTTCTTGTGGAATTTAAAATTCAATATATATCATAAATGGCGTGTCATGTATTTACGATTTATGATTCCAATTTAACTTGAGCATAATAAATTTAACATTAAATAGAGAAGATAAAAGGAAAAAAATACCAAAAGGAGGCCCGGGAAAAAAAAGGATAACAAATAAGGAGGGAGGGAGCGAGAGAGAGGGGGAAAAGAATTTGAAACAGTATAAGGTTTGCACGATATAATCGATTTAATTTGAAACAGAAAGGGTAACAATTTTTCATTTGCTTTTAGATAAAAAAACAGTGTCTCCATTTCCGCAAAAAGCACAAAGAAGACCTTAACTAGCAATCAACTTGAGTTGAAACAAACGATTAGACCTTTTTTTTCTTTGTTCTGATTTATGCTCTTTTAGTCTTGTATATTAAACAACATATCATAATGGACGTTTGGACCTATGTTAACACCCATAATGAATATAAAACAATTAATCAAAGGAATTAAACAAACCCAAAAAAGACAAATGAGGACAGCTTAGTTGGTTGTAAGTCCCTCCAACTTAGCCGTAGGTTGAGGTTTGAATCACGTTTAGCCTTACTCAAAAGTAAGTCCCTCCACCTTAGCCGTAGGTTGAGGTTTGAGTCACGTTTAGCCTTACTAAAAAATAAGTAGCATTCTCCCTCTTTTTATATAAAAAAAAAAAAACCAAAAAAAAAAAGAATTTATCCCTCTTCACATTTGATAAACCTTTCATTAACCCAAGCGACCACAATTAATACTAGTCTACCAAATAGAACCGTTGAGTCACTAAGACTATTCCACGTGCAAATTTAACACAGGGGGGACAGAAAAAACAATCAACGGCTATAAATTAAAAAAATAATAATTAAAAAAACCGTTACACGTAGTAGCCTGTGAAACTCACACGCTATTCTCCCTTTTTTGCAACGGTCTTGATCAAAGCCAGCTAATTAAGCATAATTCCATTTCCATATATATATATATATATATATATAGAGAGTCTTATTTTGCATTATCTTCTCGTGCATTTCTTTTAGGTCACTTTCTTTCTCCTTAACATAGAAGTATACTCTCTATAGACAATAATATATCCCATCTTCTTCTTAGATTGTTTAAACAATACTATATTATCCCATATGGCGTCTCAGAGATTTCTGTTGTTGGTATCATTAGTAGTACTTTCTTCTTGCTTTTTATTCTCTTCTCAAGCTTACAAATTCTACGTTGGCGGAAAAGATGGTTGGGTTTTGAACCCTTCTGAGAACTTCAATCACTGGGCTGAGAGAAACAGATTCCAAGTCAATGACACCCTCTGTAAGTGCTTACTTATAATCTTACACATATTTATATATATATATATATGTATATAATCAACTGAACTAATATTTGAAGGCTTTATAAAAAAGAAAAATTGTATTTTTGTTGTCCCTGATGAACCCTTTCGATTATTTTTAGTGTACACCAAGTATTTCAACATAAAAATTTTGTTCCTACTCGCTAGATCAAATCTGAAACCACTATTATTTTATGAAAACATACGATTAAGTTGTTTATTATTATTATTATCATCTTGTTTTGCTTTATTTTTGACATTTTGTGGCTGATTTATTTATTTATTTGTTTTTGGTAAGACTTCAAGTATAAGAAAGGGTCGGACTCAGTGTTGGTGGTGAACAAAAACGACTTCTACAACTGCAGCACCAAAAACCCTATTCAGAAACTTGAAGATGGAAATTCCGAGTTCAAATTTGACCGTTCTGGCCCTTTCTTCTTCATCAGTGGCAAAGAAGGAAGCTGTGAGAAAGGACAGAAGCTCATCGTCGTCGTTTTGGCCGTCAGAACGAAACCAAACACTCCTCCGGCGACTTCTCCTTCCGCCGGAGCTAATCCTCCGGTGACTTCTCCAGCACCATCACATTCACCTTCAAGCTCTCCATCTTCATCTCTGTCTCCGTCATCGTCAAAGGCTCCATCCGGAGCTCCGATTAAACCTCCGATCAGTTCTCCGGCGACATCTCCGTCGCTGTCTCCTAATCCTCCGGCCAAATCACCAGTTTCAGGTCCGTCGCCATCGTCCTTGCCACCCGCCAATTCACCGAGCGAATCACCAGTGCCAACGCCGTCAGCCAATTCTCCGGCCAGCTCTCCGGTTTCATCTCCACCGGCCTTTTCGCCTTCTCCGACCACCGAGACACCTCCTCCTGCCACATCCCCAGAGTCATCTTCGACGACGCCTCCGCCCGCACAGCCCACTCCAACGCCGTCGGGAGGCGAGTCTTCACCTTCGCCGGGGTCTCAGAACCAGGAGTCAACGAAGAAGTCAAATGCCGTGACCCTAACACCGTTGATCATAACTTCTTCCCTTGCAGTTTTAGCCACTTTGGTTCTCTTTTGGACTAATCTTGTCTAAAGCAGTGACAAATAAATGATTTACGTAAGTAGAGCGGCTTTTCGTGAGTGAATATTATTATTACTATTATTATTATTTTTCTAATGGAATTTTTATGAGTGAATTTTACATAGGGTTTATAGTTTTTTTTCTTTGTTAATAATTTTTTTTATTTTTAAATTAATTTTTTTTTAGATCAAAGATGCATCATGCATATTTGTTCAGTTGTGATTCACTGAATTCTCTCATACTTTGACTTTGTCATAAATACATATATATTTTATGTACACATATGTGTAATTTCCTTTTAGAATAATATATGCATCTATTTTATAAATTGTCGTTCTCTCTTCTTCATATGTTACATGTGTACATATGTTAGACACATTTGACATGTATACATCCATATTACAAATATTTCTCATCTTATGTAATATATATATATATATATCGTCTACCGTTTGTCATTATTATATAAATAAGTAAAATAAAAAATTTTTAGTATTTCTTTTTCTCTGTTTTATACAAATAAAGGTTGGATTTTATTAAATGAGGTCATCATGGACCAAATGAGCATCAATGTAATCTGGAAAAAGTCTTCCAACTGCCTTTTTACAAAAAAAAAAAAAAAAAAAGAGCCTTCCGATTAGTAGAATAAGTATAACATGTATTTGAAGATAAGGAAAACTAATATTTGATTTAAAGAAAACCATACTTTGTTGCACAAATGAGAAACAAAGAATTTCTAGAAGAAAAAAATACGAACAGAATTCCAAATAGTGGTAATTTTAATGGGTTAATAATAATTAAACATTATCAAATTATGAGGGATCTGAATTGCCTTAACGTGGAGCCCTTAGGCACTTGAGAAGCACTTATTTAAATATTTATGATTATTATATTTGGAAGAAGTTAATGATAAAATAATGAAAAAGCTTGGAAAGTAAATTCCCTTATTTTTTTAAGACACTGGACATTAACCTTTAATTTCCACAATGAATACGTTTCTTCATTGAAAGGATTTCATACATATTAAGCGTACGTTAAAGAAAGTAAATAAAGAATTAAATCTTTGAGCGGTTAAAAAAAGAAAGGAAAAATCAGGGGGATAAAAGAGAGGTGGATTTGTTTCAAGAGTGATTGTGTAGTTAAAAAGCAAAAGAATTTCTTCTTGTGGAATGCCAAATTTATGTTAATTAGAAGAACTTATTTGTAATATAACATCAAATTATTAGACGGATTTACGAGCATTTTGGTCTTTATATATTTGTATCTTTATTGTTTGAATGGGTATTAGCTTATTGGGTAGTAATATATGAAATTGACGGATTTTCTTAAGACAACTGTTAGTTTTTATTTACTTTTAATTCATTTTTATTCGGAAAATATCATCTTTTCCGAGTTCAATAAAAATTACTTGTGCTAGTATGATTATGTACGTTAGGTATCAGGTGCAACGGCAAACGGAAATCTCAACACCGCATTAAAAAAAAAAAAAAAAATCAGTTCAGATTGACTTAACTAAAGTGAAGTATTTAATTAGAGAATGCTATGATAAGACTCTCTTAAAAGGTCTTCTCCATAAGATCATTTTTGGGCCATTAAATTTAATCCAATCATTCAAAAAACTCAATTCCACCAAATAACAATAAAGTCTTCCATACATAATCAAAAATAAAATTAAAATTTAAAAACCTAAAAATTAACAAAAATATAAAAAAAGAAGAAAAGAAAAAACATTGAACAAAAAACTCCACCCGGAAGCTTTTTGTTGTGGAATCAGTTGCCACCACCAACGGTGGTTGCGACTTTGGCAGCAGAGCTTCGTGACGTTGGTGTCGGATTCGTGACCCAACGATGGAGAGACATGGGAAGGAGCAACAAATCAACATGAAGGTCAAGGGGGCGTGATGGAGAGACGGTGGAGGAGTAGCGGATCGACTTCTTCGCACCCATCACCATCGCAAGCCCGTCGCCACGGAGATTGCCCATATGCCAGAATCATGATTTCCTTTTTTTTTTTTCTTTCTAAAATTAACCATTTTTCCGACGAAATAGCGAAGGAGTCTCGATCTCTGTAGTTACAACTTGTGACCTCCGTGCGATTTCCGATGGTGGTAGATCTATTGCTGCAATTCACCGACAAGCTCCATAACGTCTGCCTCTCCTCACGAAGTTCTGCATCCAGCCGTTGATCGGGCTAGCGAAACAGTCTAGCGACCGTGACTCGCCGTCGCCCGCGACGATGAAGGAGATTTGATCTCCTTTTCTCCTTTTTTTTTTTTTTTAGATTTCTAATAAATTAGATTGGGTGTCGTTAGCTTCATTAAAACAATGGTAAACTTGTTTATTTTCTAGTACTACATGTAGATCTAATGGCTAATAAACGAGTCTTCTCAATACGAGTTTTTAATAGATCTTATCAAAGCATTTCCCATTTAATTAATACCTTTTTTACAACTTTTTTTAATCCCATTCTCAATTATTCTTCTTAACTTTACTTTCAATTTCTTAAATAATTATTGGATGTCACTACGCACAGTCATATTCATATTTTAGACCGATTTAAGAAATTTAAGCATGTTTTAGCAAAAGAATATAAAACAGTTTCAATATGAGTTAGCAAACAACTTGTTATTGTTATTATTTTTTGGTAATGAATGCATGCACCTCCCAAAACAGAAGGAAATAATATTAGAAGTGTGAAAAATATATGAAGCTACTTAATCAGAATAAACGGTGCAAAGAGTAATTAACTATTCTTATTAATTTAAGATAAAATTAAGAGCAACTTCTTGCGGCAGAATTCTACCACGTCTTATTCTTATTCCTTACAAAGGAAGAATTATTATTATTATTATATATACATATATATATGCACAAATGACTCATTTTCTTGGCGTGGTGATTTTGGGACTTTGTTCACAAATTAACATTGCTAGCTGGCCAACCGTTACGATTAATTTTGGCGTTTATCTCTTCATGATGCTTTTTCTGGTAGATGAAACGCAGGTGTTCTATTGCATTTCTCGAAGGATACGCATTACATTTTAGACATGGGTTGGATTGATTACAAATATTCACTCAACTTCAACGTGCTCACGAACTTCAAAACGTAATACATGTTTCAAAAAAACTCTTTTTGTTAAAACTTTTAATGAAATTGAATACATAATTAAAGTTTGGTACATAATAAAGGAGTACTTTTGTAAGTCTATCATGTTTAAAATTAATTTGAATTTAAAAAATTAACGCAACTTAAAAATTTTAAATGTTAAAAATATAAACTAAAAAACCTTTAAAAAATTTTAGAACAAAAATTCTTTTCTTTCACTTTTTATGTGATTACATCAGGATGTGTTAATAATCTAACAGTTTATTAAATTGTTCAATAATCTTCATTATTTGCGTGATATTATATCATTTATCCTCAAAATCATAATTTAATAAGTTTTTTGGTTAATTTTTTATAGCTCAGTTAAAAATAAATATTGTATTTTAAAGTTTTAAGGGACAAAATATTACAATGCCTAACTAATCCATAATAGCTTAAAAACCAGGGATATCTAAAGTCTGAGTAACCCTTTTTCACGTGATGTAGTTTTGGAAGCCTCGTATAATTTTTTTTATTTCTTGTTATTTTTATTTTTGGCTAATGAGAAGGACATGACACGTATAGTTGATCAGGACAAATAGACAGTGGACCTTTTAAAAACGTCCACGGCATCATAAGCCACGGACGATGCCTGTGTACGACATGGACTTTTTAGCGTCGCTTTATGTACACGGTTATGCCACTGCCTCGCCAAACTTTGGAGCATTATATACGTAATGTGATGTTTGACAAAATATAACCTCTCGTCCAAACTTTTAGACGTTATAATATAAAATTTTATCATATTATAGTGATTATAAAAAGCAAATTATAATCTAAAATTCTTACATCTTTTCAGTTTAAAAATTTTTCTTCTAACTATATTTTCAAATTAACTTTTTTTTTAAAATAAAAAAAAAACTCTTAAGATAAAAAAAATTTCTTTTTTTTTAGGATTAATTTTACAACAATCTACCTTAAAATTTACAACGCATGAGTAAAATATATATAAGATATTTCATATTACAATAATGAATTTACTCAAACTTTCACTTATGCAATTCTAATGCAATTTAGTAGTTTCATCTTTCAAGGACATTCTTCGTTAAATGGCAAGAAAATTGGGAAAGAGAAATTTCTTATCATTTAAGAAATATATGAGTATTTAGAAAACGACTTTTATGCACTCCAAGTAACAATAATATTAGTTTGAACTCGTAAACAATCCTTCAACACTCCCCCTCACCAAGGAATCGGGAACTTTTGTGCTGTTGCACCGCTGAAGAAAGTTCTCTAAAGTGTCACTGCATTATTTCATCAGTCCCAGTTAAACAACAGTAACGAGCTACTAGGTAGAGATATCATGTCATGCACCAAAAAAAATTGAGACAACTTATGTGGCATCGAGTAGTTAAAAGGAACGGTAATAGTCCTCACTAATATCACCAGTAAAACATCACCAAATTCAGCTTAATTACTAATTTATGTGCCTCTTTTTATTTTATTTTTGATAGAAAATATGCCTAGCTATTTTTATGTTGCTTTTAATTTTACAAATGACCGCATGTAATGATAGGTTATTACATGCCTGTTAATTACAAAACTAGATGTGGAGCTATCCTACTATCATTCCTGCAATTAAATTTAAACATCCTATTGAATTTTTAAAGTATTTGAGCATTTAGTTCCTCTTCATGTGCTAATATTAAAGTTGAGAAAATTGAGACTGTAAATATGAACTCCTTGATGTGTATGCGCACGCGTTTTTTTTTTTTTTTTTGGTAGGGGCTTGATGTGTATGTTTTATTTGGTATAATATGAAGAATAATTTTCTGCATTTGTCTCAAACTTATCAACATACCTCAAATACTCAAGTTTTCTATTAAGTCATTATGTAGAAATCTATTATAGAACCTATTTATTTTATATTTCGTTAATTAAATGTAAGTAAATTTCTAAATGAAAGCTTATATAGGTAAAACACCACTAGTCCCAGATAGAGTTGCTATACTCGAAATGTATATGTACAACAATGATGGCAACTTTTCAAGCTAAATAATTCAATACGATAATGACGGGCTAGTTTCATATTTTTTTTTCCGCTTTTTTTAATACTTCATTTATGAAGTTCTTATTATAGGCTGTCAACGTTGTCATACATGTGGACCAGGGACCTGGCAGATAATGGCAGGAGGGCATCCATGTGTGATCTTCAAGAATTTAAAAGTGCAAGTTGAAGTAAGGAAAAAATGTTGTTTATTATATGTTCTAAATTAATTATAATCTTATACGTCATTTACTAATTTTGTAACTGATGATTTTTATATAGTCTTACGTGTCAATATCCACACCTTAGACTTGACACGTAGTTGACGACAAATAGGCCACAAGGCATCTCCGGCGTTCACATCCAATTTGCTATTCAAACATTGACTTTACGGGCATGCCACCGCTTGGATTTATGCAAAGTGATAGCGATGGGAACACTGCAAAATATGGAAAAGATAACGATCTAGATTAATCATTAAATATTATTAATTTGATCAATTAATTTTAATTGTTATATTTAATACAGTCTGTTGATGCCTAGCTTCTGGTCAACACTTATAATACCTTTGAATTTTAAAGTAAAGTTAATTATGTTAAATTTAATTATTAAATATGTTAGTGTAAATTTTGTTGATAATTTTAGTTATCTGAAGATTTTGTTGCATTTGTCATATTTAAAAATTTAAATTTTAGTGTTAAATACCAAATGATATTTTATCCCACACTTTCTTCATATTTACGAAAATGCCCTTGAGGCCCTTTCTTTTTATTTTTCTTTTCCTTTTCTTTTCTTTCACGCTCACTCTCTCTTTCTCTTAGCTCTCTCTCTCGTCTCTCTTTGTGCGAATCTCTCTCCCTCTTTCTTGCAAAAATTTTCAATCTTAAGCTTTATTCTTGCTGATTTGAAGCCAAGAAACAAGATTGAAGCCTAAAATCCTCTTCAAAATGGTTGATTTGAGGTTAGCCCTTTTTCCCTCTAAAATTTTGATTTTTGGTTTGAATTTTTATGTATTTTCTAATCTAGAGTTTGGTGAGTTTAAATAATGTTTAATCTAAGCTTGTAGGCTTTATTTTATCATGAATCTAACCTTTATTTGAACAAAATTTGATTTAATCAAGTTTTGATATTTTTCTTTGATTTTTAAATCAAACGTGAAATTGTGTTTAAATTTGGAAAAAATGGTCTAAACTTGTTCTACTATGATTTTCTATGCTTTCTGTATGATTCTCATGATCTAGGATTTGAAAAACAGGTTTTAAATTTAAATTTTGAGCTTGGGGAGGTCGAGACTCGAAGTCTCGGGTCCCCAAATTTTGCTAGTTCGACAGGCCAGATTCATAGGTTCGGCATGTTAGATTCATCAGGTCTGTAGGCCAAACTTGGGAAAGTTCGGTAGGCTGGTCCTGGTTGGTCTGCAGGCCGAACTGTGTAGTTCGGTAGGCCAATTTAGGGTGTTCGGCAGGCCGACTGTGGACTTAGAAACTTGTGTTTTTACTACGATTTTCAATGTTTGATGATTCTGAAATGTTACAAAAAGGATTATGATTTTGGATTATGATTATTTTGAGTCAAAAAGGCACACTGATAATTAAATTAACATAATGATATTTGTTAAATATGATTTATGATCTTAAATATAGTTTTTAAGGTTTTAAACGTATGTGGAGCGTACGTTGGATTTTATTTGGAGCTTACGTTATTGGATTTTAATGAGGTAGGATATTACTATCCCTTTCTTTCGTAGCTCCTTTTAAATTGTTTTGGCCAAAGTTTATTTCTTAAATGTCTCTTTTTAAGAATGATTTTCGTCTTTGATTATGAAGAATTGTATTTTGATATTCCTTTTGGATTTCCAAAACCCGTACGGTAATGTTTTATCAAGTTGCTTTCAAGTAAGTGTTTTTATTGATTTGTTCAGACTTTGAGATTCATCTCAAATAGAACGGTTTGCGAATAATTATCTATTTTTTTTTTATTTTAACTAATTATCCTACTGACCCATCCGCTCACGTTTTCCTGTTTTTAAAATCCCACTTCCAGGTTGAGGAGGAAGGATGGGCCCAGGATCGAAACCTGACTCTTTGGATTGAAATGGTATTTTCTTTAGAACTGTGGTATGATGCGTGTACTGTACGACTGGTCCTAGTGTTAATATCATTTTCGTCTCTGTTAATAGTATATTTTAATTTATCTTAGAGACAATGATTTTCAATATTTTTGTGTTATTATTCTTGATATTGTATTTTAATTACCTGCCCACCTTCGTGGTAAGCATCCACATGACGGTGAATGAGAATAACATTTCCTCCCCACTTTTGTGGCATTCACGTGACGGTGACCACCGATGATATTTACTAATTTTTGACGATATTTATTTACTTTTTCTTTAATTACTTCGTTTAATTCAACTTCTTTACCTAAAACTCTCTGACCCCTGCTTCGAGGCGTCACATAATGGTATTAGAGCGTAAGCTTAAGATCTTTTCGGAACTGAACTTATGAGATTTTCACTGTTTTATTTTGATTTTTTTAGTTTTATGTTGAGACAGTTGTCGTTACAGTTGCATTTGAGTACAAAGTGTTATTTATGATAAATTTTTTATGTTTTTAAATTTCGAGGACGAAATTTCTCTTAAGGAGGGTGGATTGTAACACCCCTGAATTTTAAAGTAAGGTGTTATGTTAAGTTTAGTTATTAAGTATGCCAGTGTAAATTTTGTTGATAATTTTAGTCATTTGAAGATTTTGTTGCATTTGTCATATTTAAAAATTTGAATTTTAGTGTTAAAAATACTAAATGACATTTTATCCCACATTGTTCTCATATTTACGAAAATGCCCTTGGGGCATTTTCTTTTTATTTTTCTTTTCCTTTTCTTTTCTTTCACGCTCACTCTCTCTTTCTCTATGCGAATCTCTCTCCCTCTTTCTTGCAAAAATTTTCAATCTCAAGCTTTATTCTCGCTGATTTGAAGCCAAGAAACAAGATTGAAGCCTAAAATCCTCTTCAAAATGGTTGATTTGAGGTTAGCCCTTTTTCTCTCTAAAATTTTGATTTTCGGTTTGAATTTTTATGCATTTTCTAATCTAGAGTTTGGTGAGCTTAGATAATGTTTAATCTAAGCTTGTAGGCCTTATTTTATCATTAATCTAAGCTTTATTTGAATAAAATTTGATTTAATCAAGTTTTGACATTTTTCATTGATTTTTAAATCAAAGGTGAAATTGAGTTTAAATTTGGGAGAAATGGTCTAAACTTGTTCTACTATGATTTTCTATGCTTTCTGTATGATTCTCATGATCTGGGAATTAAAAAACAGGTTTTAAATTTAAATTTTGAGCTTGGGGAGGTCGAGACTCGAAGTCTAGGGTCCCTAAATTTTGCTAGTTTGGCAAGCCGAACTTGATCTTCAACAGGCCAGATTCATAGGTTCGGTAGGTTGGATTCATCAGGTCGGTAGGCCGAACCTAGGAAAGTTTGGTAGGGCGGTCCTGGTTGGTCGGCAGGCCGAACTGTGCAGTTTGGCAGGCCGGTTTAGGGTGTTCGGTAGGCTGACTGTGAACTTAGAAACTTGTATTTTTACTACAGTTTTTAATGTTTGATGATTCCAAAATGTTACAAAAAGGATTATGATTTTGGGTTATGATTATTTTGAGTCAAAAAGGCACACTGATAATTAAATTAACATAATGATATTTGTTAAATACGATTTATGATCATAAATATAGTTTTTAAGGTTTTAAACGTATGTGGAGAGTACGTTGGATTTTATTTGGAGCTTACGTTATTGGATTTTAATGAGGTAGGATATTACTATACCTTTCTTTCATAGCCCCTTTTAAATTGTTTTGGCCAAAGTTTATTTCTTAAATGTCTCTTTTTAAGAATGATTTTTGTCTTTGATTCTGAAGAATTGTATTTTGATATTCCTTTCAGATTTCCAAAACCCGTACGGTGATGTTTTATCAAGTTGCTTTCAAGTAAGTGTTTTTATTGACTTGTTACGACTTTGAGATTCATCTCAAATAGAACACTTTGTGAATAATTATCTATTTTTTTATTACTATTTTAAAATAACTTGTTTTAACTAATTATCCTACTGAGCGTTCCGTTCATGTTTTCCTATTTTTAAAATCCTACTTCCAGGTTGAGGAGGAAGGATGGGCCCAGGATCGAAACCTGGCTCTTTGGATTGAAATGATATTTTCTTTAGAATTGTGATATGATGTGTGTACTGTACGACTTGTCCCAGTGTTGATGTCATTTTCGTCTCTGTTAATAGTATATTTTAATTTATCTTAGAGACAATGATTTTCAATATTTTTGTATTATTATTCTTGATATTGTATTTTAATTACCTGCCCACCTTCGTGGTAAGCATCCACTTGATGGTGAATGAGAATAACATTTCGGCCCCACTTTCGTGGCATTCACGTGTCAGTGACCGCCAATGATATTATTCTTTCCGACGATATTTATTTACTTTTTCTTTAATTACTTCATTTAATTCAACTTTTTTACCTAAAACTCTCTGACCCCTACCTTGGGGCGTTATAGAATGGTATCAGAGCGTAAACTTCAGATCTTTTGGGAACTAAACTTATGAGATTTTCACTGTTTTATTTTGATTTTTCAAGTTTTATGTCAAGATAGTTGTCGTTACAGTTGCATTTACGTACAAAGTGTTATTTATGATAAACTTTTTATGTTTTTAAATTTTGAGGACGAAATTTCTCTTAAGGAGGGTGGATTGTAACACCCCTGAATTTCGAAGTAAGGTTAGTTATGTTAAGTTTAGTTATTAAGTATGCCAGTGTAAATTTTGTTGATAATTTTAGTCATTTGAAGATTTTGTTGCATTTGTCATATTTAAAAATACCAAATGACATTTTATCCCATATTTTTTCCATATTTACGAAAATGCCCTTGGGGCCTTTTCTTTTTATTTTTCTTTTCCTTTTCTTTTCTTTCACGCTCACTCTCTGTTTCTCTTAGCTCTCTCTATGCGAATCTCTCTCCCTCTTTCTTGCAAAAAATTTCAATCTCAAGCTTTATTCTCGCTGATTTGAAGTCAAAAAACAAGACTAAAGCCTAAAATCCTCTTCAAAATGGTTGATTTGAGGTTAGCCCTTTTTCTCTCTAAAATTTTGATTTTCGGTTTGAATTTTTATTAATTTTTTAATCTAGAGTTTGGTGAGCTTAGATAATGTTTAATCTAAGCTTGTAGGCCTTATTTTATCATTAATCTAAGCTTTATTTGAATAAAATTTGATTTAATCAAGTTTTGACATTTTTCATTGATTTTTAAATCAAAGGTGAAATTGAGTTTAAATTTGGGAGAAATGGTCTAAACTTGTTCTACTATGATTTTCTATGCTTTCTGTATGATTCTCATGATCTGGGAATTAAAAAACAGGTTTTAAATTTAAATTTTGAGCTTGGGGAGGTCGAGACTCGAAGTCTAGGGTCCCTAAATTTTGCTAGTTTGGCAAGCCGAACTTGATCTTCAACAGGCCAGATTCATAGGTTCGGTAGGTTGGATTCATCAGGTCGGTAGGCCGAACCTAGGAAAGTTTGGTAGGGCGGTCCTGGTTGGTCGGCAGGCCGAACTGTGCAGTTTGGCAGGCCGGTTTAGGGTGTTCGGTAGGCTGACTGTGAACTTAGAAACTTGTATTTTTACTACAGTTTTTAATGTTTGATGATTCCAAAATGTTACAAAAAGGATTATGATTTTGGGTTATGATTATTTTGAGTCAAAAAGGCACACTGATAATTAAATTAACATAATGATATTTGTTAAATACGATTTATGATCATAAATATAGTTTTTAAGGTTTTAAACGTATGTGGAGAGTACGTTGGATTTTATTTGGAGCTTACGTTATTGGATTTTAATGAGGTAGGATATTACTATACCTTTCTTTCATAGCCCCTTTTAAATTGTTTTGGCCAAAGTTTATTTCTTAAATGTCTCTTTTTAAGAATGATTTTTGTCTTTGATTCTGAAGAATTGTATTTTGATATTCCTTTCAGATTTCCAAAACCCGTACGGTGATGTTTTATCAAGTTGCTTTCAAGTAAGTGTTTTTATTGACTTGTTACGACTTTGAGATTCATCTCAAATAGAACACTTTGTGAATAATTATCTATTTTTTTATTACTATTTTAAAATAACTTGTTTTAACTAATTATCCTACTGAGCGTTCCGTTCATGTTTTCCTATTTTTAAAATCCTACTTCCAGGTTGAGGAGGAAGGATGGGCCCAGGATCGAAACCTGGCTCTTTGGATTGAAATGATATTTTCTTTAGAATTGTGATATGATGTGTGTACTGTACGACTTGTCCCAGTGTTGATGTCATTTTCGTCTCTGTTAATAGTATATTTTAATTTATCTTAGAGACAATGATTTTCAATATTTTTGTATTATTATTCTTGATATTGTATTTTAATTACCTGCCCACCTTCGTGGTAAGCATCCACTTGATGGTGAATGAGAATAACATTTCGGCCCCACTTTCGTGGCATTCACGTGTCAGTGACCGCCAATGATATTATTCTTTCCGACGATATTTATTTACTTTTTCTTTAATTACTTCATTTAATTCAACTTCTTTACCTAAAACTCCCTGACCCCCACCTCAGGGCGTCACAACACTACATGCAGTTTGTACGATGGTTGGATTGCTTCCCCCTGTTATTTCTAGCTTCACAAAAGGGACCTACAAGAAGTTGGAATGCCTCGGATGTCAAAGGGTACTAGTGTGGTGCCAACCAATGGCTCTCCAACACTCAAGTTAGGTGCTTGTTCGGCCAAAAGAAAGGCCAGGGTAGGTGTAAGAGAGTCCACCTACTTTGTTTTGACATGGATCAGGTTTAAGGCAGGTTTGGCCCGTCACCCAGGTACATCATACTACAATGTCAAAGTGGTACATGACAAATGTCACGATCTCTTTGGGCAGAGTATCTCCTATATGATGGCTAGGATGATGACATGTTGTGGTCTTGTGGGTAGCTTTCCTTCATGTATAGAAGTATTGTTGTGCTCATTTGGGGTGCCCGTGGTGCTGAATAGGGCATCTATGTTAGTCCGGTGTAGCCTTTTCCTCAGTAGATAGTCAGCGGTAGCCAAGCAAGCTTTCGGGTGTGCTCATTGATCTGGTGATGGCGATGATTCTTATGGTAGCAAAATGACAATGTTTCGTCGAACAGAGTGGTCGATAAGCTCAAGGAACAATCCTCAGACTATGTGCCGAGCACACCCCCAACAATAGCCCTCTAATACACCTGGTCGGTGCTTGGATAGGTTGCACTTCCCCTGGTTGTGTTGGTTGAACTTATTAGACATGTATGCCCTAAGGAGTAAAATGTAATATGTTTTTGGAGATATTTTATCAGTAAAGAATTTATTTATTATTCATATACCAATATTTTCCTCTTTACGTTTATATTTTGTTGCATGTATGATAAGACAAAAGTCTAAGACTATTAGTCTAAACCTTTGAAAATCAGGCATATGATGGACAAATTATGCGAGAGACATGATTCTAAAAGTGACGGTCTAAATTATAAGATCTGCAATCGTGTGAATAAAGTTGGGCACTTTATTCATGCAAAAATTGTTATGTTGTCTATATTCCTAACAAGAGATGGCTTGCCTTAGCCGTTGGAGGTGGGCTTCGCTAATAGAAACATTGGTGCATTATCATAGGTGATGATATATTGGATCAGGTCATAAAGTGGAATTGATTTGAATTAATAATTTTGTCTGAGCAAATCAATTCACTTTAGACAATTATATATGTTGTATCTTAATCCTGAAATGACTAATAGACCCATTGTCTTGAGATATACCAAAGGGTGATATTCTAATTTTATCATGGTATGCATATCGATACGTTGGAGATATAACTCTTGATAGCATAGACTTGCTATTCATAGATATGGAATCCATAGCTCCATTGGTGAAGTCAATGATATCCTGTTATATGCATCATCTTGTAATTGAAAAACTAAAGTGCTCCACCATTTGGATACATAGGTATAACCGAATGGTATAGTGTCGTGGGATAGTAAGTTTTTCAATGGTGAGATAATGGAACATAAGATAAAAGTAATCGGGAAGGTAAGATAGAATTTATCCTTAAGCCAATTATGGATATCCTATGGGAATATGATGCGTCATGATATGTCATTATCCTATTATATGCATTATCTTACAATTGAAAAATTGAAGCGTTCAACCATTTGGATACATAGATATAACCAAATGGTATAGTGTCATGGGATAGTAAGTTTTCCAATAGTGAGATAACGAAACATAAGATAAAAGTAATCAGAAAGGTAAGATAAAATTTATCCTTAAGCCGATTATGGATATCCTATGGGAATACGACGCATCATGATATGTCATGGACACTTAGCTAATTTGGGCTTTGTAATTTTATGTAGTTCGAGAGTATAGCTCTAAGCTTTTAGTGGAGTAGCGTTAGAGTTGATAATTATAAAATGTGTATATGGGTTATTATATTTTATAATTATCAAAGTTTGAATTATATTGGTCTATCAAGTCCCCTTTGCTAGCATATAATAAATCCTATAGCGATACGGTGTGCTTTTACAATAATTGGTGACTTATCTCAAATTATTAGATTTGTTGAAATTCGGTGGGATCAGATAATTCATGTATGTTTATCGGTTGAATTAATTTTATAAAATTAATTCAAGATAAACTTGTTGAATTATTGTGAATATTTAATTTCCTAGAGATTATCTAGATATGAATGTTTTTAATCAGATAACTTCTCTGTTGGGTTATTTGAATTAAAACTAAGGTTCTATCCAAAGAATCTCGACTGAAAAATAAAGGATTCTTAAGGATCATATTATCACAAGTTTGGCAGGCCGATCAGTTAGTTGGGCCTACCGATGAAGCAAGTTCGGTAGGCTGATCCATTAGTTCAACTTGTTGATCTAACGATAATTTGATCATGCATTTCAAACATGATTTTATCAGATATAGTTCCAAATTTGAATTTTTGAGGCATTATCTAATAATGACCGACCTTTGGGACAACCATTATAAATAGAGAGTGAGTTTTCTAAGTTATTTAGATCAATTGAGAAGTTAAAAGTGAGTACTATTTTGTTAGATACTCTGAAACTCCTTGAGAGCTTTTGTTGACAATCAGGAACCTTTGCTCTGGATCTTCTCAATTGATTGGAAGAAAAGTCTCCGATGGAAGAGATGTATAAGGTATGCCCATATAGATTCCGATTGCAGATAGAGAATAGCAAAGAAGACCAGTTGGTTAAGGCTTTTCTGGAACATTCTTCTCTTTACAGATTGCAGGAGCTCTTCTACATAAAAGGTTAGTAAGATCTAGTTAATTTATGTATATAGCATGTCAAATTGGTGTTTTGAAAAATAATTTGATTCCAAAATTTAAAATTTTCACTATGTACTCGTTTTCTGGAAAAACTGTTGATTGGGTTTCCACTGTAGCCTTTTTGGGATTCATGGGCTTCCAAGGGTTAGCTTGCTCAAGAATTTCTTTTAGTAGTGTTTTTGACGGTTGATGTTAACTGACACATGGCAATCAGTGATTGGTTGCTTCCCTAAGGGGCGTAATCATTACTTTTCTTCATTTCTTGCATCCATACTCACCTATAAATAAGGGCCCCCACTTAGCTTACTTTACCTTTGTGGTCAAGTGTTTGTGTGCTGCTATCGAGGAGATCTTGTCGAGACGCTTGCCCAACCTTCATCCTGGCACTTTGTCAACGATAGTCTGAGAAGGTAATTCCTAAGAAACTCATGAGTGATTTGAAAGATTCCCAAAACCAGTCTAAGAACATTTCTTGGTCAAGTTGTAGCTCAAGTGGTAGTAGCCCAAGGATTGCCAAGCAGTTGAGCTCCAAGGCAAGGGAAGTTTCTAACCGAGGAGGTAGCAGGTAGGGGCACTCTTGTCAAAGAGGCAATCATGAAGGGTAGCAGGTAGTTGGTACGACCCTTCTCCCTTTGTTTTGGTGATTCAAGTACCAGTCTATTAATTTAGGTTGTCATACCATGTATGATGATTTATTTACTTATAATAAGTGTACATCATACACATTTCTTTAAATGTATTAAATACATTTGTATATATACTTTTCCCAAAAACCCTCTATCCCATACTGTAGGTGGGATTTGAACTTACTTGAATATGCTACAGCGTGCATTGACTTTTGGTTCCTCTGCTAATCGTCTAGTGTCCTGTTGGCCCAATTGTATCATCATTAGCCAAGTTATCCCTATTCATCTATATGTCGATAAAATGTATTTGTCAATTACTAAATCGATTATTATTCGATTCACAGCCTCCGGTCACTAAGGGTTCGATCCCTCTTCGTTCATGTTGCCTTATCATTTCTAACGAAAGCGGAAAATTTCTTACTAAAGGTGTTTTTTCCTATTTTAGACGTTTCGGGGTCTGTTTGAGTTGTTTTGCAAAATATATCATTTTTGCTATCGATGGGACTTTTTAAATTTCCCAGGCTTGATTTTGCTAATTCAATACAAAATGCTACTTATTAACAACCAAAAATTCCAGGTATTGGGTCTCTTATTTTTAAATTAAAAACCAGACTTAGCAAAACTTTGTAATTTTATCCTGGTTATTAAAACTATCGACTATTTTTTCCCTAGGACAAAAAATAAACTTTTATATTGTTAACCTCAATTTTTCACAAGGATTAAATCCTTCCAAAGTCTCTTATCCAAATTCCTTTTACTTAAAAACATTTTTGTCCTTCACTTTTATCGAAATTTTGTGATAAAAAATTGTGAAATTCATTTTTCATAAACCGTTGCGAATTTTGACAAACCGCTTGCACCTTTTAATAGTTTCGTTGAGATCTACAACTTTCATGTTTTAGCTTTTCTAAAATTCCCATTGCACAGTGCAGTTTTCTGCCATTTTTCAAAACTGCCAAGTTTATGTAAATCTTTTCAATTTAGTCCTTTGTTAATTTTCACGAAAATTTGTTTTTAACACTAGGCACCCCACGGCTTAGAGCAGGTTTCAAAACCTCTTTAGCAAATAATCATGTTTGAATATGCCAAATTTCATTCCGTTAAGAAATTACTCAAAATTTGTAAATTTTACTCAGTTTCAAAACCAAATTAAATCCTAAGCATACAACCCCTAATTACTCTACTCATCACCATCGCATACCTTAAAATTATGTAAACATACCATAAGCTAACTTAAATAATTACATGCCTCACTTGGAAACAAAACAAAACAACCATAAACTTAGAATAAGAGGCTATGCTTTACCAAAGAAAAATGGTGAGCTTGTGTACCTTCAACACCCTTGATTTTGCCAACTTCCTAGGCATGATCCATGACAAGAAAAACCCTTATTAAATCCCCCTTCAATCCCAAAGAAAGCCCTAGAAAAATTTAGGAAAAGTTTGGATCTTACTTTGAAAGTTTAGAAAACCTTGATCTTGAAGCTTGATCCTAACTTGAAACTTGCTTGGCAAAGGTTATGTGAGGAATTTGTTTTGAAAAAATTTTGGGAGAAATGGAACCAAGGCTGCCATGTATGGTGGTGGGGGAAAAATGAGAGAAAATTTTACTTGCTTAAGATTTTTATCAAATTTTCTTAAGTTTTTTTTTTTAAAAAAAAAAAGCTAGGTGACTTACCCCCTTAATCATGACTAGGGGTTATTTTGGCAATTAGGGATTGGGCCACATTAAGGGGGTGTGGTGGCCTAATCTCATCCCTTAAAGTGTCTTCTTGGTGGGTCCCACCACTTAACACAGTGTAATTTTATACCGTACAGAATTTTTCTCATACTATTAGGGTAAAACTAGAGAAAAATATATGTAAGCGATCTAAAATATTCTAATTTACTCTTTGGTTCACTTTTGAAACCTAAATACTGTATTTCATATATTTGTATTTTTTCTTAAGCAGTGTACTTATACTACATCATGCCCTTTTTTTGCACTATTTTGGGTTATAGCATGTTTTTCTACTTTATTTAATACTTTATCATTTATAAATTTATATCACAATGCTATGATTAATTGTGATATAAAATTCATTTTTAAGGATATTATTCACAAATTTCTAAGCATTTAAGCTCACAAAATTTGTATTTAACAATATGTAACATTGCATAAAATTTACAGTCATATTTCCTATTAATATTGTTCACATATGTGTTATCGTAATTTATAAAAATACAGTTTATAAGGATAAATTTATTAATTAAATCTAAATAAGTACTGGAGTTAATAGTGAATTTTCCTTGAGCATTACAATCTACCCTCCTTAAAAATTTTCGTCCTAAAAAATTAGAATGATTCTGAGTAGATTTTCCTTATCTCATCCTCTCGTCCCCAAGTTGCTTCTTCTACCTGCTAATTACGCCATTAAACTTTGATAGGCAGTATCTTCTTATTTATCTTGGTTTAAAGGTGAGGGCAAATAAGTTTTCTCTCCTATTTGCACTAATCCCATGTTATGAATGAAGAGCTTTTCGCTTAGAGCATGTAAATATTTGAACAGCCACAAATATTCACAAACTAAAGAAGCCCCAAATGCTGAACATGGAGGAAAAAAGAGAGTGTAGCACTTGAAAATTTTGTGGTGTATTATATATGCAATATTTCAAAGTTATTACCAGTAATTTATGAACAAATTTTATGAGCTAAAAGTTATACTCAAAAATTTGTTTATTGTACTAAATGCAATACAAGTGTCACAAGAATTATTGTTTAAATATGATTTTTATGACAAATTCTATAAGTGTAAATATGAGATTCACAATATTAAAATATTATGCCATAGTCCTAAACAAAGTATGAGTTAAGTATTCAATGATATGAAGAAGAAAGTTAGATAATGTGCAAAGGAAGGGTGAACTAATGAACTGTTGCAGAATATGTTATAATGGATTTTGAAATGGAAATGCAGTATAAGAATAATAATGTATGAGATTACATAGTATAAGAAAAATGTTGCATAGAAAATATAGAAATTATAAAATAAGAAATTAGGCCGTATAAAAGTTATGCAATATGAGAGTTATATAGTAAAAGGATTATATAGTATGGAAATCATATAGTATGAAGATTATGCTGTATAAATTTAAGCTGTATGGAATTATACTGTACAGAGGATATGGATAATTATGAAATGTTGTTGAGGTTTGTAAACTATATAGGAAAGTACACCAACAGTATAGGGGAAATATTGCATAATATAGAATTTGCAATTGAAAAGTCAAAGTTGGATGCCTCAAAAGTTATAGAAATTTCATAAACTTCCTATGGAATGTGGTTTTGACAAGTGTTGTGGGGGCAATTTTTCTTTGCAATTTAGTCCCTAATGTGGATCTATAAATACCAAAGGGGGTTCTCAAAAAAATATTTGGTTTTATTTCATCAAAATTTCTCCTATTCTATCCCTCTCAAAACCAATCCTCCTATAGCCAATATACACTCAAAATTTTTTGATTTCATCCTTAAATCATTCCAAGAAGCAAGGAATTGGAGTTCAGACTAGGGTTCAAGGAATTGAAGGTAAAACCCTAACTTTGATTTTATGTGTTTAAGGGTTTTGGAAAAGCTTTGGATAGGATTTTTATTTGTTGTGCTATGAACTCGTTGTAAAGGGATTTAGAAGATCTCAAATTTCAAAAAGAGGTGCAAACTTTGGAATTTCTTTGGTAAAAGCCAAAACCCTAAACTTGGCTAAGCTTATGTTTTGATTAGTATGCATTGTAAGTGTTTCACATGATGTTATGGACTATGGCATGAAAGAAAAACTGCATGATATCATTATTTAATTACGAAATTTCAAAACAGTAGAGTGAGAAAAACATTTTGAAATTGTTTGAGTTTGATGAAGGGGCTTTTGTGAATTTTAGTCCTTATGAAAAACTAGATGTTATGGTATAAAAGAATTATTTTTTATTCCGAGGACAAAAGTGTCAAGAATTTTATATTTTAGGCCAAAACCATAAAACCATGTGGAATTTAATTTTTTAATGTGTAGAGATGGTTTTTTACATAATTATGGATGGCAAGTAACCTTAAGTTTTATAGCCCAAAAAAATTAGAGAATTTTTTGAAAAACCTATTAAAGGTAAAATTGTCATTTTTATAAAGGGTAAATTATTTTGTTAGTCCCCCACCTTTCACAAAAGTGTTATTTTGATCCCCTAACCTTTTTTTTATGTATTAGTCCCCAACTTTACATTTTAGTTCCTAAGAGACTATTTTAACAGTCAAACCGTAAACTACGATAGTTAAATGCTGCTAGCTATCATTTTTTAATTAAAATTACTAGATTATCCTTCAAAATAATGGATACCTTAAAAATTAAGGGTAAATCATAGCCATTGATTTAAAACCACCAAATCACAACTATTGGTTTGATTTTTACCGCAAAACAAATTCAAAATCAGTAAAAAAAAAACCAAAAAACCCAAAACCCAATAGGATGCTCCCTCCCCCATCGTCCACCCTGCCTACCGCCCCCCTTCCCAAGCCCGCAACCTCGCCTCTGTGTTAGTGATTAAAGTTCTTCCTTGCTTACTCCCAAATCCCACAACTCTGATTTCATTGGCTCGGGTTAAGCATGTGTTGTTGATACCAGTACGAT
This sequence comes from Artocarpus heterophyllus, assembly GCA_025403435.1. Taxonomy (NCBI): domain Eukaryota; kingdom Viridiplantae; phylum Streptophyta; class Magnoliopsida; order Rosales; family Moraceae; genus Artocarpus; species Artocarpus heterophyllus. Next base: position 1,226,501 of record JAJQZP010000047.1, read on the forward strand.
GTAGGATTGCACCATATTGGAGGTGATTCTGCCATTTTTAGCTATAGATCTTACGATTGTCTCTAAATTAGCCAAAAAAGCCTCGATTTTCAGCAGCTAATTGGCAAGGATTTTGGTTTTATAGAAAAAAGGGGATTGCTTTGAGCTGTTAAAAGTGAGGACTTGGTATCTCCATAGTTGACGAAACACGGTTTCTTCCTTTTAGGTGCTCTAAAATTTAATATTAAAATGAGAAAAAGAAGGAACTTATCAAGATTATTACCATCACAGAAAGGCACAAAAGGCCCAAGTTAAAAGTACTTAGTTTGCTCACCAAGAAAGGCTCAAGATCTGACACCAAGTCCAAAGTTCGTCATCCTTTCCAATAGTTTATCATAGAAACCAAATAGAGCACAGAGTTAGATGAAGAAAAAGAAGAAGGAGACAACTTCGACAACATCTTTGGCTGCCAGAGTTTGGGTTCATTGGGCTTCTACAATAGTAAAGAACTCATTGGCAAATCATAGGAGCATCTCTTTGAGCCTACCGCCTAGGCGCCCCCCTCCTCTGCCCATTCCCACAAAGCCCATCCCTAATTCGTGGAGTCGCTTTGCCTATTCTCGCAAAGCCTATTGCCATCCTCGAAGCCTATTGCTCATCGCCTATCTACCTTCATTGCTCACCCCCAAACCCCTAGCCTTCCAAGTCCCTATTCCCATTGAGAAAGATTGAGAGTGTCACAACCCGCCTTTTCAGGCTGTGATAAACCTTTTACTTACTTTCTTATAGACAAAAATTTAGGAAATAATTTTTTAATAAATATGTCATACATACTGGTTTTAACAACTTTCAGAATACAAACATATACATATATTTACTTCAACAACCTCTCTTTTACAATAATGTTTACTAAACATTACATTTCAAAATAACTCAAAATATACTACAGTGGAAACATACTGCGTCGGAATCCATATCCATTCTGTACATGACTCATCCTTCCGCCAACTCAACTATGAAATTATTCTGACTTTCTTATCGGAATACCTACAGCATGAAACACTTAATGAGCTTACACCCAGTAAGTTCCAATATAGCCCGCATGCACAATCAATAAAATGCATGACCCAATTATGCTTACTTATGAACATTCCTTACCCTTTTTATATCTTATCTCTTACTAGGGCCCAAGTGTTCGTACCACTGTGCACTTAAGTCTTCGTAACACTGAGACCATATTATATCCTTAAAGTCCTCTTAAGTCAGGAGTCGGTACAACACTTTTCTTAACTTTTGGTGATATAATTACCAGTCCGTTTATTGTGGTTATCATACCATGCATGAAGTGATAAACACATGTTATACACAAAACATAAATGCTCTTGTACAATACAGTACACACAAGCACATACTTTATATACACATAGATACACATTAATATACACATTGGTACTTAACATAATATACACACAGGTACATATCATAATATACACCTAGGTATTTATTCTGTATACTCACAGGTATACACTAATGTACTTATAAGTACTCATGTTATAGTATACACACTGGTATACACCTTGATATACACACAGGTATACATATATATATATATATATTATATGTTCCATACCTACAATTTTATACTGTAGGTGGGATGAGAACTTACTTGATTCGTGTACTGTGCAAAGCAACTTCAGTTTCCTCTCTCCTAGACTTCTAGGTTCCTGTTGGCCAATTACAAAGCTATTAGGCAAAGTTCACTATTTCCTCTATGTCTCATTACGAAACAATCATAAATTAATAAATTGAGTTGTATGATTATATACAACTCCACTAACTCCCGGTTTTCTTATTTCAATCCAACCTTACCTTATCATTTCAAACGAAGGCGGAAGTCTGTCTAATCATTCCTTTTTCCCCATCTAGGGACATTTTAGAGCGATTCGGTCTACTCGAGAAAAATGACGATTTTGCCCCTACGGGCCTACTAACTTTCCCGAGCTCAATTTTGCTATTCTAACAAGAAAGTGACGTATTAATTTCAAAACAATGATCTAATGGGTCGGATCTCCTTATTTCATCTCTATGCGCCATTTAATAAAACTTTAGAATTTAACTTTGATTTGAAAATTTTGACAATTTTACCTGTAGGACTAAAATTAATCTTTTTAAACCATAATTTGCCATTTTTCATAAGGAACATTTTTACTTAAAGTACTATACCCTAAATCATTTTGGAAAATGACATTTTTTCCCTTTTAAAATTTTTTCTTATTTTAACAAATTCTTGAAAAATTAAAATCTCTCAAACGGTTGAGATTTTCAACGAACCGTCCATGATACCTAACAGTTTTGTTGAGATCTACAACTTTTGTGTTTTAACTTTTTTGAAATTCTTACTCTATAGGGTGGTTCTTTCAATTTAGTCCTTAGGATATTTTTGTAAAAATCCATTTCGAAACTGCCTCCCAGCCACTGTATAAGCAGTTTCAACCTTTTCCTAGGTCATTTTTGTCCTCTACCACTATTTTTACAATACTAATACCAAAATTACAAAAACAACACTTTTTATATAAACTACCATTTTCAACATTTAAACCTCAATTTTCACAACATCATCACACCATAATTCATATTTCAATGGAATTCAATCAAAAACTTGCTCAAGAAACCATAAACTTTTAAGTCAAAATCAAAATAAAAATCACAAAATTTTAAAACTTTAAACATCAAAACTTACCCAACTTGACAACTTTGTGATTCTTGCCCTCCAAGGCTCCTTTGAATCCTTTTTCCTAAATATTTTTCATGTAAAAACACCATGAATCAACCTCTCCCTTAACCATGAAAAATCCCTTTGAAAACTTGAAAAAAAGTTTAGGTTTTACCTCAAAATTTATGGAAATTCCTTGAACTTAACTTGTTGAACTTTCTTGGGGTTATTTTTGCAAAGATTTGGGTTGAGAAAATTTTTGAGGAGGTCCAACAATGGCTGCTATGGGCTAGAGAAGAAGAAGAAATGAAAAAAAATGGGATTTTTGTGGCTTAAACCAACATTTAATGCATCCTTATCCTCTTAGGTGACTCATAGGTAATCATGTGGATTACCATGTGGCATAAAGTGATTGGGCCACCTTTTATGGCATGGTGGCCCAATAGAAACTCAATGGGTGTCTAATTTGTGGGGCCCTAAAATTTACACTGTGTAATTTTTACAACATAGTATTTTTCTTACACTATCATGGTCAAATCAGTGCAAACTCATATCCTTAGACTACATAAAAAAAATTTCTTACCTTTGGAGGCCAAATGTAACGTTTCCCATATCTATGTTTTCACTTAGCAGTATATTTATACTGCTTCGGCCTTCCTTTTCACACTAGGTTGGGTCACTATGGACTCTATGGCTTATTTGTATTCTAATTACCCAGTCATTTGTATCACAATTTTACAATTAATTGTGATGTAAAATTCATTTTATGGATATTATTTATAAATTTTCTAGTAATTAAACTCATAAAACCTGTATTATTAATATCTAACATTATATCACATTTACAGTAAAATATCCAATTAATACCACTTATTTGTACATTGTCACAATTTTTTACAAAATAATAATTTTAAGGGTAAATTCATTAATTAAACATAATTAAATATTAGGTTTTATTAATGAATTTTTCCTGATCATTACAATCTACCCTCTTTAAAAATTTTCGTCCCCGAAAATTAAAACAATTCCGGGTAGACTTTTCTCATTTCGTCTTCTCATTCCCAGGTTGCTTCTTCCACTTGTTGATTATGCCATATAAAACTTTGACGAGTGGTATCTTCTTATTCCGTAAATCCTTCTCTTCTTGAGTTAAGATTTGAATTGGTTTTGTCCTCATAAGACAAGTTCTCTTGCACTTCAATAGGCTCATGCGGAAGTTTATGTGAGGAATCAAGTACATAAAGTTTATGTGAGGAATCAAGTACATACTTTTTTAGCATGGGTGCATGGAATACATTATGTACCGATGCCATTTTAGAGGGTAGGGCTAACTTGTAAGCCACTTTACCTACTCTTTCCAAGATTTCATATGGTCCAACGTACCTTGGACTGAGTTTTTTCTTTTTTTCGAATCTTACTACTCCTTTCATTGGTGTTATTTTCAAAAAGACTAAGTCCCTTACTTAAAACTTTAAAGGTCTCTATCATTGATTAGCATAACTCTTCTATCAACTTAAAGCCATTTCCATCCGTTGACAGATTAACTTTACATCTTCTGTTGTTCTTTGAACAAAATCAGTGGTCGACAACGCCTTTTCTCGGGGTTTGTACTAATGTAAAGGTGATCTACATCTTCTTCCATATAGAGCTTCATATGGAGCCATACCAATGGAGGTTTGGTAAATGTTATTGCATGCAAATTCGATCAAAGGAAGCTTTTTATCCCATCCTCCTTTGTGTTAGACATGTATGCCCTAAGGAGTAAAAATGTAATAAGTTTTTGGAGACATTTTTATTAATAAAGAATTTATTCATTATTTATATACCAAATCTTGTCCTTTTTATGTTCATATTTATTGAATGTATGTTAAGCAAATAATAGTTTGAGACTATCAGTCTAAACCTTAAGAATTGGGCATATGATGGACAGATTATGCGGAAGACACGATTCTTAAGGTGATGGTCTAAAACATAAGATCCACAATCGAGGGAATAAAGTTGGGCCCTTTATTCATGCAATTGTTATGTTGTCTATATCCCTTTTGGGAGATGGTTTGTCTGGACCATCGGAGGTGGACTCTGTGAATAGAAACATTGGCATGTTGTTACAAGTGACAATGTGTTGGATCGGGACAAAAAGTGAATTGATTTGGATTAATAATTCTGCCTCGGCAAACCGATTCACTTTAGACAATCATTTGTGTTGTGTCTTAATCTTGAGATGAATAGTGGGCCCATTATCTTGACTTATGTCTTTTGATGTACCAAAGGGTGACACCCACATCTTAATAGTGGTATTCATGCCGGTACGTTGGAGGCATGACTCTTGATGACATAGACTTGTTATTCATAGATATGGAATCCATAACTCCTCTTTAGGAGTAATGATATCCTCTTATATGCGTTGTCCTGTAATTGCAAAACTAGAGCGCTCAACCATTTGGATACATAGGTGTAATCGAATAGTAAATTGTCTTTGGATGGTAAGTTTTCTAATGGTGAGATAATGGAACGTAAGATAAAAATAATCGAGAAGGTAAGATAGAACTTTTCCTTAAGCTGATTATGGATTATCATATGGGGATACGATACACTATGATATGTCATGGAGACTTAGCTATACGAGCTTCGTAATTCTATATAGTTCGAGAGTATAGCTCCAAGCTTTTAGTGGAGTAGCGTTGGAGTTGATAATTCTGAAATGTATATCTGGGATATTGGGTTTCATAATTATCAAGAGCTTGAATTATATAGGTCCATTTGGTCCCCTTTGCTAGCTCATAAAATCTTGTAACGATATGGCGTGCTTTTTCAATAATTGGTGACTTATGTCGGATTTGTCAGATTGGTTTAAAATTTGAAAGAATCAAACAATTCATGTCTGTTTATTGGTTGAATTAATTTTGTGATAAAATTAATTCTAGATAAACTTGTTGGATTGTTAAGATCGGATAATTCTTGTCTGTTTATCGATTGATTTAATTGGATAAATTAGATCAAGATAAACTTGTAGAATTATTGTGAATTGATTTATTTTCTTAGAGATTATCTTGATAAAGTTGTTTTGATTAGATAACTTCTCTATTGGGCTATTTGAATTAAAACTGAGAACTTATCTTATAGAATCTCGGGTGAAAAATAAAATATTCGCGAAGATATTTACGCGGTAGTTTGGCCTGCCGATGGGACCTGTTCAGCCTGCTGATTAGCGAAGGATAAGATTATGCATTTCTACATGAATCTTATCAGATATTGATCTGAACTTGATTTTGTTTCGAGTTTTTGAGACCTAATATGATAAGGACTGACCCTAGGACCAATCTCTATATAAAAGGGAGTAAGTCTTATGAGTTACTCAGATCAATTGAGAGATTAAGAGTGATACTCTGCTACTGAGAATCTGAAGACTCCCTGAGAGCTTTTGTTCACAAATCACGAACACTTGCTTTGGGTTCTCTCAATTGGTTGGAAGGAGAGTCACCGGTGGAAGAGCTATACGTGTGAGCCCACACTCACTCTGGTCGTGGATAGAGAATAGCAAAGAAGACCAGTTGGTTGAGGCTCTTCTGGAACGTTACTTCTCTACACGGATTGTGGAGGTTCTTCGGCACACAAAGGTTAGTAAAATCTGGTTAATCCATGCATATAGCATGTCATACTTGTGTTTTGTAAATTACTCTGATATAAAATTTTTAAAATTCTGCTACGCACCGTTTTTTCAACAATTTGAAATCTAGCACACATGCTCTTAACATATACTCTAAAGTCTGAATAGTCCTTTCCGACTGACCATCCGTTTGAGGGTGGAAGGCTGTGTTGAATGTTAGCTTTGTTCCCATTGCTTGATAAACGCTCTTCTAGAACTTGGAAGTGAACCGACCATCACGATCAAAGATGATGGATTTCGGGACTCCATGGTATCTAAATATTTGTGTGACATATAATTTAGCTAGTCGTTCAACAGAACTACTAAGTTTAATGGGTAAAAAGTGCATAGATTTGGTCAATCTATCTACAATTACCCATATAGTATCATGTCCTCCTATAGTTCTGGGTAGTCCAGTCACCAAATCCATAGTTATTTGGTCCCATTTCTACTTTGGAATATCTATCTTTTGCAGCTCACTTGCCGATCGTTGGTGTTCAGCCTTCACCTTTTGACACGTGAGACATTTGCTGATGAATCTCACAATGTCATTCTTAATTCCATGTCACCAGTAGTGCTTTTTCAAATCTTGGTACATTTTTGTAGCTCTTGGATGAGCTAGATGCAGTGCCTCATGAGCTTCTTTCAATATTTCTTCTTTAATTCCTCATCGCTGGGGATGCATAATTTGCCTTTATAACGGAGAATGCCATCTTTCGGGATGCTAAATTCTGCTTCTTTATTCTCGAAAACCTCTTTCTTAGCTTTGAGTAGGGATGGATCTGCTTATTGTCGCTCCTTTAAATTCTCCAAAATAGCAAGTTGGAACGATAAATTGGCTAATCCCCCCGTGACTAGCTCTATTCCTGCTTCTACCAAGTCTTTTTCAAGAGGTCTTGGCATTAATTGCACCATTACAAGCGAAGATGTCGTTCTACGACTAAGTGCATCAGCTACTCGGTTAGCCTTTCCTAGGTGATATAAAAATTTATAGTTGTAGTCTTTAACCAGTTCTAGCCATCTTCGCTCTCTCATGTTGAGTTCCTTCTGCATGAAGATATATTTCAGACTCTAGTGGTCTGTATAAATTTCACACTTAGCTCTATATAAATAATGACGCCAAATCTTCAATGCAAATACAACTGCTGCTAACTCTAAGTCATGCGTTGGATAGTTCCTTTCATGATCCTTTAGCTGTCAGGATGCATACGCAATTACCTTTCCGTTTTGCATAAGTACAGCTCCCAAGCCTATCTTTGATGCATCACTGTAAATCATGTAGTTTCCTAGATTCGGATCCGATATGGTCAATACTGGGGCACTCGAGAGTCGTCTGTTTAGTTCCTAGAAACTCTCTTCACACTTCTTGGTCCATTCATATTTAGCTGCTTTCCTTGTAAAGGCCATGAGTGGTGCTACAAGTCTGGAGAATCCTTCTACAAAACGTTGATAATATCCTGCTAAATTGATAAAACTTCTAATCTTAATAACACTTTTCAACATAGGCCACTTATTTACAGCTTCTACCTTTGAAGGGTCAACAGAGACTCCATCTTGTGAGACCACATGCCCTAAGAAATGAACTTTTTCTAGCCAAAATTCACATTTTGAAAACTTGGCATACAATTGATGTTTTCTTAACAACTGTAGCGCAATCCTCAAGTGTTTCTCATTTTCCTCCGGCTTTCTTGAATAGATGAGGATGTCGTCGATGAAAACGATAACGAATTTATCGAGATAGTCCTTGAAAATATGGTTCATAAGATCCATAAAGGCTACGGGGGCATTGGTCAGTCCAAAGGGCATAACGCAGAATTAGTAATGTCCATAACGTGTTTGGAATGCTATCTTTGGCACATCCTCTTCCTTGACTCGTAGTTGATGATATCCAGAGTGTTGGTCGATTTTCGAGAATACTGACGCTCCTTTCAATTGATCAAATAGGTCATCAATCCTTAGAAGTGGATACTTGTTTTTAGTCATGACCTTGTTCAATTCTCGGTAGTCAATACACATCCGTAAGGTTCCATCTTTCTTCTTGACAAATAAAACTGGTGCTTCCCATGGGGAATGACTTGGCTGAATAAATCCTTTATCTAGCAGTTCTTGTAATTGCACCTGTAGCTCTTTGAGTTCTCCTAGAGCCATACGATATGGTGCCTTCGAAATCGAGGCTGTACCTAGGGTCAATTCAATTTTGAATGAAATCTCCCGCTCCAACGGTAAGCCCGGTAATTCGTCTGGAAATACGTCAGTGAATTCTTTTACTATGGGGACATTCTCTGGTCCTAATTGAGCCTCTTGTTCTTTGTTTACTAAGTTCACCAGATAATCGGTGCATCCACTTTCCAACATCCTTCTTGCTTTCAACACTGAAATTAGTGCCTTTGGAGCCTTAGGAATCTTCCCTAAATACACGAACTTCTCACTTCTAGAAGGTCGGAATGTAACCTTGCGATGTCGACAGTTAATCTTAGCCGTGTATTTTCCCAGGAAATCCATTCCCAAGATAACTTCATAATCTTGTATATCAATTATTATCAAATCGATATACAATTCTTTTCCACAAATAATGATGGGTACATAACGTAACCAAAAATCAGAATTTAATATCTCCCCAGAGGGAAGTGCAGTTCTAAAAGTCTATTATATTCTATCTCTTTCGTTTCCTATCTATTTGGCAAACTTAAGCGATGCAAATGAATGCGTTGCTCCAGAATCGAATAAAACATAGGCATTAGTATTGGCAACAGAAAACTGACCTATCACCACTGATGAAGTTCCTGCATCATCTTCTTTCTTCATGTAGGCATAAATCCGTCCACTAGGTTCCGGAGCTTCCAAGCGTCCCTAACTGACACTAGGGCCTTCAATCTGCGCTTGGACTGCCTGAAACTGGGTTCCCTGAGGCCTTTGCTGACTCTGAGTATTTTGATTCTGGGGATTGGAAAAATAGTTTCTGGCATAGTGCTCTTCTTTGCCACAGAGGAAGCACTTATTGGTGCCAACTTTACATTCTCCAACATGTCTCTTCCCGTACTAACTGTAGAGAGGCTTATTATTCCCTACATCACTGATTCTCTTTTAGGGTTGTCTTTTTTGATTCTTTGAATTAACCACATTCAATTTCCTCTTATTATTAGCACTGCGGTTTCGTCCAGCTGGATGACTCTGGGACTGCCCTTGACTCAAAACGCTTCCTTGTCCCTTGGGTTGTAAAGCTTGACTCTGTTTGGCTAAAGCTTTCTCCTCCTTTTGAGCTTTGAAAATTCTTGCTTTCTCCTGCTTGTTGCGGGCGATTCTAAATTCAGCTCTAGTAGCCCGTTCAATTCAATCTTCGACATCTTTAGGGGCTTGCCCTCCACTATCGATTACAAGGGCGATGTTGGTTCAGAACATCCGCATGAGTCTTCTTATCCGCTCCTGATCAGTGGGTACCAGTTTGGGGCAAAGTCGTGCTAATGGATTAAATCTCTTTACAATGTCAGCCACTGACATGTTGCCTTGTTTAAAATTGTTGAATTCTTCTTGCTGGGCTGCCATTGTTTCCACATTGAAATAAGCCCTTCCGAATTCCTCCAAGAAATCTAGCCACGACATTTTGTTTACATTCCTTCTATATTTTACCGACTCCCACCATCTCCTAGCATCCTCGGTGAGAGAAAATGAGGCACATAAGACTTTCTCACGGTCATTGAGCCCCATAAGTTTCAGAACCCATTCTATGCCAGTAAGCCAATCATCGGCTTCTAGTGGATTAGTAGATCCGTCAAATTCCAGGGCTTTCATCTATTGGAATCTTTCATAAAATTCAGTAGCAGATGCTTCTGGAACAGCTAGTGCAGCTGGTTCTACTGGCTGAGGCGGTGGTACTGGGGGTGGCGAGTTCGCATGTGCTTGTGGTTCAGGATTCTGGTTCGCTAACTGTTCTCTTAACTTTTGCATTTCTAACTCCTAAACTTGGAGTTTCTGTTGTAACTCTGTAATCATGGCCATTAGGTCCTGATTCGCAGGTCCTCCGGGCACATTAGCCATCGATAATAAAGTTTGTTTACAAATCTACCGTGCCATTTCATAATTACGTCAGTATATACTATTAACTTAATAATATTTTAAAAAATATCAAATAGCATAAATACGTGCAAACATGAGCAGTGACATAAACTCAATATCTCATTTCATACATTTCATTTTATTAACTTCTTTCTTTTACATTACATAAGTAACTAACATGCATACTTACTTTCCTTTCTTACATGAACTGTTCATATCATTTTCGGAAGCAGTAATCACTTCCGGCTACACATACCCTATCGCCGCGAAGGACCCCACTTGCCGAATGCACACGCATATACAAAAACAACAAGGCCCAAAACTGTGCTAATCACACATCTATGTACATCTTAATACATACAATTCATCATAGGTCCCTTTTCTTCTAATTTGACTCTACTCCAGACATATCACTATGTTCGGGATCCTCCTCAAGGTCTTCTTCCTCCTCTTCTTTTGAATCGGTAGACACGTCGTCATTGGCAATAATATGTTCGGGAGGAACTGGATCGAATTTAACCTCTTCATCATTGTCATCACCGTCAGCATCATCATCATCCTCATCATCATCATCATCATCATCTTTCATGTCTGCTGGGGGATCTTCTAAAGGCGCGACCACGTTTTGCTCTGTGTGCAATACTTCCATAATGAAATTGTTAAGAGTAAGAAAATCCCTTGGGTACTGCATTTGTTGCTGGACTGTGTTGGAAAGATATCTCCAAATAAGATCACTTATTCGCCATAGGGGTGTTTCCGGCGGAATCAATGGTACTATAGTATGGCGGAATCTTAGGATGTAATGATCTACTGGCTCTCCTACGTATCTACCCCATATTGGTTCTACGCGCATATATAACCTATGACGCCAATCTTCCTATAATATCAGAATTACTTGGAATTGCATATCCTCAACTGGTGGGAACGTTGCGAACGCTTCTTAGATCTGTGCTTTAAATCCTTCCCAATTATGCTGCCGCTTTTCTGCCTGAGCCCTAACCACCATTCCAATGCGGCTCCTGCCAGTCGCCTTAAGGCTAATGGAACTTGAAAATGCTGTGGGGTATGGCAAGTCTCGAAAATTACTTCTATCTCATGAAACTATTCCATCAAGATCATCGATCTTCGACTGCCATAGTAGCGCAGAGGTATCGTCATTCAGAAAGCAATACTCGTTCTTCGGTCTGCCTCCACATTGGGTTCATTCAGGGGTGCCGCCATCTACTACATTTGCCTTAATTAATATAACAATTTCATATAAAATGAAAACTTAGCATTCTTATACATAAAATTAAACTATCTTACTTGAGCTATGGCGGTGGAGCTAACGACAATTTGCAGTAGGGTGGCAGGATTTTCGCTCTGATACCAACTGTCATAACCTGCCTTTTCCGGCTGTGATAAACCTTTTACTTACTTTCTTCTAGACAAAAGTTTTGGAATTTTTTTTTAATAAATATTTCACATATACTGGTTTTAACAACTTTTGAAATACAAACATATACGTATATTTACTTCAACAACCTTTCTTTTACAATAATGTTTACTAAACAATACATTTCAAAATAACTCAAAATATACTACAACGGAAACATACTGCGGCGGCATCCATACCTATTCTGTACATTACTCATCCCTCTGCCGACTCAAATATGAAATTATTCTGACCTTCTTGTCGGAATACCTATAACATGAAACACTTAATGAGCATACGCCCAGTAAGTCCTAATATAGCTCACATGCACAATCAATAAAATGCATGACCCAATTATGCTTACTTATGAACATTCCTTATCCTTTTTATATCTTATCTCTTGCTAGGGCTCAAGTGTTCGTACCACTGCGCACTTAAGTCTTTGTAACACCTAGACCATATTATATTCTTAAACTCCTCTTAAGTCAGGAGTCGATACAACATTTTTCTTAACTTCTGGTGATATAATTACCAGTCCATTTATTATGGTTATCATACCATGTATGAAGTGATAAACACATGTTATACACAAAACATAAATGCTCTTATATGATACAGTACACACAGGTACATACTTTATATACACACAGGTACATGGCATAATGTACATACATGTACTTAATATATCATACACACAGGTACATTTCATAATATACACATAGGTATTTATTCTGTATACTAATAAGTATACACTAATGTTCTTATAGGTACTCATGTTATAGCATACACACTAGTATACACCTTGATATACACACAGGTATACATATGTACATTATATGTTCTATACCTTCAATTTCATACTGTAGGTGGGATGAGAACTTACTTGATTCGTGTACTGCGCAAAGCAACTTTGGTTTCCTCTCTCCTATACTTCTAGGTTCCTGTTGGCCAATTACAAAGCCATTAGCCAAAGTTCACTATTTCTTCTATGTCTCATTACGAAATGATCGTAAATTAATAAATTGAGTTGCATAATTATATACAACTCTACTAACTCTTGGTTTTCTTATTTCAATCAAACCTTACCCTATCGTTTCTAACGAAGGCGGAAGTCTGTCTAATCATTTCTTTTTCCCCATCTAGGGACATTTTAGAACGATTCAGTTTACTCGAGAAAAATGATGATTTTTCCCCTAGTGGGCCTACTAACTTTCTCGGGCTCAATTTTGCTATTCTAACAAAAATAGTCACGTATTAATTTCAAAACAATGATCTAATGGGTCGGATCTCCTTATTTCATCTTTATGCCCCATTTCAGTAAAACTTTACAATTTAACCCTTGAACTGAAAATTTTGACAATTTTAACACAATGACTAAAATTAATCTTTTTAAACCATAATTTGCCATTTTTCATAAGGAACATTTTTACTTAAAGTACCATACCCAAAATCATTTTGAAAAATGACATTTTTGCCCTTTTAATTTTTTTTTTCAATTTTAACAAATTCTTGAAAAATTAAAATCTCTCAAACGTTTGAGATTTTCGACGAACCGTCTACTATGCCTAACAGTTTCGTCGAGATCTACAATTTTCTTATTTTAACTTTTTTAAAATTCTCACTGTACAGGGATGTTTTTGGGCATTTTTCAATTCTGCTGAAAAAGAACTTTTTCTTTCAATTTATTCCTTAGGACATTTTTGTAAAAATCCATTTCAAAACTGCCTCCCAGCCACTACATAAGCAGTTTCAACCTTTTCCTAGGTCGTTTTTGTCCTCTACCACTATTTTTGCAATACTAATACCAAAATTACAAAAACAACACTTTTAATATAAACTACCATTTTCAACATTTAAACCTCAATTTTCATAACATTATCACACCATAATTCGTATTTCCATGGAATTCAATCAAAAACTTGATCAAGAAACCATGTACTTTTAAGAAAATAAAAATCAAAATAAAAATCACAAAATTTTAAAACTTTAAACATCAAAACTTACCCAACTTGAAAACTTTGTGATTCTTGCCCTCCAAGGCTCCTTTGAATCCTTTTTCCTAAATATTTTTCATGCAAAAACACCATGAATCAACCTCTCCCTTAACCATGAAAAATCCCTTTGAATACGTGAAAAAAAGTTTAGGTTTTACCTTAAAATTTGTGGAAATTCCTTGAACTCAACTTGTTGAACTTTCTTGGGGCTATTTTTGCAATGATTTGGGTTGAGAAAATTTTTGAGGAGGTCCAACAATGGCTGCCGTGGGCTAGAGAAGAAGAAGAAATGAAGAAAATGAGATTTTTGTGGCTTAAACCAACATTTAATTCATCCTTATCCTCTTAGATGACTCATAGGTTATCAAGTGGGTTACCATGTGGCATAAAGTGATTGGGCCACCTTTCATGGCATGGTGGCCCAATAGAAACTCAATGGGTGTCCACTTATGGGGCCTCAAAATTTACGCTATATAATTTTTACTACATAGTATTTTTCTTACACTGCCGTCGTCAAATCAATACTAACTCATATCCTTAGACTACATAAAAAATTTTTCTTACCTTTGGTTTACTTTTGGAGGCCAAACGTAACATTTCCCATATTTGCGTTTTCACTTATCAGTATACTTATACTGCTTCGGCCTTCCTTTTCACACTGGGTTGGGTCGCTATGGACTCTATGTCTTATTTGTATTCTAATTGCCTAATCGTGTGTATCATAATTTTACAATTAATTGTGATGTAAAATTCATTTTATGGATATTATTTACAAATTTTTGAGTAATTAAACTCATAAAACCTGTATTATTAATATCTAACATTGCATCACATTCACAATGAAATATCCAGTTAATAACGCTTATTTGCACATTGTCACAATTTTTTACACTTCAAGTTATATATTATCGCTTATTATATATAATATATATAATTACATAGGACATGTAAGCAAGAAATAGGATCAAGACCTTTAAAACCATCCCCACCTTGCAACCCATGACGGATTACACCTTTAACTCATTTACAATCTTAAACCTTTTATAACCGCGTTTTCCCTTTCAAGATGGGTTTCTACTGGTAAATAGGTTCATCAGTAAAATTACCATCCCTAAGTATGGCGGTCGATAAGCTAGGTGTGGCGGTGAGACAGATGCAATGGCTAGGCTATAAATATGACTATATTCAAATTCTGCTTTTGAAGGATTTTTATTTTACAGTCTGTGACGGTCTCGTGGTATACTAGTACCGTCAATATGTGAAAGTGTACTTATAATTATAAATATACAAAAGTACATTTTCAAATATATGATTTAGTAAATGTTTTAAGTGCAACTAAAATGATCGTTAAAAAAAGTATGTCAAAAAAATTTGTGCTCGTTTTTTTCTTACTAGCAAGTAACATTAAGGTTAAAAAATTAAGTTTAAACAAGTTAGCTAACAGCTCAAAAAAGGCGGGTCATTATCGGTGGTATCAGAGCAAGTATTCTGTCATCCTATTTTGCACTGTTATATGTCCATTTCACTATAGCCTAAGTAAGTTAATTTTGGTTAGCAGTATAGTTAGCATTTCATTGTAACATGTTACTATATTCATAGTCCTTGATGTCGACATTCCTGGTTGAGCAACAAGATAACAAAGATCAAAGGGTGAGCATTATTTTACTTGATATAGTATTTCTTTGAATCGACAGTAATCATCATCCATCATAGATGTCAAGTCAATGCTTGTCAAACCTGGTAAACATCAGTCAACACTTGACCTGATTGCTCAAAATCAAGAAGATGCATTCTCGACTCATAGAACAAGGAGAAAAAGATCAAGATAATAAAATAACAAAGCCCAGCATGAGATTTTCTATGATTTTTTCACCAGCTGTGATTTATTATGGAGCAGAATTCATGAAAGCGACCAGATGTTAGTTTATTTACTAGCCATACAATTTTCAAGACTTAAGCATTCCATAATTAAGCTAATACATTCTATGGAAAACACAATAGCCCAGATGGGAATCACAATAAAGATGATGTTGATGATGATCAATATGAGCATCAAACCACTTCGTCATAGCCTAGTTATGTTATTAATGACTCTTTAAGCGACTGCAATGATGAGTCTATATAGAGGAGCCTTTTTGACAATAATATAACTAGAGGGGATTTAGAAGTGCAATAAAATGGCTAATTAATACAATTCCTTTTGTTTATACGTACTTACAAGTTAAATGGTAGGGAAGAGTAAATGCCTATTTCGCTTTATATCAGAAAATGACTAGCTTACTCGGGTATATTTTATGACGACTCTTTTAAATTACACACTTATGTTGTATACCCTTAGTGACGCTCCTCCTGACAGTGGGGTTTACGTATATTCAGGCAATGTCGATTGCAACCAATAGATATAATCATGTCCCTATGTTGACAATATAGGTCTATTATGCTAGTCATACTCCACATATGGGACTATCATTCGACAAATAATGGATGTGTGGTGATATATGAAATAGCATGATGTTAAAAATGCTATTATCTTTATTTCTATAAGAGCGTGGATTTATGTGGTTTTATTGTACTACAGAAGGATTTAGTTCCGACTATGGTCTAACTGATAGTCCAGCACAAGAGGTCTTTCTGCCATTGGTAGACCCATCAGTATGAGTATTTTTTGTAGTTCTAGTAGTTTAATTGCTTAAGAAGGTCCAACAATTTTTACAATTCTTGTTGCTTCTGCTGTATCAACTGCTTAAACTAAGGAATTCTATGTGAAACTCCAACGAATAAAACACTAGAATATGATGATTCTACTAACTTACTAGAACCAAATATTAAAAGAAGCTTAGCCATATTTCATTCACTTCATGGCAATAAGGAAGTAAAACGATGTTGCCAAATTCATCAGCAAAAGCCTTATGTGTCGTAGGGTGAAAGCGGAAGATTAATGCAGTACAAAAGAATTACAAGAAATTGCAATTTCATAGTGGAAATGGAACCAAAACATCCTGGATTTTGTGGTTGGATTATCTAAAATCTCTTATGGTCATGATGCGACATGGATGATTATAGATCAACTAACCAAAATTAGCCCACTATTCTCTATTAAGCTTAGCGACTCTGTTCTATTAAATAGTTAGCTTAATTATAAGTCGCCCAGATAGTTGGGTATTATGAGATTCCAATGACTATCATTTCCAATCATGACAGTCATTTCATGTCCAAACTTTAGAAAAGTGATGAGTGACTATTTACTCATAAATTAAGCGTTTCTTAAGCTTAAATTTTGTGAAAATCCTTAAGCATGTATGTTATTTTTATTTTTTGGTATTATTTTGTAGAAAATTAATAAATTTAAGTTTAATAGAAAAAATTGCATCAAAATTGGATCAAAAATGCAATTTTGAGCTGCAAAGAAGCCCACCGCAAGCCCATGAAGGTGCACTAGTAGTGTGCATCTGGGGCCCTGCGTGGCCGCACAAGCTGCAGGCATGCCTGCATGCACAGCAAGCAGCCAGGGCAAAGCGCATTGTGCACCTGCATAGTTTTTGGCATGGTTCGTGTGCCTGTGAGGCCCCCTGCTACACACTCGTGCACGTTGTGGCCCGCCCAGTGCGCTCTGGGAGCTTGCTCATGTGCCAAATGTGCTGAAACTCATTTTTATGGCTGATCTTGCCCAAAACTTTAATCCAACAGTCTCAAATTGATGTTGTACGATGCCTAACACTAAAATGCCCTAAGGAACCAAAAAGGTGGAAAAAAGGCACACTTTTCAAGAAAGATTGAGAGGCTAAAAATTCTAGAGAGAGAAGAAGCTTAGAGGTCAATATTTTTGGAGAATTTTTATGAAGATTCTTGAAGATTTGAAGATATTCTCGACTAAAGTTTTCTCTTAATCTCTCTTTTTTTTATTTTCATTTTGAAATTTGTAAATTATGGATTTTTCATGAACTTATTTATATTTATGGATTTCTTTACGATGCTAGTTATGGAAATTTTCTTGTGCTAGGCTAGATTTGTATTCTAAGGCTTGATGTAGCTCTCTTTTGAATATATTTGGATTATTTAGCTAATTATTAAGATAATTTAATTCAATTCATTTATGTTTCTCTAGGCTTAATGCCTCTAATTTGTTGGGAAATGAATGAGCTTATCCAATTTATGAATTTCAATGCTCGCCCATTTATCACCTTTGAGAAACATAGTCTAGCTTGTTGTTAAGACCTAAGAACACTTAGATAATGGACCTGAGAATCATGGTTTTTGTGAGGCCAAAAGGCAATCAATGTCTTGATAATCAATTTAAGGGTTGAGCATAATGAATGTACAGGTAAATGAGTTAGATAGAGATATTGACTTAAATAACTATACATAAAATCTCATTTCGAGAGCACAAGAAAGGTAATGAGGTGAATTTAGAACTCTAGATTAATAAATTGATTGAAGCTAATTAATAATTGCTATATAGAAAGAACATAGGAGAAATTGAGTGAAGTCAAGGCCCTAGAGATTCATTATATAGAGTATTATTTCGTGAAATTGCCTCGTATTTTCGCTTCATTAATTGTTTATTTAAGTTTGTTAGTTTAATTTTCTTTATTCCTTGTGATTTAACTGAGTTCAATTTGTCTAGATAAAATTAAGTGTGAAAATCCATAATAATTAGCATAACTCCTTTAAATTCAATCCTTATGGGATGATAACTAACCTTTTGGACGCTTTATTATGTTTACAACCCGTTCACCTGCAATTCGAGCGTAACAAAAAGCATATATCAAGGGATGGATATGAAGCTTAATTTCAACGCAGCATTCTACCCATAGATAGATGAACATTCAGTCATAGCTATCATATCTTAATTGGTGTAGCATCATATGAAGTTCTTTATGAAAGCAGGTGTAGATGCCTAGTTCATTGGCATGAAACCAGAGTAAATGAGTCATCATTTACTTATTTCATCTAGAAGACCAATAAAGACGTAAAGCTAATCCATCAATGAACGAAAACTGCTCACAAATGCTAGAAAAGCTATGCCAATAAACAATGTGGACTTGTAGAGTTCCAAGTTGGAGACTTAGTTCTTTTTAGAATAACAGCAATAAAGGAGTAACGAGACTTGAAAGGAAAGAAAAGTTGAAGCTCAAAATATATTGGGTCGTTTAAGATGCTTGAAAGAGTATGCAACATCGCCTATAAGTTAACTTGACCTTCTTATTTAGCATCTGTACGCTACGTCTATCACGTGTCGATGTTGAAAACATACGTGGTAGATTCGTCAAATGTATTGAATCATTAACTAAATGAAATATGTGAGGAATTGTTTTGTGAAAAAGAAGCGTGTTAGAATTCTGGCACAAGAGGAGGCAAAGTTTTTAGAAGCAAGAGCATTCCTCTTGTCAAGGTTTTGTGGTGGAACCACAAAGTACAGGGCACAACTCGGAAGTAAGAAGAAGACATGAAGAAGAATTGCCCACGATTATTCTAAATTTTGAAGACGAAAAATTTTAAGGAGGGTAAAATGTAACAGCCGAAAAATTCCTAGCGCTTTATACATGCACTATATAAGAGTTATTATGAGCAATTTATGTGTAAATTTTATGACCTAAAAGTTATGCTCAAAAATTTGTTAATTGTACTGAATGTGGTACAAGTATCACAAGGATTATTATTTATATTTAATTTTTGTGTCAAAGTCCATAAAAATAACTATGGGGTTTACAAGATTAAAATATTATGCTATAGTTCAAAGCTAAATAAGCATTATTTAATGATATGAAGGAAAAAAAATAGATAATGTGCAAAGGAAGGGTGAACTAATATACTGTTGCAGAATATGTTGCAATAGATTTTGAAATGAAAATGTGATATAAGAATAATATTATTGAGATTATACAATATAAAAAAAATACTGTATGGACAATACAGAAATTATACAATATAAAAATTAAGCAGTATGATGTTATGCAGTATAAGAATTATACAACATAAGGATCATACAGTATGAAAATTACACTGTATAGAATAAGCAGTATGGGAATTATACTATATGGTAGATATGGATATATGGAATGTTGTGGAAGCTTGTAAACAATATAGAAAGTATACCAACAGTATAAAAAAATACTGCATATTGTAGAATTGGACTGTTGAAAAGTCAAAGTTGACACCTCAAAAGTTGTTGAAATTTCCATAATCTTCCTATGCAATTTGGTTTTGACAATTGTTGTGAGGCAATTTTTCTTTGTAATTTAATTTATAATGCAGATCTATAAATACCTAAGGGTATTCTTAAAAAAATACATTTGTTTTATTTCATCAACATTTCTCCTATTCTCTCCCTCTCAAAACCGCTCCTCCCATAACCAACATTCACTTGAAATTTTGTTGATTTCATCCTCAAATCATTCCTAGAAGCAAGGAATTGTAGGCAAAACCCTAACTTTGGCTTTATATGTTTTAGGGTTTTGTACAAGTTTTAGACAGGATTTTTACCTGAACTTATTGTCAAGAGATATAGAAGGGTTTAAGTACTAAAAGGAGAGGACAAACTTTAGAGTTTCTCTAGTAAATCCCTAGACCCTAAGCTTCGTTAATTCTATGTTTTAATTAGTGTACATAATAAGTGCTTAAGGTAATGTGATGGACTATAGTATGTAAGAAAAACTATATAGCATGATTATTTTGAGGGTTTAGTGTTTGATAATATATTGGAAATGCTTCAAATGGACTTAAACCCAAGAAAAGCATGCAAGCTAAGGGATGTTTTGGAACAAAAAGTTTTTAAAGGGCTTTTTGAAAGATTTTTTTTTGAAGAAAATATAAGATTTATTCAAGATGGACAGCTTTTATGAAGAAATTTTCCTCGAATCTCGATTGAAACAAGTTAGAAAGTGCTAATTTTGGTATGGCCGTGCTAAAAATGAGTTAAAAATCTAACTAGATGATTGATTTTAGAGAAAAAATTAGAACACAAAAGTTCTATATCACGTTAAAATTGTTAGGACTCATGAAATAAGATTTATGTTAATTCAGCATGTATTTTGAGTTATGAATTTTACGAGATTTAATTATAAAATTTCAAAACTGTAATAAGAGAACAACATTTTGAAATTGTTTGAGTTTGACCAAGGAGCTTTTGTAAATTTTAGTCCTTGTGAAAAACTAGAGATGGTGGTATAAAACAATTATTTTTGGTTCTAGGGGGAAAATGTCAAGAATTTTGTGTTTTCGGTCAAAATCATAAACCATGTGAAACTGAATTTTTCAATGTGCAAGGCTTGTTTCTACAAATCTATTGGTGGATGGTAAGCTTAAGTTTTAAAGCCCAAAATAATTTAGGAATTTTTCATAAAACACACAACGGATAAAATCATTATAAAAAGACTAAAACGGACCACAGGCTCTCAGATTTAGGTTAAGCCTCTAAGATGGGAAATGTTCCATATTACCATAGTTGCAAAACTATCTACTAAGACATAAAATTTGACTATAGAATGTTTAAGTTAAGTAATTTATACATAGACCGATACTGTAGGCTTGGGCTAGTTTCTATAGTCGGATGCCTTTTAAGCAAGTTACAAAATCGACTAATAGAAGAAAAAAAGAATAAATTGGCAATGCTAGAGTCAAATTACAAGATCAATAATCTAAACCCTCAAGTTAAGATAAAAGAGTGTCGTATCAACCTCCCAGTTCTTTGGAAGGATCTTAACTCTCTCACAAGGTGAGTATTATGTTAAGTTATGTTATCACCTTAGTGTTCAACGGTCATGCACATTTGGAATGTACACTTAGGCCCATAGTTCAAGGTAAGATAATGATGATGATGAGTGCATAAATGAGCATAAATGGTATCATGCATCGTGATATTGCTTGCATTCATTTGAAGATATGTCTTATGAGAAACGTTTTATGAAAAATGCTTTGTGAGAAATGTTTTACAAGAAAAACTTTATAAGAGAAGTTTTTTTATGAGAAATTTTATTATGCTTTTGATAATTTTTTAAACTTACTGGGCAACAGCTCATTTTAAGTTCTTTTATGATATAGGTAGTTCTACACGAAACCAGTATGGTAGTGTTAAAAAATAAATACATAGCGGAGTTTTAAAAATATTTTAATAAAACATTTCTTCCATAAAACAAGTTAGACATACTATATACAACAAACTAATCAAGGATCTTCACACCTCTAGTAACCCAGAAACTACACTTCCAACTGAATAGAATCTATAGGAGTTTTAGAGTTTTTCTCGCTAGAAAACTGTCTCTAAATTTTTCTGATGATCCAAATGACTACAGAAACATGTTTCCTATATGTAGTGGTTGGTAGGGCACTTATAGGGACATGTTTCCTATGTGTATGGCGGTCAATCGACTGATCATGGCTAACTTGGTGTCAGCCTTTCCAAACTTCAGGCGAGCTACGCAATCCACCCATCTACCAATTTTGACCCGATTGAATAATTACCCATTCTATGATCCTAAAAATCTTTCATAGAGCCTTACTTTTAAATTAAAATAACCAAATATCAAAGTTATCTAATTAAAAAAGTTATATGTAGATAATCCTATATCAAATAAAATATATTTAAATAATTCAACTTGTTATTTTTAATTAATTCACAAAAATTGACTCAACCAATAAATTAACATGAATTGGTAAAATCTCATCAAATGAATTTTAGCTAATTGTAAAATTAACATAAGTTAACAATTTGTAGGAAAAAGATGTTGTATTGTTACTTGAAAACATGTGAACTAGCAAAGGGGACCTAATGAACATACATAGATCAAGTTCCTATTCATAACGAATACAAATAATATACCATTCAATTATACATATGTATCCAAACGATTAAACACTCCAGTTTCCCAATTTCAGAATAATACCTATAAAAGAATATCATTAACTGTACGAAAAAGCTATAGATTCTACATTTATGATTAACAAGTCTACGTCAATCAAGAGTCATATCTCCAATGTATCGATATGCGTACCTTTATTTAATTTAGGATGTCACTCACATCAAAAGACGCAAGTCCATAATACAAACCCACTAATTCATTTCAAAATTAAGATGTAGCACATATGAATGTCTAAAGTGAATTGATTTATTCAAATGGAATTATTAGCTAAATTAGTTCAACTTTAGTCCCGATCTAACATATAGTTACCAACGACAATATAATAATGTCTCTACTTGTGGAGTATCACTCTGATGACCAAGATAAGCCATCTTCCATTAAGGATATAAACAACATAACAATCTTAACATGAATAAGGTGCTCAACTTTATTCCCACGATTGCAAACCTTTTTTATTTAGAGCATTAATTTAAGATTTGTGTCTTCTGCATAATCTGTCCATCAAATGCATAACCTTAAAGGTTTAGAATAACAATCTCAAACTTCTATTTGCTCATTACATATTCAACATAAAAGTATATAAAGAGGGCATAGTATGATATATGACATAAATAATAAACTCTTTATTGATTAAATGTCTCAAAAATAATTACATCACTTAAACCTTAGGGTACAAGTCTAACAAGCAGGTCAATGAGCTAGATGTGATGATGAGACAAATGCAATGCCCAAGTTATAGATACCACTATAGTTAGTTCTACTTTTGAAGGATTTTTATTTCATAGTATGATGGTCTCGTAGTATACTAGTACCATAAGTATATGAAAGTATACTTATGATTATAAACATACAAAAGTTTTAAGTATGTTTTCAAGTATATGAGTTAGTATGTTTGCATTTTCTTCTTACTAGCAAGTAAAATTAAGATTAAGAAACTAGGTTAAAGTAAATTAGTTAATGATTAGAAAAGGCGAGTCATTACAGAGAGAAAGCCTCAAGTTAAAATAAGAGAATGTCGTACCAACCACCCGACCCAATGGAAGGATTTGAAGTCTCTCGTAAGGGAACTATAATGTTAAGTTATGTTACTATCTTAGTGTTCGATAGTCAAGTGCATTTGGTACGTACACTTGGGTTCACAGTTCAAGATAAGATAAGAATGATAATAAGAAATACATTAATGGAATTATGCATTGTGATATTGCTTGCTCTCTTTTTAACATGTGTCTTATGAGAAATGTTTTATGAAAAAACCTTTATGAGGAATATTTTATAGGAAATGCTTCATGAGAGAAGTTTTTTATGAGAAATTTTTTTATGCTTTGTGAGAAATGTTTAAACTTACTAAGAAAAAGCTCATTTTAAGTTCCTTCATTCTGTAGCTAGTTTTACAAGAGACTAGTATGGCAAGTCAATAAGTTGGGTGTGACAATGAGACAGATGCGATGGCTAGGTTATGCACACCACTATAGTCAGATTCTACTTTTGAAGGACTTTTATTGTATAATATGTGACAGTCTCATAGTATACTAGTACCATCAATATGTGAAAGTGTACTTATGATTATAAATATACAAAAGTTTTAAGTATTTTTTAAGTATATGATTTAGCAAATGTATTAAGTGTAACTACTATGACCATTAAAAAAGCATGTTTAAAAAAATTTATTCCACATTTTCTTCTTATTAGCAGGTAAGATTAAAATTAAGAAATTAGGTTTAAGCAAGTTAGTTAATGGCTCAAGAAAAGTAGGTCATTAAAGAGAAAGAGATAGAGAGTTTGAAAAAAAGATATCTCCTTTCAAGAAGACTAATGAAATTAGCTACAAATACAGTCTAGTAATAGTTCTACAACTATCTCTATCATAAAGGTAGAGTTTAAATTCCCCATCCCTAATTTTCAAAAGGAGAATAAAAAAAGAGATGAAATTATAGTTGCCAACCTTTATTTAAGGGACTTCAATTAGTTCTCGACATCGCATTAAGTTAGAATATCTCACAACTAGTGATAATTGAGTCAAACCTATACTATGGACAACCCAACTGAGTGACACTTAAATTCAAAGTCTAACATCTTTCACTCACAAAAATTTGATAAGCCTCGAGGGAAGCACCAAATTAACTTTACTTATAAGGTCATTGTAGTCAAGTATAGTGATGAGTAAGGATCGTTCGCATAGCGGATTTGGTCTAATTATTTAGTTATTAGCACTAAAAATCTAAGTCACACTAACACAAAACACGAACAAGGGGTATCGGGTTGATTTTGATTAGATAACTAAATAAAAGAAAACACAAGAAAATAAAATACGACAAATCATAATCATAAAATTGGTTAAAAGATCATTCGCAACCACTAAACAATAACCACATAATTAATTACAAAATTGTTCTCAATTCTCTATTGAAATTGTCAATTGTAGATAATAATAAGCTCTGCTATCCTAATCTTTCCTTACTGTATAGATTTAATAATATAAACACTCTATTAAATCTCAATAGACTAAACAACCTAGAACAAGCTCTCTAGATTAAATCTAATGAAAGCACTAAATTGAGAAAGATAGGTAAATCAAGGTAACAAATCACACAAGTTTGGATTATTTAACCCAAGTTATGTTCCACATGCAGTCATACAAAAACTTGACTATAATCAATGACAACTTTTGGCTCCTAATGCTTAAAACAATCAGATAATTACACAATCACACAATTGAGAAAGATAGACGAATCAAGGTAACAATCACACAAGTTTCGATTATCTGACCTAAGTTATGTTCCACATGCAATCATACAAAAACTTGACCATAATCAATGACTACTTTTTGCTACTAATGATTAGAACAATGAGATAATTATGAATAAGCATTCCAATCAAGCAATAGAATATTTTCAAGTCCTATTTACTTATGCATCCAACCAAAATAGGAAAATAATCGTGAACGATAATTATGGAAGAACATAAACAATCTCAATTGGAAAATAATTTAATAAATTAATCATATAGTTATGTCTAGTGTTTTGAAATTCCCTTTAACCAAAAATAAAATTAAACTAAAAACATTGAAAAATAAAATAAACTAAAATGAAAAGAAAAGAGAAGGAAAGAAAAAACTAGGTTGGGCCTTTAAGAATCTCTACGCTTTGAAGACACTGCCTGATTTTTCACTTTTCTTCTTCTTCTTCCTTTTCATCATCTAAGACTAAGAAAATCTCATAGAAAAATAGCTATAAACTTCTATGTTTTGTGTTTTAAGGTGTGTTATTTATAGTTTAGCATTTAAAGGATTAAAAGAGGAAACTTTTGACCAATTTTAGTTCAAATTTAGAGCCAAACACGAAGGGAAGCATGGCGGTATTGAAATTCCCTTAGACCGCACCCTAAAAAGCATCAATATTGAATTTTTTACACATTGGTGCCGTAGCGCCCAAAGCGGCGCCATCATGTTCTCCCACGGGCGTTGTGGCATCCACCAAATCTGGTGCCATGACGCTAGAGCTTCTACCCCTCCATGCAGAGGTAAGCAGTTTGTAGCGCGGGGATGCCAAATGCAGCACCAAATCTTGTGGTTTCATCTATTTTCATCCCCAAAACTTATGCTTTGACTTCCAATGAATTCAAAATGAATTTATATGATTCTTATAGCTCTTAAATCCTCCATTTTAGTCCTCTTTTAACCCCTTGATAGTAAAGCACCTATAAAATAAATCATAATCAAAGCACAAAAAAACTCAAAAACTAAAATATGTGTCAATATATACACTTATCACTCACACATAGTGGACGTAAAATATGTACCTCTCTTATTATCCATTATGTTAGATATGTATGCCCTTAGGAGTAAAAATGTAATACGTTTTTGGAGACATTTTTATCAATAAAGAATTTATTCATTTATATATACCAAATCTTGTCCTCTTTACGTTCATATTTGTTGAATGTATGTTAAGCAAACAGTAGTCTGAGACTGTCGATCTAAACCTTAAGAATTAGGCATATGACAGACTAATAATGTAGAAGACACGATTCTTAAGGTGATGGTCTAAAATATATGATCCGCAATCGAGGGAATAAAGTTAGGTGCTTTATTCATGTAAAGATTGTTATGTTGTCTATATCCCTTTAGGAAGATGGTTTGTCTTGATCATTGGAGTTAGACTCCGTGAATTGAAACATTAGCACGTTGTCATAGGTGACGATGTGTTGGATCAAGACATAAAGTGAATTAATTTGGATTAATAATTCTGTCTCGGCAAATCGATTCACTTTAGACAGTCATTTGTATTGTATCTTAATCCTGAGATAAATAATAGGCCCGTTGTCTTGACTTGTGTCTTTTGATGTACCAAAGGGTGACTTCCACATCTCAATAGTTGTATGCATGCCGGTACGTTGGAGCCATGACTCTTGATAGCGTAGACTTGTTATTCATAGACATGGAATCCATAGCTCCTCTTTAGGAGTAATGATATCCTCTTATATGCGTTATCCTGTAATTGAAAAACTGGAGCGCTCAACCATTTGGATACATAGGTGTAACCGAATGGTATACTTGTTGGAAACAAAGTGCGCAGCGGAATTTTAAAAATTTTTCATCAGAGTAATTTCCAAAACACAAGTTTGACATGTTATATGTATAAATTAAACAGATCTTACTAACCTCAGTGTGCCGAAGAACCTCCGCGACCTGTGTAAAGAAGTAACGTTCCAGAAGAGCCTCAACCAACTGGTCTTCTTTGCTATTCTCTATCCACAACCGGAGTGAGTGTGGGCTCACACGTACAGCTCTTCCACCGGTGACTCTCCTTCCAACCAATAGAGAGAACGCAAAGCTAGTGTTCGTGATTTGTGAACAAAAGCTCTCAGGGAGTTTTTAGATGCTCACTAGAAGAGTATCACTCTTAATCTCTCAAATTGATCTGAGTAAATCATTAGACTCACTCCCTTTTTATACCTATTGGTCCTTGGGGTCAGTCCATATCAGATTAGGTCTCAAAAATCGAAACAGAATCAAGTTCGGATCAATATCTGATAAGATACGCGTGAAAAACGCGTAATCTTAACTGTCGCGGTCAGCATGCCGAACTATGAGATAGGCAGGCCGAACTGGCCAGTTCGGCAGGCCGAACACGTCATCCGGCATGCCGAACTGCCGAGAAAAAATCTCCGCGAATCTTTTATTTTCCACCCGAGATTCTAAAGGATAAAGTCTCAGTTTTGATTCAAATAGCCCAATAGAAAAGATATCTGATCAAAACAAACTTTATCAAGATAATCTCTAAGAAAATAAATCAATTCACAATAATTCTACAAGTTTATCTTGTTCTAATTGTCCAAAATTAAAACAACCGATAAACAGACAAGAATTATCCGAACGCCATAATTCAACAAGTTCATCTTGAACTAATTTCTTACATAATTAATTCAACCGATAAATAGACATGAATTATTTGATTCTTATAAATTTTAAACCAATCTGATAAATCCGACATAAGTCACCAATTATTGGAAAAGCACGCCGTGTCGTTACAGGATTTTGTGAGCTAGCAAAGGGGACCAAAATGGACCTATAAAGTTCAAGCTCATGATAATTATGAAACCCAATATCCCAGATATACATTTCACAATTATCAACTCCAACGCTACTCCACTAAAAGCTTGGAGCTGCACTCTCGAACTTTATAGAATTACGAAGCTCGTGTAGCTAAGTCTCCATGACATATCATAGTGTATCGCATCCCCATATGATCATCCATAATCGGCTTAAGGACAAGTTCTGTCTTACCTTCCCGATTATTTTTATCTTACGTTCCATTGTCTCACCATTAGAAAACTTACCATCCAAAGATAGTATACCATTCGGTTACACCTATGTATCCAAATGGTTGAGCGCTCCAGTTTTTCAATTACAGGACAACGCATATAAGAGGATATCATTACTCCTAAAGAGGAGCTATGGATTCCATATCTATGAATAACAAGTCTACGCTACCAAGAGTCATGCCTCCAACGTACCGGCATGCATGCCACTATAGAGATGTGGGAGTCACCCATTGGTACATCAAAAGACACAAGTCGAGACAACGGGCCCATTATTCATCTCAGGATTAAGATACAATACAAATGATTGTCTAAAGTGAATCGATTTGCCAAGACAGAATTATTAATCCAAATCAATTCACTTTATGTCTCGATCCAACACATCGTCACCTATGACAACGCGCCAATGTTTCTATTCACGGAGTCCAACTCCGATGGCCAAGACAAACCATCTCCCAAAAGGGATATAGACAACATAACAATCTTTACATGAATAAAGCGCCCAACTTTATTCCCTCGATTGCGGATCATATATTTTAGACCATCACCTTAAGAGTCGTGTCTACCGCATAATCATCCCATCATATGCCCAACTCTTAAGGTTTAGACTGACAGTCTCAGACTACTGTTTGCTTATCATACATTCAACAAATATGAACGTAAAGAGGACAATATTTGGTATATATAAATGAATAAATTCTTTATTGATAAAAATGTCTCCAAAAACGTATTACATTTTTACTCCTTAGAGCATACATGTCTAACAATCTCCCACTTGCACTAAGTGAGTAAATACTGCAAATTTCGCATCGCCATAGCTTCCACATGCCTTTCGAAGACTCTCCCAGAAAAGTGTCTTCGTAAATGGATCAGCTAAATTGTCCTCTGACGCGATCTTGCACACCGTGACATGCCCGCTCTCAACAAAGTCCTTTATCACATGATACTTCCGATCAATATGCTTACTCTTCTTGTGAAATCTTGGTTCCTTAGCATTAGCTACCGCCGCACTGTTATCACAGTACAGTGATACCGCTTTATCCACACCAGGAACTACCTCAAGATCCCCAAGGAACTTGCGGAGCCACACTGCTTCTTTCGAAGCATCACTAGCCGCCACATACTCGGCCTCCATCGTTGAATCCGAAGTGCAATCTTGCTTCGCACTTCTCCAACTGATGGCACCGCCACCCAGAGTAAACACAAACCCCGATGTCGATTTCCTAGAATCCAGGCAGGATTGAAAATCTGAATCAGTGTATCCTAGAGGAGTTAAATCCTCACCCGAATACACAAGCATATACCCTCGAGTCCTTCTCAGGTACTTGAAAATATGCTTTACCGCAACCCAATGGTTCGGTCCTGGATCCGCCTGAAATCGACTCACTATCCCGACCGCATAGCTAATATCCGGTCGAGTGCAAAGCATGGCATACATGAGACTACCCACTGCCAAAGCATAAGGCACCTTCTTCATGTATTCTCTTTCTTCATAAGACTTTGGAGAGTCTTTCTTAGAAAGAGTAATTCCAGACCTAGATGGTTGCCCACCTTTCTTGGAATCCTGCATTGCAAACCTCCTGAGAATTTTATCTATGTAGCCGGCCTGTGACAAAGCTATCATTTTGTTCTTCCTATCCCGAAAGATCTGGATACCGAGAACAAAATTAGCCTCACCCAAGTCCTTCATGTCAAACTGCTTGGTCAACCATAATTTGACCGATGACAATGCCCCAACGTCATTGCCAATTAGCAGAATGTCATCTACATAGAGTAGTAGAAAAACCACCTTCCCATTCTTAATGTGTTTGTAAACACATGGTTCATCCACATTTTGTGAGAACCCATAAGTCTTGATCACTTGATCAAATCTTATGTTCCAAGAACGAGAAGCCTGCTTAAGTCCATAAATAGACTTTAGCAACTTACAAACCTTACCCTCTTGACCCGTGACCTTGAACCCGTCTGGTTGTTCCATATAAATGGACTCATCAAGATAGCCATTTAGAAAAGCCGTCTTGACATCCATCTGCTAAATCTCATAGTCGAGAGCGGCAGCTATAGATAAGAGAATCCAGATGGACTTAAGCATGGCTACAGGCGAAAAGGTTTCCTCATAATCGATTCCTTCCTTTTGCGTATAACCCTTAGGTACCAGTCTAGCCTTAAAGGTTTTGACCTTTCCATCCACAACTATTTTCCTCTTGTAGATCCACTTACGCCCTATGGGTTTTACCCCTTTGGGAAGATCCACAAACTCCCAGACCTGATTAGTCTCCATAGACTTTATCTCCATGTTCATAGCCTCTGTCCAGAGTTTTGAATCAACATCCTCCATAGCTTCTGCGTAAGTATAAGGATCCCTGTCATGTTCATCTGGTTCAGCCAAAAAGACCTCCCCATTGAACATATACCTCTCAGGTTGACGCCTGATCCTCCCACTACGTCGAAGCCCCTGAGGTTGTTGTTCACGTTTGTTTGGTTTTTCTACACCGATCGGAATGGTTTCGTTCGGATCCTCCGGAGTAAACGGATTACCCCTCAACTCCTCAAGCACCACTTTGCTTTGAGGTTTAAAGTCGTTCATGTAACTCTCCTCAAGGAAAGTTGCATTAGTTGAAACCACGACTTTATTTTCCTTTGGGTTATAAAAATAACCCCCTTTAGTCCCTTTTGGATATCCTACAAACACGCAAACTTCTGAACGTGCTTCCAACTTATTCGGATCCTTAAACAGGACATGAGCTGGACATCCCCATATGCGAATATGGTTTAAGGATGTCTTCCGTCTTGTCCACAACTCGTGAGGAGTTTTAGGGACCGATTTTGAAGGCACATTGTTCAAAAGATAACATGCGGTTTGTAGTGCATATCCCCAAAAGGATAAAGGCAATGATGAATAACTCATCATGGACCGAATCATGTCCAACAAAGTCCTATTCCTTCTCTCTGCTACGCCATTCTGCTGCGGAGTACCCGGCGCAGTCAAATGGGATAAAATCCCATTCTCTAACAAGTGTCCCTAGAACTCATCAGAAAGGTATTCCCCACCTCGATCAGATCGAAGTGCCTTTATGGGTCTACCCAATTGCTTTTCCACTTCAGCCCGAAACTCCCTGAACTTATCATAAGTTTCGCTTTTGTGGTGCATTAGGTACACATACCCATATCTTGAGTAATCGTCAATAAAAGTAACGAAGTACTCATACCCTCCTCGTGCCCGGATGTTCATCGGTCCGCAAACATCACTATGCACAAGTTCTAGAACCCCTTCGGCCCTATTGCCCTTAGACCCGTATGGTCTTTTGGTCATTTTACCCTCCAAACAAGACTCACATTGAGGTATAGATTCCACCTTTAAGTGACTTAAAGGTCCATCCCTTACCAACCTTTGAATCCTATTTAGGTTAATATGGCCAAGGCGCAAATGCCAAAGATAAGTCTTATTAGAGTGAGAAGTTTTAAGTCTTTTTGAGTCATTATCATTTATCTCAGCATTAAGCAATAGGTCCATCTTAGGTTTGATAAAATATAGATTATTTTGCATCTATCCAGAACAGATAAAAGATTTGTTTTTACGAATCACCACTTTTTCATTAAAAGATACCACGTAGGAGTCTTTAAATAAAGAAGATACAGAAATTAAATTCCTTTTAAATTTAGGAACATAAAAACAATCTCGCAAAATTAAACTCCTATAATTATCAAAATAAAGATGGACATCTCCCACTGCTTCCGCTGAGACCAAGGATCCATCGCCCATCCGAAGCGTTAAGTCTTCACGAAGTAGACTTCTCGTTTCTTTGAATCCCTGCAGAGAAACACAAACATGATTAGTTGCACCGGAATCTATGACCCAAATGTCACTGGATTCCTCAACCAAACAAGTTTCTAAATATAGAAGATCACACCTACCTCCCTTGGAAAGGAAGTCCTTGCAATGCTTCTTTATATGCCCGACCTTACCACAAAAGAAACACTTAAGCTTCTTTGGGTTCTTCTTCTTCTTCTTCTTGCTCTTGGTAGCAATAGGAATAGAAGACTTCCCACTTTTGGCCCGTTGCTTCTTTCCATTCCCAGAGTTAGGATTGGAACCAGAAGCAGCTACCATATTGGCCTCTCCACCAGCAGGAGACTCCCTGATCAGCAGTTCAAACTCTTGTAACTGTTTCATCAGTTCTATCAAGGTCATATCCCGTCTATTGCTTAGATTAAAAGTAGCTCTAAACGGAATAAATTCCTTAGACAGAGTCTCAAAGACCATAGTCATCTGAGTTTCAGCATCGATGTCAGCTCCATTGGTTTGAGCCTCAGCGAGGTAACCCATGACCAACATCATGTGCTCCTTTACAGATGTCCCCGGTCTCTGTCTACAGTTTAAGAGTTTCCGAAGCGCCCCTTGCCGCTTTGTTATGGCCTGGCCTCCAAACATGTCCTCAAGATTATCCAAGATCTGCTTCGCAGTCTCATAATCTTGATGTTGAGCCTGTAGCACGTTATTCATGCTAGCCATAACATAGCAGCGGGCCTGATCATTAGCATCTTTCCAGCGTTCGTACGCTTGGAATTGCTCATTACTTGAGTCTCCCGTAGGCTCGGGAGGACAAGGAGTTGTCAGAACATATTTCAGTGTCTCAAAGGAAAGGACGATGTCCAGGTTCCGTTTCCAATCATTATAGTTCTCACCGGTCAATTGGTTTTTGTCAAGTATCGATGATAAAGCGTTTTTAGACATTTTCAATCTACAATAAAGAATCATATACCAAACATAAGCAAACATATGTAATAATTTAGTAAGATAACACAATCATGTAAAATCATACAAATGTGTTTATGTGTCAAAACCTTGAAAATATCACAACCTTACAACGATAATTCCCAACTCAGAATTCAACAAGCTCCTAGGGGAGTCATGCCAAATTCAATCAGGAACACGGATCCCCTCCTGATTAATATATGCCATCCAGGACCCGTATGATCCAGCATATACTAATAATCGTTTCTTTGGCCATTAATTTTATTAACAGAGCTCCTAGGGGAGGTTAATAATAAAATTAACGTGAGTGTATAACCACCGTTTTAATATTTTATCCATGATTTATAATCACCACCTAGGGGTGTGCAACCATAAATCATACTAAAATACCTTATCCTTTCAGAGATCCAATCTGGTACATGATAGAAATCCCTTCCTAGGGGTTGGGACCATCATGTTCTTCCTATGGACCAACGATGGAGGCCTTAGGTTCTCTCTTCGAAAACCTTCTCCCACTCAATCTTTTGAAGTCAAGGTTTTATTTTAAAATTATGCATGAACAATTTTAATATGAGCGGCACTCCCTATTCTATATGACATGTTATCAATATACATGGTAAATCATATTATAATGCAGACAAGCAAAGCAATCAAGCAAAGCTACAAGCATAATAATAATAATAACCGTAATATTATGGTTCCACCCTAGAGAATAGAAAAACTAAGATTACAAGAGAATAATCGAGACATTTATCGATTCTTCATCCTTGAATCCTCAAGCTGTATCCTTCTTCATGTAATATCCATCTTTAAGTCCTCAATCCCGTATGAATCGAACACTTCATATTTTCGGTCATATCCAAATTTAATGTTTCTCAGAATCGTCCCAAAAATAAAATTAAAACTGCACTGAAAAATTGCACCTTTTCTGGACACCTGGCTGCTCTCGGTCGGCAGGCCGATCTAGGTGATCGGCCTACCGATCATGGAGGTTCGGCCTGCCGGCAGAGCACCAAAATTTCTGCCCCACTGTCGGCCTGCCGGACCGTACGTCCGGCCTGCCGATCTGTGACCTTTGGCCTGCCGATCTGTGACCTTCGGCCTGCCGAACTGTGAGGTCCGGCATGCCGACCGAGCAGAAAACCCTCAATCCAGAAAATACAATTTTAATGCAATTCATCAATTTTATTTTCAACAATTCAAAAACATAAAATTAGAGACTCAGGAAATACCTGGAGGCGCCATCATCAATCTTTAAGTTCCGACTTCTCGTTCCGTCTTCTCCGAATAATTATTTAATTACAAAATTCTTACAAATTAAAAATTAAATAATAATTCCTAGACGGAGATGATAGTCCGCCATCTAATTACATGAAAAACCTAGATACACATTCTAACCTCTAAGGAACCATAACCGGTATTAATTAATTAATAAATAATTAAACAACAATTTAATCAACCATAATTAATTAATAAACATTCACCATATAATCCATGACAACATATATATATATAGAAACCTAGAGTGCCATCTCTCTATAAAATTTAATTCAAGCATTGGAGAGATTAAGATCACAAAATTTATGCATATAACATGATCACAAACTTGCAAATTTATGTAAAAACCTCGGCTCTGATACCAATTGTTGGAAACAAAGTGCGCAGTGGAATTTTAAAAATTTTTCATCAGAGTAATTTCCAAAACACAAGTTTGACATGTTATATGTATAAATTAAACAGATCTTACTAACCTCAGTGTGCCGAAGAACCTCCGCGACCTGTGTAGAGAAGTAACGTTCCAGAAGAGCCTTAACCAACTGGTCTTCTTTGCTATTCTCTATCCACAACCGGAGTGAGTGTGGGCTCACACGTACAGCTCTTCCACTGGTGACTCTCCTTCCAACCAATAGAGAGAACGCAAAGCTAGTGTTCGTGATTTGTGAACAAAAGCTCTCAGGGAGTTTTCAGATGCTCACTAGAAGAGTATCACTCTTAATCTCTCAAATTGATCTGAGTAAATCATTAGACTCACTCCTTTTTTATACCTATTGGTCCTTGGGGTCAGTCCATATCAGATTAGGTCTCAAAAATCGAAACAGAATCAAGTTCGGATCAATATCTGATAAGATACGCGTGAAAAACGCGTAATCTTAACTGTCGCGGTCGGCATGCCGAACTGTGAGATAGGCAGGCCGAACTGGCCAGTTCGGCAGGCCGAACACGTCATCCGGCATGCCGAACTGCCGAGAAAAAATCTCCGCGAATCTTTTATTTTCCACCCGAGATTCTAAAGGATAAAGTCTCAGTTTTGATTCAAATAGCCCAATAGAAAAGATATCTGATCAAAACAAACTTTATCAAGATAATCTCTAAGAAAATAAATCAATTCACAATAATTCTACAAGTTTATCTTGTTCTAATTGTCCAAAATTAAAACAACCGATAAACAGACAAGAATTATCCGAACGCCATAATTCAACAAGTTCATCTTGAACTAATTTCTTACATAATTAATTCAACCGATAAATAGACATGAATTATTTGATTCTTATAAATTTTAAACCAATCTGATAAATCCGACATAAGTCACCAATTATTGGAAAAGCACGCCGTGTCGTTACAGGATTTTGTGAGCTAGCAAAGGGGACCAAAATGGACCTATAAAGTTCAAGCTCATGATAATTATGAAACCCAATATCCCAGATATACATTTCACAATTATCAACTCCAACGCTACTCCACTAAAAGCTTGGAGCTGCACTCTCGAACTTTATAGAATTACGAAGCTCGTGTAGCTAAGTCTCCATGACATATCATAGTGTATCGCATCCCCATATGATCATCCATAATCGGCTTAAGGACAAGTTCTGTCTTACCTTCCCGATTATTTTTATCTTACGTTCCATTGTCTCACCATTAGAAAACTTACCATCCAAAGATAGTATACCATTCGGTTACACCTATGTATCCAAATGGTTGAGCGCTCCAGTTTTCCAATTACAGGACAACGCATATAAGAGGATATCATTACTCCTAAAGAGGAGCTATGGATTCCATATCTATGAATAACAAGTCTACGCTACCAAGAGTCATGCCTCCAACGTACCGGCATGCATGCCACTATAGAGATGTGGGAGTCACCCATTGGTACATCAAAAGACACAAGTCGAGACAACGGGCCCATTATTCATCTCAGGATTAAGATACAATACAAATGATTGTCTAAAGTGAATCGATTTGCCAAGACAGAATTATTAATCCAAATCAATTCACTTTATGTCCCGATCCAACACATCGTCACCTATGACAACGCGCCAATGTTTCTATTCACGGA
Source organism: Artocarpus heterophyllus (assembly GCA_025403435.1). Lineage (NCBI taxonomy): Eukaryota > Viridiplantae > Streptophyta > Magnoliopsida > Rosales > Moraceae > Artocarpus > Artocarpus heterophyllus. The sequence continues at coordinate 1,263,068 of JAJQZP010000047.1, forward strand.
GTCCAACTCCGATGGCCAAGACAAACCATCTTCCAAAAGGGATATAGACAACATAACAATCTTTACATGAATAAAGCGCCCAACTTTATTCCCTCGATTGCGGATCATATATTTTAGACCATCACCTTAAGAGTCGTGTCTACCGCATAATCATCCCATCATATGCCCAACTCTTAAGGTTTAGACTGACAGTCTCAGACTACTGTTTGCTTATCATACATTCAACAAATATGAACGTAAAGAGGACAATATTTGGTATATATAAATGAATAAATTCTTTATTGATAAAAATGTCTCCAAAAACGTATTACATTTTTACTCCTTAGAGCATACATGTCTAACAATACTATCTTTGGATGGTAAGTTTTCCAATGGTGAGATAATGGAACGTAAGATAAAAATAATCAAGAAGGTAAGACAGAACTTGTCCTTAAGTTGATTATGGATTATCATATGGGGATACGATACACTATGATATGTCATGGAGACTTAGCTATACGGGCTTCGTAATTCTATAAAGTTCGAGAGTGCAGCTCCAAGCTTTTAGCGAAGTAGCGTTGGAGTTGATAATTATGAAATATATATCTGGGATATTGGGTTTCATAATTATCGTGAGCTAGAACTTTATAGGTCCATTTTGGTCCCCTTTGCTAGCTCACACAATCCTATAACGATACGGCGTGCTTTTTCAATAATTGGTGACTTATGTCGGATTTATCGGATTGGTTTAAAATTTGAAAGAATCAAATAATTCATGTCTGTTTATTGGTTAAATTAATTTTGTAATAAAATTAATTTAAGATAAACTTATTGAATTATTAGGATCAGATAATTCTTGTCTGTTTATCGGTTGATTTAATTGGATAAATTAAATCAAGATAAACTTGTAGAATAACTGTGAATTGATTTATTTTCTTAGAGATTAGCTTGATAAAGTTTGTTTTGATCAAATAACTTTTCTATTGGGTTATTTGAATCAAAACTGAGACTTTATCCTATAGAATCTTGGGTGAAAAATAAAAGATTCGCAGAGATATTTATACGACAGTTCGGCCTGCCAATCTATGTGTTCGGCCTGCTGATGGGGCTTGTTCGGCCTACCGATCAACGAGAGATAAGATTACGCGTTTTCATGTAGATCTTATCAGATATTGATCCAAAGTTGATTCTGTTTCGAGTTTTTGAGACCAAATCTGATAAGGACTGACCCCGGGACCAATCGCTATATAAAGGGAGTAAGTCTTATGAGTTACTAAGATCAATTGAGAGATTAAGAGTGATACTCTTCTGGTGAGCATATGAAAACTCCCTGAGAGCTTTTGTTCACAAATCACGACCACTAGCTTTGGGTTCTCTCGATTGGTTGGAAAGAGACTCACTGGTGGAAAAGCTGTACGTGTGAGCCCACACTCACTCCGATCGTGGATAGAGAATAGCAAAGAAGACTAGTTGGTTGAGGCTCTTCTGGAATGTTACTTCTCTTCACAGATTACGGAGGTTCTTCGGCACACAGAGGTTAGTAAGATCTGTTTAATTTATACATATAGCATGTCAAGCTTGTGTTTTGGAAAAATACTCTGATGTTAAAATTTTTAAATTTCTGTTGCACACCTTACACCTATTTTTTCAACAATTGGTATCAGAGCCGAGGTTTTTTATATAAATTTACAAGTTTGTGATCATATTATATGCATAAAATTTGTTATCTTAATATCTCTTATGCTTGAATTTAATTTTACAAAGGGAGTTGGCACTCTAGGTTTCTATATTATTATATGTTGTCATGGATTATGTGGTGAATGCGTATTAATTAATTATGGTTGATTAAATCGTTGTTTAATTATTTATTAATTAATTAATTTATACCGGTTATGGTTCCTTAGAGGTTAGAATATGTATCTAGGTTTTTCAAGTAATTAGATGGTGGACTATCATCTCCGTCTAGGAATTGTTATTTAATATTAAATTTGTAAGAATTTTATAATTAACTAATTATTCGGAGAAGACGGATCGAGAAGTCGGATCTTAAAGATTGATGATGGCGCACCCAGGTATTTCCTGAGTCTCTAATTTTATATTTTTGAATTGTTGAAAATTAAATTGATGAATTGCATTAAAATTGTATTTTCTGAAATGTGGGATTTCTGCTCGGTCGGCATGCCAGACATCACAGTTCGGCAGGCGATGGTCATAGATCGACAGGCTGGACGTGTAGTCCGGCAGGCCGTCAGTGGGGCAGAAATTGGCTGGCTCTGCCGGTAGACCAAACTTCCAGTTCGGCATGCCAAACTTTCATGGGTCGGCAGGCCGATGAAGCATGACCGGCAGGCCGATCACCCAGATCGGCCTGCCGACCGAGAGCTAGAAAATTTCTAGAAAATGTGTGATTTTTTACGGTGCAGTTTTAATTTTATTTTTGAGATGATTCCGAGAAACATTAAATTTGGATATGACCGAAAATATGAAGTGTTTGATTTATACAGGATTGAAGACTTGAAGATGAAAATTATGTGAAGAAGGATACAACTTGAGGATTCAAGGATGAAGAATCGATATATGTTTCGATCATTCTCTTGTAATCTTAGTTTTCTATTCTCTAGGGAGGAGCCATAATATTACGGTTATTATTATTTTTCTTGCAGCTTTACTTGATTGCTTTGCTTGTCTGCATTATAATATGATTTGCCATGTATATTGATAACATATCATATAGAATAGAAAGTACCGCTCATATTAAAATTGTTCATGCATAATTTTAAAATAAAACCTTGACTCCAAAAGATTGAGTGGGAAAAGGTTTTCGAAGAGAGAACCTAAGGCCTCCATCGTTGGTCCATAGGAAGAACATGGTGGTCCCGACCCCTAGGAAGGGATTTCTATCATGTACCAGATTGGATCTCTGAGAGGATAAAGTATTTTAGCATGATTTATGGTTGCACACCCCTAGGTGGTGATTATAAATCATAAATAAAATATTGAAACGATGGTTATACACTCACATGAATTTTATTATTAGCCCCCCCTAGGAGCTCTGTTAATAAAATTAATAGCCAAAGAAATGATTATTAATATATGCTGGATCATACGGGTCCTGGATGACATATATTAATCAGGAGGGAATCCGTGTTCCTAATTGAATTTGGCATGATTGCCTAAGAGCTTGTTGAATTCTAAGTTGGGAATTATCGTTGTAAGGTTGTGATATTTTCAAGGTTTTGACACATAAACACATTTGTATGTTTTTACATGATTGTGTTATCTTACTAAATTATTATTTTATGTTTGCTTATGTTTGGTATATAATTTTTTATTGTAGATTAAAAATTTCTAAAAATGCTTTATCATCGATACTTGACAAAAACCTGTTAACTGGTGAGGATTACAATGATTGGAAACGGAACCTGGATATCGTCCTGTCCTTTGAGAAACTGAAATATGTTCTGACAACTCTTTGTCCTCCAGAGCCTACGGGAGACTCGTCTAATGAGCAATTCCAAGAGTATGACCGCTGGAAAGATGTTAATGATCAGGCATGCTGCTATGTTATGACTAGCATGAATAATGTGTTGCAGGCTCAACATCAAGATTATGAGACTGCGAAACAGATCTTGGATAATCTTGAGGACATGTTTGGAGGCTAGGCCATAACAAAGCGGCAAGGGGCGCTTTGAAAACTCTTAAACTGCAGATAGAGACCGGGGACATCTGTAAAGGAGCACATGATGTTGGTCATGGGTTACCTTGTTGAGGCTCAAACCAATGGAGCCGACATCGATGCTGAAACTCAAATGACTATGGTCTTTGAGACTCTGTCTAAGGAATTTATTCCGTTTAGAGCTACTTTTAACTTAAACAATAGACGGGATATGACCTTGACAGAACTAATGAAATAGTTATAGGAGTTTGAACTGTTGATCAAGGAGTCTCTTGTGGGTGGTGAGGCCAACATGGTAGCTGCTTCTGGTTCCAATTCTAACTCTGGGAATGGAAAGAAGCAACGGGCCAAGAATGGGAAGTCTTCTATTCCTGCTAACACCAAGAGCAAGAAAAAGAAGAAGAAGAACCCAAAGAAGCTTAAGTGCTTCTTCTGTGGAAAGGTCGGGCATATCAAGAAGCATTGCAAGGACTTTTTTTCCAAAGGAGGTAGGTGTGATCTTCTGTATTTAGAAACTTGTTTGGTTGAGAAATCCAATGACGTTTAGGTCATAGATTCCAGTGCAACTAATCATGTTTGTGTTTCTCTGCAGGGGTTCAAAGAAACGAGAAGTCTGCTACATGAAGACTTCACGCTTTAGATGGGCGATGGATCCTTGGTCTCAGCGGAAGCAGTGGGAGACGTCCATCTTTACTTTGATAACTATAGGAATTTATTTTTGCAAGATTGTTTTTATGTTCCTAAATTTAAAAGGAATTTAATTTATGTATCTTGTTTATTTAAAGACTCCTACGTGGTATCTTTTAATGAAAAAGTGGTGATTCGTAAAAACAAATCTTTTATCTGTTCTGGATGGATGCAAAATAATCTATATTTTATCAAATCTAAGATGGACTTATTGCTTAATGCTGAGATGAATGATAATAACTCTAAAAGACTTAAAACTTCTCACTCTAATAAGACTTATCTTTGGCATTTGCGCCTTGGTCACATTAACCTGAATAGGATTCAAAGGTTGGTAAGGGATGGACCTTTAAGTCACTTAAAGGTGGAATCTATACCTCAATGTGAATCTTGTTTGGAGGGTAAAATGACCAAAAGACCATACGGGTCTAAGGGCAATAGGGCCGAAGGGGTTCTAGAACTTGTGCATAGTGATGTTTACGGACCGATGAACATCTAGGCACGAGGAGGGTATGAGTACTTTGTCACTTTTATCGACGATTACTCAAGATATGGGTATGTGTGCCTAATGGACCACAAAAGCGAAACTTTTGACAAGTTCAGGGAGTTTCGGGCTGAAGTGGAAAAGCAATTGGGTAGACCCATAAAGGCACTTCGATCCGATCGAGGTGGAGAATACCTTTCTGATGAGTTCTTGGGACACTTGTTGGAGAATGGGATTTTATCCCATTTAATTGCGCCGGGCACTCCGCAGCAGAATGGCGTAGCGGAGAGAAGAAATTGGACTTTGTTGGAAATGGTCAGGTCCATGATGAGTTATTCATCATTACCTTTATCTTTTTGGGGATATGCACTACAAACTGCATGTTATCTTTTGAACAATGTGCCTTCAAAATCAGTCCCTAAAACTCCTCACGAGTTGTGGACAAGAAAGAAGACATCCTTAAACCATATTCGCATATGGGGATGTCCGGCTCATGTCCTGTTTAAGGATCCGAATAAGTTGGAAGCACGTTCGGAAGTTTGCGTGTTTGTAGGATATCCAAAAGGGACTAAAGGGGGTTATTTTTATAACCCAAAGGAAAATAAAGTCGTGGTTTCAACTAATGCAACTTTCCTTGAGGAGAGTTACATGGATGACTTTAAACCTCAGAGCAAAGTGGTGCTTGAGGAGTTAAGGGGTGATCCGTTCACTCTGGAGGTTCCGAATGAAACCATTCCGATCAGTGTAGAAAAACCAAACAAACTTGAACAACAATCTCAGGGGCTTCGGCGTAGTGGGAGGATCAGGCGTCAACCTGAGAGGTATATGTTCAATGGGGAGGTCTTTTTGGCTGAACCAGATGAACATGACAGGGATCCTTATACTTACGTAGAAGCTATGGAGGATGTTGATTCAAGACTCTAGACAGAGGCCATGAACATAGAGATGAAGTCTATGGAGACTAATCGGGTCTGGGAGATTGTGCATCTTCCCGAAGGGGTAAAACCCATAGGATGTAAGTGGATCTATAAGAGGAAAAGAGGAGTGGATGGAAAGGTCGAAACCTTTTAAGGCTAGACTGGTAGCTAAGGGTTATACGCAAAAGGAAGGAATCGATTATGAGGAAACCTTTTCGCCTGTAGCCATGCTTAAGTCCATCTGGATTCTCTTGTCCATAGCTACCGCTCTCGACTACGAGATTTGACAGATGGATGTCAAGACGGCTTTTTTGGATGGCTATCTTGATGAGTCCATTTATATGGAACAACCAGACGGGTTCAAGGTCGCGGGTCAAAAGGGTAAGGTTTATAAGCTGCTAAGTCAATTTATGGACTTAAGCAGGCTTCTCGTTCTTGGAACATAAGATTTGATCAGGTGATCAAGACTTATGGGTTCTCACAAAATGTGGATGAACCATGTGTTTATAAACACATAAAGGATGGGAAGGTGGTTTTTCTACTTCTCTATGTAGATGACACTCTGCTAATTGGCAATGACATTGGGGCGTTGTCGTCGGCCAAATTATGGTTGACCAAGCAGTTTGACATGAAGGACTTGGGTGAGGCTAATTTTGTTCTCAGTATCCAGATCTTTAGGGGTAGGAAGAACAAAATGATAGCTTTGTCACAAGCTGGCTACATAGATAAAATTCTCAGGAGGTTTGCAATGCAGGATTCCAAGAAAGGTGGGCAACCATCTAGGTCTGGAATTACTCTTTCTAAGAAAGACTCTCCAAAGTCTTATGAAGAATGAGAATACATGAAGAAGGTGCCTTATGCTTCAGCAGTGGGTAGTCTCATATATGCCATGCTTTGCACACGACCGAATATTAGCTATGCGATCGGGATTGTAAGTCGATTTTAGGCTGATCCAGGATCAAACCATTGGGTTGTGGTAAAGCATATTTTCAAGTACCTGAGAAGGACTCGAGGGTATATGCTTGTGTATTCGGGTGAGGACTTGACTCCTCTAGGATACACTGACTCGGATTTTTAATTCTGTCTGGATTCTAGGAAATTGACTTCTGGGTTTGTGATTACTCTGGGCGACGGTGCCATTAGTTGGAGAAGTACGAAGCAAGATTACACATCGGATTCTACGATGGAGGCCGAGTATGTGGCGACTAGTGATGCTTCGAAAGAAGCAGTGTGGCTCCGCAAGTTCCTTGGGGATCTTGAGATAGTTCTTGGTATGGATAAGGCGGTATCACTGTACTGTGATAATAGTGCGGCGGTAGCTAATGCTAAGGAACCAAGATTTCACAAGAAGAGTAAACATATTGATCAGAAGTATCACATGATAAACGACTTCGTTGAGGGCGAGCATGTCACGGTGTGCAAGATCGCGTCAGAGGAAAATTTAGCTGATCTATTTACAAGGAGAGTCTTCGAGAAACATGTGGAAGCTATGGGGATGCGAGATTTGCTGTATTTGCTCACTTAGTGCAAGTGAGAGATTATTAGATATGTATGCCCTAAGGAGTAAAAATGTAATACATTTTTGGAGACATTTTGATCAATAAAAAATTTATTCCTTTATATATACCAAATCTTGTCCTCTTTACGTTCATATTTGTTGAACGTATGTAAAGCAAACAATAGTCTAAGACTGTCGGTCTAAACCTTAAGAATTGGGCATATGACAGACTAATTATGCAGAAGACACGATTCTTAAGGTGACGGTCTAAAACATATGATCCGCAATCGAGGGAATAAAGTTGGGTGCTTTATTCATGTAAAAATTGTTATGTTGTCTATATCCCTTTAGGGAGATGGTTTGTCTTGATCATTGGAGTTGGACTCTGTAATAGAAACATTAGCACGTTGTCATAGGTGACGATGTGTTGGATCGAGATATAAAGTGAATTAATTTGGATTAATAATTCTGTCTCGGCAAATCGATTCACTTTAGACAGTCATTTGTATTGTATCTTAATCCTGAGATGAATAGTGGGCCCGTTGTCTTGACTTGTGTCTTTTGATGTACCAAAGGGTGACTTCCACATCTTAATAGTGGTATGCATGCCGGTACGTTGGAGGCATGACTCTTGATAGCGTAGACTTGTTATTCATAGATATGGAATCCATAGCTCCTCTTTAGGAGTAATGATATCCTCTTATATGCGTTATCCTGTAATTGGAAAACTGGAGCGCTCAACCATTTGGATACATAGGTGTAACCGAATGGTATACTATCTTTGGATGGTAAGTTTTCTAACGGTGAGATAATGGAACGTAAGATAAAAATAATCAAGAAGGTAAGACAGAACTTGTCCTAAAGTTGATTATGGATTATCATATGGGGATACGATACACTTTGATATGCCATGGAGACTTAGCTATACGAGCTTCGTAATTCTATAAAGTTCGAGAGTGTAGCTCCAAGCTTTTAGTGGAGTAGCGTTGGAGTTGATAATTGTGAAATGTATATCTAGGATATTGGGTTTCATAATTATTGTGAGCATTAACTTTATAGGTCCATTTTGGTCCCCTTTGCTAGCTCACAAAATCCTGTAACGATACGACGTGCTTTTTCAATAATTGGTGACTTATGTCTGATTTATCGGATTGGTTTAAAATTTAAAAGAATCAAACAATTCATGTTTGTTTATTGGTTGAATTAATTTTGTAATAAAATTAATTTAAGATAAACTTGTTGAATTATTGGGATCGGATAATTCTTATCTGTTTATTGGTTGATTTAATTGGATAAATTAAATCAAGATAAACTTGTAGAATAATTGTGAATTGATTTATTTTCTTAGAGATTATCTTGATAAAGTTTATTTTGATCAGATAACTTTTCTATTGTGTTATTTGAATCAAAACTGAGACTTTATCCTATAGAATCTTGAGTGGAAAATAAAAGATTCGTGGAGATATTTATGCAGCAGTTAAGCCTGCCGATCTGCGTGTCCGGCCTGCTGGTGGGGCTTGTTCAGCCTGCCGATCAGCGAGAGATAAGATTACGCGTTTTCACGTAGATCTTATCAGATATTGATCCGAACTTGATTCTGTTTCGAGTTTTTGAGACCTAATCTGATAAGGACTGACCCCAGGACCAATTGCTATAAAGAGGGAGTAAGTCTTATGAGTTACTGAGATCAATTGAGAAATTGAGAGTGATGCTCTTCTAGTGAGCATCTGAAAACTCCTTGAGAGCTTTTGTTCACAAATCACGAACACTAGCTTCAAACTTGTAAGGCATGTAGCATGGAAGCCCATGCGGCTGCAAGTGTGCCTAACTCCAAGGGATGGGTCAAAATAATTGTTAAAGCAATCAAACAAAATTAGAATTGAAAATTGTACAAGTGAGAAGTTTCTTTAACCATTAGATGAGAATTGTTGCACGAGTGAGAAGTTTCTCATTAGATAAGAATTGAAGTAGGCAAACACTACAATCTCATGGTCAAAAGCGAAGCCAAAAATATGAATTAAGGGTCGGGAGCGTGATCAGACAAATGAAATAAGACATACAAAATTTAATATTTTATAAAATTTCATGCAAAATTTTTTTTCGTAGGATAGGTCCCTCACCCTCATTTGTATATGGCTCTACCCTTATTCTTTTGAGATTTGCTTCAATGATGTAACTTGTATGCCACAATTAAGTCTTAAAAATAATTGTTCTTAAATCCGGAATTTCTACAGAAGTTGAATAATCCTAAACAAATCATGAAGAAAAAAAAGAAACCCCAAAAAATATAACTAACAAACAACGAATAAAGATAAACTCGTGTTAATATTGACTCGGGCTTATTATATTCCAAATTGGCTGGATCTCTCATTTCATTTTCTTGAGCCGCTATTTCTTTCAAAGCTGGGGCTCCCCGAGTCGTAGATCTACTCCAAAACACAAACACACACACACACAAGTGTGTGTATATATATATATCTCGATGTTGAGGGTCAGTGGAATCCATTTGTAATTGTAAATTTTAATGAAACTCAATTTTATTACAGTGTGACACTACGTACCACACGTGCATCTTGTATTGCTCGCCTATACGTCGTTTCAAAAAAGAACGGAAGAAATAGAAAAGGTTCAGTGGAAGATGGGTTGACTCAGGCTTCATTGATTGCCATATGTCGGCAAGAAAATTTGTATAAAAACATATATATTTTTTTCTTTTTAGAGAATTAGATACAATGACTTAAACGTTGTGCTTTACGTATAGACTTGAAAAAAAAATTTTTGGTCAATGACCTCTTTTTTTTGACAGTTTTTGACACAAAAAAAGGCTTTTTAGATATCAAAACGGTTCTAGTTTTTTTTTTATCATGTTGAGGTTCTTTATCCTACTACAATCATTTTTCTTTTTTTTTTTGAAAAAAACTGAGACAGTTTACTTGCACAAAAAAATTACACAAAAAACATGTTTTTTTGGTTCAAAAACAAAGAGGGACTTTTACTCAATTTGAAATTTTTTTTTTCTCTTTCGTCAAAATCATCCGTATATAGGAGAGCCTATCGGTTTTGGTTTATTTCTCCAACTTATAGATAAGATATGGGGGAGATTGGTGTGAAAGCCTTTTGTTTTTTTTTGGAGTTTTTATCATTTTAATACCTTGTATTTTAAGAAAATATTATATTAATAGCTTAAAAAAAATTAAAATAGTATCATGTATTATTTTTATTTTAAATTTATGTTTTATGACGTAAACTTTCTAACTTATCTTTTTATTAATGAACTTCAAATTATTTTACAAAAACTATAAAAAAATCAATAAATACAAATAATGCCAAAAACTAAACAAGTCCATATAAATGCTTTTTTTTAACAAGTTGTTTAAGTTTTTTTTTCATTTTTTTATAAAATTAATTTGAAATTCATTAAGAAAATGATAAAAAAATTCACGTTAAAAAACATAAACACATGATACTAAAATGATATTTTTAAAAATTATAAGATATAGTTTTGATATTATCCAAACAAAGAATATCAATATGATGTTTCTCATGTAAAATACCAAAATAATAATATTTTTTTCCAATTTGCATTTCTAATATCGCTATTAGAGATTAGGCTTTTAGTGACGACATTGTTAATAATGACAGGTTTTGTCGTTGTTAATTGCCATATTTACAACGACATATAGTTAAAAAAAAAAAAAAAAACTAATAGCCACGACATTGAGCAAAAATTGTCGCAAATGATAAACGCTTAAGAATTTCATAGAATTTCGACTCTCCAAGAAGGAGTCTTTTCATCTCATCGGGCATGAAGCTTAAGAATCAGCTCTCTTTTTCCTCCTTTTCATGCCAGCCAAGAGGAAGGGGAAGCCCACATTAAGATCTGGTGCTGGTGGACGCGTGTCAGTCATTGTTGGAGGGTCGGGCAGTGAGGAGGTGTGGCGGTCTAAGATTGGTGGACAAAAGTGGGTGCATGGAGACAAGTTGAGACATGTAGCACGGAAGCTCGTGCGGCTGCAAGTGTGCCCAACTCCGAGGACACGTGGCGGTTGCTTGCTGGTGGGAGCTGCTGCTGCTCTGCTTGCGACACCCTCTAGTCTGGACTGAAGTTCACGCGCACATCTAATGGGCTTTAGACGAGATCCAACGGTCTGTGTGCTCGAGTGGATGGCTTCTAAGATTACGCACGTGGTTCTTTGTTGGAGGCATGTTTTAATTTGAATTTCCCTTTCATTTTGACCCCCACATTATTAGGGTGTTTGAAAAAGTGGTGGGAACCACTTTTACTGTAGCATGTGAGAGTTTTACACTGTAGCATATTTTTTTTATTGTTGAGATTGTAGTAGGAACTGAGTGGTTCCCACCATTGCTAAACACCCCCTAATTTTAAATTGCCAAATTCTTTACCCACACAAAAGGAAAATAAAATAAATTGATGAGATGATATAGTAGTAGTAATAGTAATAATAATAATAATAATAATAATAATAATAATAATAATAATAATAATAAATTGACTTAAAATAAAATAACATAAAGGAAAATAAAATCAAATTACCAAAAAAATAAAAAGTAAATTATACAAAAATAAACAAAGTTAAATAAAAATAAATAAAAATATAAAAATATAGTAAAAATATGTACTTTTAACTACATGAAACTCTATTTTTATACAGTTATCACTCATCATATTTATACAAAATTTATGATCTATAAAAAATCAATCTAGTCAACATTTGTGATAAGTATGGAATTGTAATTAAATAATCTTAATCGCAGTCCTAATATGGTATACTAAATAAGGGGCAAGGTTGGGCAAGCTCATAGTTTCTCATATTGGCTTATCGAATCTGTAATGATCAATGCCTTTTAACACAGTGAAGAACCCCTATTCAAGATCAATGGAGGCCAATGTTTTAGAAGATCATAGGAAAATTGTTTTAGAAGCCCATTGTTGTTTTTGTTGCTACATTACCCACCCTAGGAATCGTGCTACTCACACGTTAACTAGTCATACAAGTATTAATTTTTATTGATGTTCATTAACATAACTTTTTTTCATTATTTATTGGTTGTTTTATACACTATAAGTTAGTAAGTAATTGAATAATATCATCTAGATTCCCTTAAAAAAGGCTATTTATATGGCAGGCATTGAAAAATAATCTACCAGCACTATAATAATTTGTAGACTAGATAACGTCAATTAGATGACAGTTTAACCAAAACGATCATCTAATATAAGAAAAAATGGCATGGAGATTTCTTTATTTCAGAATCTACATATGCATATGGATGATGGTTTTATAAAATTCAAAAAATTAAAAAAAAAGGGCACACGTTTTCCCATTTATTTTGTTTTCTAAAAATACTTAAATTTTCTCATTTCCTCTATAACTCCGAGCTACTTTCTTCCATCTTTCTATCTCTCCCATTTACAAACTCGATATTTTTCTATCAACTTCCTCTTTCTCTCTCTAAAATCCTTGGAAGAGAAATTGTAAGAAGAATTACCAAGAGCTCAAAGGAAAGAAGAACAATGGTAAATCAGATTTACTCATTATACAAGCTTGTTTAGTTGAAGATGATCCATCAGCTTGGATAGTTGATTCAAGGGCAAATAATCAGGTTTGATTTTTTTTTATATAGATGCTTATTTTTTTGGGGGGGACTTGCCAATGGGAACATAAGATGAGAATGGGAACATGAATAGTTGTTTCAGCAAAAGCAATAGGAGTCATTAAATATTATTTTGGAAACAAGTTTTTGTTGTTGAACAATGTTTATTGCATTCTTAGTTTTCCTAGAAATTTGATTTTTGTTTCCAGGTTATTTGAACAAATGTTTGACGTTTCTTTTATGATAATTATGTTATTATTTCTAAGAAGGGTTTAGATATTTGTTTTGCAAATTTGAAAAACAAGCTTTATACTGTAAGGCTAAACGAAAAATCATTACTTAATACTGAAATGTTCAAAGCTGGATAATCAAAACCCAAAAGACAAAAGGTTTCTTCTGATAATGAAACATATCTATGGTGTCATAGGTTAGGTCATGTTAACCTTGATCTAGAATTGACAAACATGTAAAGGATTACTCTTTAATATAACTAAAAGTTGGTTCTCTACCAATTTGTGAATCTTCTCTAGAAGAAATAAAAGGCCTTTCTTTGCACAAGACAAAGGAGCCAAAGAAACTAATTAAGCTAATACATTCAGACATTTGTGATCCATTGAATATACATATACGTGGTGGTTATGAATACTTTGTCACATTTATTGACGACTATTTGAGGTATGGATACATGTATCTAACACAAAGGAAATTTGATACTTTTGGAAAGTTCAAAGAATTCCTAGCTAAAGCTAAAAAAGCAATAAGATAAGTCGATGAAGACTCTTCGATCTGATCAAGAGGGGGAGTACCTTGAAAATAAATTCAAAGATAACTTGAAGAACAGTTATTCTATCACAACTTTTGCACCTAGAACACCACAATAGAATGGTATTGTCGAGAGAAAAAATCAAACATTGCTTAATATGGTGAGATCTATGCTACTCATCATTACTTACTTTATTCTGAGAATACGTGCTACAAACCGCAGTGTATTTTCTGAACATACTTCCATATAAGTGTGACGCCCTCTTACAGACGTTACAGATGTTGTTACATTCATTCATTTAACCATTATTTAAGATAAACTATTTGAATAAAAAGAATGTTTGAAGACATAACCCAGGATCCATGCATACATTTTTTTTAAAAAAAAACATCTTAAAAGAATCTCTTCATTTATGGTTCGGTAGGCCGAGCTGGATTGGCAAGCCGATGATCATCCACTGGCAGGCCGTTCGAGGCTTTGCAAAATGTGGTTTTAAAATCTCTAAGTTTGGCAAGCCAGAATAATGGAATCGGTGGGCCAAACATCACATCGGCATACCGACCAGCAATGGTCGGCAGGCCATCCGAGTTAAAATCATTAGAAAATCTAATTTAAAGACAAGTTTCAATACTTCAATATGCGGAAGACCATATGCTTGAAAAGAGGAAGATAAAATAATAAAACATAGTACAAATCCTTAAAATTTAACAATAAAACATAATCAAAATTATAAAATATTGTTCATATCTTTAAATTTCCTTTTTGGCGTTCTTCCGTTTGCAAATCATCTTCCTTAGCTCACACGTCTTTCCTTGTCCTCCACCTAGTCCATGACCTTCTTACCCTCATCTGCAACATAATATAAAATTAAATAAGCTAATGCTTAGTAAGTACATTTCATATCTCACAACTTAAAACATTTAGGAACATCATCATCATCAACATAATAGTGCACTAGGCGCAAATTTCATAAGGAACATATCTTTCTTAACTTTGACCAAATTAAAACTTATTCCATTTTATCTTAAAGGCCCAAGTATTGCACCATGATCATCATTGTAGGCGCGCCGTCATGAGAGGAGAAGGGTAGCTAATCCTAAACTAAACATGACATCATAACATATCATAACATAACATTGGTGTGCAACACTTATTTAGGTGATACATATATAATCATATATAAACTTTCATGCTTTGAAATGCGTCATCATCATATATGAATAACTTTTGAACATAAAAATATTTCATAAGAAATCTTTAAATGAAACCATCATAAAATCCATCATAGAATAAATATCATTATGAACATGATTTCAAACCTTATAAAACATATCATGTTACAGGTGAGAATATACTTACCTTTTTAGCTAGCTTGCTTAACCTTAATTTTGTCGGTGACGACGCCGCGGTCTCGATGTGCACTCTTCATAATGTGTTCATGTCATACATTCATTAAAAAGAAAATGGCAATTAACTTATATTTTTAAGAAACCATGAAATCATCAACACTTCATAACCTCTTCCAATAACATATTTAATCACATATCCTTTCCTCTCTTGAAAACATCAATTTCATAAAACATTTCATTAATATTAAAACATTAAATAAAACTGTCAACACAACATGCATCACTGACCTCCATGAATTCAAAACTTAACAACTCAACATTTACACATAATTTGGCACCACATTTGACAGGGACAAAGTTAATACATAAACATATTACCATGATTTTTCATTAGTCATAATAATTCCGTTTAACAATATAAATAAATCACATATTTCATGACACTAAATCTGCCAGCAATAGATAGGCAGTAAACAACTTCAAACTCTGGTCTATTTATCACATTCGAGATCATAGAAAAATCTACAAAAATTAACACATATAATAGTCATATAGAACTCTAACATATCAAAAAATTGGCTTAAAAAAAAATCAGAGTGGGCCAAAATGTACATTTGAAATCAGTAGTAAAACTAACTTCTATCATATTAAGCAGGGAGTTACATAAGTTCATCATTTTCAAACAATCAAACCAAATTTATTTAGGTCTCAAAATTCTTATGACATCGTATTAACACACAAATACAGTACCTCAAAAATTCTAGTCATCAAATAAAATCATTTAATCATACAAAACATCACACAATAAGAGTTCAACAATTTACTAATAAAACAGTTTCTAAACCTAGTCTTAATGAAAATTTCATAACACATAAAATACTCATAAAATCATCACCAAACTTTTTAGTCCATAACATAACATATACATGAACATATTTACCAAATTTTGTAAAAATAAAAGAATATTTGCCTCTTGAACTAAAACCACATTTTTGAGCAACATAATAAAACAACAACATTTTTACTGTGAGTGGCAGAAGGTAGAAAATTCATATCTTAATGTATAAAAGTCAAAATAATGTGAGACTTGGAGGACCATTACATGACACATATATGAACATCAAACTAAAATTTCAGAGCAAAATAAAAATCCTAGACAAAGTTATGGCATTCAGATGAAGAAGAGATATACATTTCAGAAATACCAAAAAAAAGAGAGTTCTTATCTTTAACAATTTTCTTCTCAAACTCCTTCGAATTCAACCAAAGAAATTTCAATATTTCATCCAAATATTCTCAGGAAAATAAGGAGAAGAAGGTTTGGAGAAATCCGTGAGGAAAAAGAGGGAGTGTTTTTAAGAAAATAGAGAAAGAGAAAAATGTTTACATGAAAAATGAGAATGGCATAAAGAAATGATAGTCTCCCCAAAATATCAGAATTTTCTGACTGAGATTGAGGCCAAATCACTTGGAAGGTGGAGAGGATTGGCAGAGAGTCAACCATTTTGTTCATACCGTCCATATTTTAACTTACAAAAATGGGAAACCCTATCATTTAAGTCCAATCAATCAAAAGTCAAATGTTTTATTTCCTTAAATGAGGAATTTAATCCAAAAATATGCCAATCCATCAACAATCATTATCCAATCACATCCAATCATCATCGTCACAATTTATGAAACTTCTGCTGACTGCTCGTCAGCTATCATCGGCCTGCCGATTTCGTGTAGTCCGGCCTACCGATTATTACAATTGGCCTGCCGATTGTTGAGGGGCAATTCGGCCTACCAAACTTGAACGTTCGGCCTACCAAACTGTCCTTACATAGAATAATACATTATAGCATTTAAATCATTAATGAATCATAAATAAGCAAACAATGTAAATAACATGAACACTTGAGCACATCAATTCCACGTGATCGTCACCTGTCATAACACTTAGAATAAATGGTTAGTGACAATGATAGCATAAATCAATATGGGAAAATACTTAATGTCATCACTAATATAGCATTATCCTGTTTCATGGAAATCGGCAGGTGTTACATTAAGTTTGTTTCAAAGACACCTTTAAAGTTATAGAGTGGTCATAAACCTAGTTTCAAACATATTCATATATGGCGGTATCCGGTACATGTGCTGAAAGAAAAGATCGAGAACTTAGAACTACACTTTGAAATGTGCTTGTTAGTAGGATATCCAATGAGAATGATATGCGGTTTGTTTTATAGTCCTCAAGGAAAAAATGTATTTGCATCGCAAAATTCTACATTTCTCAAGAATGATTATATGACAGACTATAAACCTTGAAGCAAAGCTGTAGTAGAAGAATTACTTTTGGTTAGATCAGTCCATAATCAACAACTGTTATCAAAAGAGAAGATGAGGAGACCATATCTCCAAATCAAGATGTCATACTACCTCGACGTAATGGGAGGGTTGTGTGACCACCCGCTTGCTACAGAGATACTAGAGAAGCACAAGTTGCTACTTTTGATAATGACGAGGATAATCCATTGACATACAAGCATGCAATAGAAAATTTTGACAAGGAGAAATGGCTAAAGGCTATGAACCTATAAATGAAGTCCATGTAAAATTTGTCAAGGAACTTGTAGATCTACTTGAAAGGATAAAACCTGTAGGGTGTAAATGGATCAACGAGAAGAAAAGAGAAATGGATGGCTATCATGAATGCCTTTTTAAATGGTTATCTTGAAGAAAGCATCTATATGGTGCAACCATAAGAGCTTGTAGCCAAAGGTTAAGAACAAAAAGTTTACAAGTTGTAAAGGTCCACTTATGGACTTAATCAAGCTTCAAGATCTTAGAACTTAAGATTTGATGAAGCAATTAAGTATTATGGTTTCGATCAAAATGTTGATGAATCTTGTGTATACAAGTACATGAAAGATAAGAAGGCGATGTTCTTAGTTCTTTATGTAGATATTTTACTACTCATTTGGAATAATGTAGGAATATTATCTGATGTAAAGAAATGGCTAGCCAACTAATTCCAATTGAAAGATTTAAGAGAAGCAAGTTATGTTCTTGGAAATTAGCACATAAAAGATTATAAGAACAGATTGTTGGTGCTGTTTCAAGCTTCGTATATCAACAAGGTGCGTATTAGATTTTGATGTAGAACTCCAAGAAAGGTCATGCCATGGAGTTTATTTTTCAAATGGATAGTGTCCTATGACACCTTAGAGAAAGAAAAATGATATGGGTACCCTATGCATCTATAGTAGGAAGTCTAAGGTATGCCATGTTATGTATAAGTCTGAACATTTACTATGTAGTGGGTATAGTTAGTCGGTATCAATCCAACCCAAGATTAGATCACTAGAGGTGGTTAAATACATTCTAAAGTACCTTAGGAGAACGAGAAACTATATGCTGGTATATTCTAGTGAGAATTTGATTCCTACTGCATACACTAATTTTGATTTTCAATAAGAGAAAGGCGCTCATAAATCTATGTCTAGGTCAATATTTACTCTTGGTGGTGAAGACATAGTTTAGAAAAAAAATTAAAAAAGACATAGTTTAGAAAAGAATTAACAATCCTGTATTGTTGATTCAACTATGTAAGCTGAATATGTAACGGCTTGTGAAGCAGCTAAAGAAGCAGTTTGGCTCTAGAAGTTTTTAACTAACCTAGAAGTCGTTCCAGACATAGGATAAACTACTTCACTATATTGTGATAACAATGGTGCAGTAGCAAATTTAAAGAACTAAGAAGTCACAAAAGAGGAAAGCATACTGAGCAAAAGAAAAATCATTTGATCAAAGAGAGAGCATCTAGACCATGTGGAAGTTATGAAGATTGCATTAGAAAACAATCTTCTTGACTTTTTCACCAAGATGTTACCTACAAAGTGTTTTGAGAGACATTTGGAAGGCCTAGGTTTGAAAGACATGTCTCACCTGCTTCAGGACAAGTGGAAGATTATTAGGATTAATGCCCCATAAGCATAGACATCGCCCATATTGTTGATAAATTAAATGAAAATGACAATTATTTTTTTGTTTGCTTATATGTATTATAAATACTTTAGTAAACATCAAGAAAATCTCACGATTATTAATATGGCTATAAATTTAGCATGTAATTGTTATATGCTTAAGGATAAAATTTATATATAATAATTTAAATAGTCTATAATAATGAATTAAAGTTTGGGATCTTAACTTAAATATTAAAAGTGTAGTCCAATCTCATTGAGAATGAAATAGTCTTATTCGGGCTGTTACTTTAGAGATATTGAATTGGAGATATTTTATATAATAATATTATATAGAGCTGGACTAATTAAACTATGAATCTCTAATAATCTTCTATTACAAATAGAGTATTTAAATTTATCATAGTAATAATCATATATAGGACAGTCTCAATCCTAAGTATTTATTACACTCATGTTTATGACATTGTGTTTTTTACATGCTTGGTAAGATTTGTCTAAGAGAGATCATCACTTTGCATCTCAAAAAATGATAGAATAAATAGCTGGGAATAATATTATACAAATATAGCATCCATTCCTTCCTATTGGATATTACAAAAATAGCTTTCTTGAGTAATTATTTAAGACTTGAACAGTAGAGCGCTTTTTCATGATAAGAATATGATTTAACTGTTCATTATATAATCATTAGAGCTCAAGGATAAAGATGTAATAAGAGAGGTAAATAGAAATTAAACCTAGCTTTATTATGAACTATTTACAGAGGATTGACTTATGTATAATGATTATATTAATAGACTACTCACCATTTTTGTTTGAATGATTATTTCTATAATTTCAAGAGTGCACTTTCAAGTTTTTAGTGGACTAACATTGAAACTAATAAATTTGGTATATTAATTAAAGAGTTTAATTAATGTCAAATTTATTAAAGTTTGAATTATAGGTCCCATAGGTCCCCCAATGCCACCTCTATAGTACTATATTGGATTAAAGCATATAATGAATTATATATACTTAATTGGAGTTATTAAATTCCAAATAATTATTTCAAACGAGAAATATTAATGTGACACAGAAAAATATTCTCTATGAAATATAACATAATGTGATAAATGTGATAAATGTTGCTACATTTAACTAAGCAATGGTTAATTAATTAATTAGATTAGTTAAATATGTTTTAAATTAAAGAGATTATTTAAATATTTTAATTTTGTGGGACACATGTGTGGTCGGACCATTCTACATTTATGCTTACATGGACACAAAATAATTAATTAATTAATTGAAAATAATATTTAAATTTAAATTTAAATTTTATATATGTATATTTACATGTGTACATGGAAGTTGTGGTGTAGGCAGATTTAGTGGATTTTTCTACTTATTCTACCGTTCCCACTAAGAAGATGTTATCTTCTAATGTGGGCATATATTGACGTCCGCTCATCATTCTAATGGTGTGGAGACTTAGATTAGAAGATTGTAGAGTAAAAAAGGAAAGGTAGGATACCTGATAGGTCTTTCAAAGGTTTGAATAATTGCTATCTCCATTGAACAAAGTTTTGAGAAAATTTTGTTTGCCAATCGATTGGGTTTTTCTTGTTGCGTTCTATATCAAAATTGCAACAAAATTTTTAGACAAAACTTTGTTCATGGTATTACATATTGATTATAAATAGGTGAAGGATTTGTAATAAATTTCTTTAAAAAAACCATTGGTTGTGTTATTTAATGAAATGTAAATCATGTTTCCTTAATTTGTGAATAATATTAGAAGAAATTGTTGTTTAAGCAAGGCAATATTTTTAGGTTAAAGGAATTTTTTATTTTTTAGAGATTTTTAATGATGGTTTCATAAAAATCGTCTAACAAGCCTTTTTTGAAGTCTCAAAGGTTTCACACGTGTATTAGACAATAGTTAAAAACCATCGTTTTATGTACTTGACATACTATGAAAGTGAAAAAGGATGACAATTTAACTAATCATCATCTAATTTTTAGACATTGGTTTAACGCTCCCTCTGGGCTAATGTAGTAAAAATCTATCTCTCAAAAGTCAATTCTGAAAACATTTATATATATATATATATATATATATATATATATGTTAATTTGATCAAATTCAAACAAATATGTCCTCAATATTGGTTTTTGACATAGAGGCACATATGTGATCAAGATTGTCATAAAAATAGATGAGGGACGTAGCAGATGATAGAGTGGGAGAAGGACATGCATGTGCCATCTTTGAGATTAAAAAGTGTAAAGTCTGCCTTAGATTTGCCACGTACAAGTTTAGGGCAAATAAGGGCCCAAGGCAGATTCTACTTCCACATCTTGACATGATACAATTCCCCCACCATAGCTGTCTTTTGAGACATACTTGACTTGGCTTCTCATTACGTATGCAATATGCCACCGCTTGTTTTATATAGGTGTTGTACTTGTGGCAAATGTTACCTGTGCAATTCATAATGCAGAAGAAAAAATTGAAAGAAGTTAAAAAAAGAAGTTTCTTGTGAAATTAAAAATATATATGTTTTGGATATTGTTTGACTTCAACTATTTATTCAATTTCGATTTTATAATTTGATAATCTAATATGCTTTTATATAATGCCAGTAGTTGTGCCGTTCAAGGCTGCAAAATGCCAAGGGACAACATAATTGTTAAAGCGATCGAACGAAATTGGAATTGAAAATTGCACGAGTGAGAAGTTTTTTTAACCATTAGATGAGAATTGTTGCACGAGTGAGAAGTTTCTCATTAGATAAGAATTGAACTACGTAAACACCACAATCTCATGATCAAAAGCAAAGCCAAAAATATTAATTAAGGGTCGGGAGCGTGATCAGACTAATGAAATAAGACAAACAAAATTTATGATTTTGTATAATTTCATGTAAAAAAGTTTAGATAGGACTGTCGTCCACCCTCGTTTGTATATGACTCTACCGCTAATCCTTTGAGATTTGCTTCAAGGATGTGACTTGTACGCCTACAATTAAGTCTTAAAAATAATTGTTATTAAATCCGGAATTTCTACCGAAGTTGAATAATTCTAAACGAATAATGAAGAATAAAAGGAAACCCCAAAAAATATAACAAACAAACAAAGAATAAAGACAAACTTTCAAGGCTTATAATATTGACTAGGGCTTTTTAAATTCCAAATTGGCTTGATCTCTTATTTCATTTTCTTGAGCCCCCTATTTCTTTCAAAGCTGGAGCTCCCGGAGTCGTGGATCTACTCCAAAACACACACACAGACACATGTATATATATACATCGATGTTGAGGGTCAGTGGAATCCGTTTGTTAATTGTAAATTTTAATGAAACTCAGTTTTGTTATAGTGTGACACCAGGTCCCACACGTGCTTCTAGTATTGCTCGCCTATACGTCGTTTTAAAAAAGAAAGGAAGAAGTAAAAAAGGCTGTCGGCAAGAAAATTTGTATAAAAACGTATTTTTTTTTTTTCTTTTTAGTGAATTAGATACAATGACTTAAACGCTGTGCTTGATGTATATAGGAGAGCCTATCAGTTTTGGTCTACTTCTCCAACTTATAGATGAGCTGCGGGAAGAATGATGTGAATTTTTTTTTCTTTTTGGTTTTATCATTATATTAGTTTGTATTTTAAGAAAATATTATATTAGTATCTTGTTGTTTAGAAAATATTAAAATGGTATTATCTACTATTTGTACCTTAAGTTTGTATTTTATGACTTAAAATTTCTAACTTACCTTTTTATTAATAAACTTCAAATTATTTTATGAAAACTATAAAAAAATCAATAAATACAAATGGTGCCAAAAAATAAACAAGTCCACATATATGTTGTTCTTTAATGAGTTGTTAAATTTTTGTTTTAATTTTTTTATAAAATTAATTTTGAATCCATTAAGAAAATGATAAAAATTTCACGTTAAAAAACATGAATTCATGATACCAAAATGATATTTTTAAGAAATATAAGATATAGTTTTGATATTTTCCAAATAAAGAATACCAATATGTTGTTTCTCATGCAAGGTACCAAAATGATAATTTTTTTTTTCCAATTTTCATTTCTAATATCACTACTAGAAATTAGGCTTTTAGCGACAACACTATCAGTGATGACAAGTATCGTCGCTATTAATTGCCGTATTTAGAAGACATGCAGGCGCAAAAACTAATAGCGATGACATTGAGAAAAAGTCGTCGCAAATGATAAAAGCAACAACGTGTCGTTGTATTATGTATACGTATTAGTGACAACAAGTTGTCACAAAAGAAATTGGAAAATATTGTGTTGATGCAAATCATAAATGGACCAAAAGGCACCTTGGCACGAGAAAATTACTAGCCAATTAAAGGATATTTATGATGACATGTTATCATAAATATGAGTGAAGTATAGCTAGCTCTGTAGAGTTAGAGATACCAATGGTATTGTCGTTACAAATGTCGATAGGAGTATAGTAGGCTCTGAAGAGTCAGACGTATTTATAGCGTAATGTATTTACAATGACAACAACAACCGGTGGGTTTGGCAGGTTTCTAAAAACTATTTGCAACTGACACCAAAAACAGTCATCGCAAAAAGCTTTTCCAAAATCTTCCCCTCTCGACTTTAGCTTTTCCAAAATCTTCCCCTCTCGACTTTCTCAATTTTTTTAGAGTAAATTAAATGGTGTTGTTTTAGGCTATAATTTACAACGACTTTGGGGTTATTTGCTACAAAATGTCGTCGCAAGAATGTCTATACATAATTCAAAGTACAGAACCTTTCTTCCCCATTTTTCTCAATTTTTGCTCGCCTCTCTCTCCAATTCTCTGATTCTCTTTGGCCAAAATCCATCAAAACCCCCCAAAATTCTCTTTTTCTTTCACTTTCTCCTATATTTTGCATTAAGACCCTAAAAACTTCAAAGAATTCCAACCCCTCGCGAAAGAAAACACAAAAAATCCCAAATACCAAGCTTTTCTCTTCCTCTCTCCTGCTGCTACCACTGTCTGCTGCCGTCATCCTTCCCCGATTGCTACCACTTTAAATTTTCCACCCCTGGTTTTAGTAGGTTTTGGATTAAGTAAATTTTAATTTTTTTAATGGTTCTATTTATGGATTGTGGTTATGTACATATTTATGTGGTATGAATGAAGTTATGTGATTATGAATAAATGTTGATCATAAGAAGAAAAAGAAGAGGAACCCAAGGAAACTAAAGTGTTTCTTTTGCGGGAAGGTTGGACACATAAAGAAAAATTGCAATGACTTCCAATCTAAAGGAGGAAAGTGTAAACTTCTAGTTATTAAAACTTATTTAGTTGAAGAATCAAGTGACACTTAGATCATAGGCTTACAGCAACTAATTATGTTTGTGTTTCTCTACAGGGTTCAAGAAAACGAGAAGTCTACTACATAAGCACTTCATGCTTTGGATGGGTGATGGATCTTTAGTGTTGGCTAAAGAAGTGGGAGACATCCATCTTTGTTTTGATAGTTATAGGAGCTTAGTTTTGAGGGATTATTTTTATGTTTCTAAACTTAAAAGAAATCAATTTCTGACACTTGTTTATTTAAAGATTTTTATTTAGTTTCTTTTAATAATAAAGTTGTGATTTGTATATACAAGTCTTTTATCTGTAGTGAATAGATGCAAAACAACCTATATTTTATCAAACCTAAGATGGACTCACTGCTTAATATTGAAATTAATAATAACTCTAAAAGACTTAAAACTTCTCACTCTAACAGAACTTTATCTTTGACACTTGTGATTAAGTCATTTTGGCCTGAATAGGATTCAAATGTTGGTAAGGAATGGACTTTTAAGTCATTTAGAAGCTGAATCTATACTACAATGTGAATCTTTTTTGGAGGACAAAATGACCAAAAGACCATTCGAGTATAAGGGTGATCGAGCTAAAGGGGTTCTACAACTTGTGCATAGTGATATTTGTGGTCCAATGAACATCAAGGCATGAGTAGGGTATGGTATTCTATCACTCGTATTAATGATAATTCGAGATATAAGTATGTCTACCTAATGCATCATAAGAGTGAAACTTTTGACAAGTTTAAGGAGTTTCAAGCTGAAGAGGAGAAGCAATTAGGAAAACCCATAAAGGTACTTCGATCAGATTGAGGTGGAGAATACCTCTTCGATGAGTTCTTAGGATACTTATTATAGAATAGGATTTTATCCCATTTGGCTGCGCCAAACACTCTGCAGCAGAATAGCATCACTGAGAGAATAAATAGGACTTTGTTGGATATGGTTAGGTCCATTATGAGTTATTCGACATTGCCTTTATCCTTTTGGAGGTATGCACTACAAACCGCATGTTATCTTATAAATAATGTGCCTTCAAAATCAGTTCTTAGAACTCTTCACGAGTTGTGGATGGGTAGGAAGACATCCTTAAATCCAAAAGTGCTCATTTCCTGTACAGGGAAACAAATAAGTTGGAAGCACATTTGGAAGAGTACATGTTTGAATGATATCCAAAAGAGACTAAAGGGGGTTATTTTTATAACCTAAAAGAAAATAAAGTCATGGTTTTAACGAATGCGACTTTCCTTAAGGAAAGTTACATGAACGACTTTAAGCCTCATAAAAGAATGGTACTCGAGGAGTTGGCGAGTGATTCGTTCACTCCAGGGGTTCCAATTGAAATAAATCCAATCCATGTAGAAAACCAACTGAATAACAACCTAGGGAGCTTCAGCGTAGTAAGAGAATCTTCCTAAAGGGGTAAAACCTATAGGGTGTAAGTGGGTGTACAAGAGAAAGAGAGGAGCAAATGGAAAACCTGAAACCTATAAGGCTAGACTGGTAGCAAAAAGATACACACAAAAGGAATGATTCGATTATGAGGAAACCTTTTTGCCTATAGCGATGCTTAAGTCCATTCGCATTCTCTTATCCATTGCTTCTACTCTCGATTATGAGATTTAACAAATAGATGTCAAGATAGCCTTTCTGAATGGCTATCTTGATGAGACCATATATATAGTACAGTTGGCTAGGTTCAAAGCTAAAGGTCAAGAGAATAAGGTCTGTAAACTGCTAAAGTCTATTTATGGACTTAAGCACACTTTCCGTTCTTGGAACATAAGGTTTGATCAAGTGATCAAGACTTATGGGTTTGAACAAAATGTTGACGAACCATGTGTTTACAAGCATATTAAGAATAGGAAAGTGGTTTTTCTACTACTCTATATAGATGACATTTTGCTTACTGATAATAATGTTGGAGCATTGTCATCAGTCAAATTATGGTTGACTAAGTAGTTTGACATGATAGACTTGGGCGAAACTAATTATGTTCTGGGTATCCAAATCTTTCGAGATAAGAAGAACAAAATGATAGCTTTATCCCAAGCTACCTATATAGATAAAATTCTTGAGAAGTATGCAATATAAAATTTCAAGAAAGGTGGGCAACCATGTAGGTCTGGAATTATTCTTTATAAGAAAGACTCTCTAAAGTCTAATGAAGAAAGAGAATACATGAAGAAGGTGCCTTATGCCTCAATAGTAGGTAGTCTTATGTATGCAATGCCTTGCACAAGATCGGACATATGTTATGCGGTCAAGATAGTGAGTCGATTTTAGTCAAATCCAAGACGAAACCATTAGGTTGCGGTCAAGCATATTTTCAAGTATCAGAGAAAGACTAAAGGTTATATACTAGTATATTGTGATGAGGGCCAACACCACTTGGATACACTGATTTGGATTTCTAATCTTGTCTGGATTCGAGAAGATTGACTTCAAGTTCTATGTTTACTCTACAAGGAGGCACCATTGTGTGGAGAAGTGTCAAGAAAGATTGCACTTTAGATTCAACAATCGAGGGACGAGTATGTGACAGGTAGTGAAGCTTCAAAAGAAGCTGTATAGGTTTGCAAGTTCTTCGGAGATCTTAAGGAAGTTCCTAGTATGGATAAGCTAATGCCGCTATATTGTGATAAAACTGCAGCGATAGCTAATGCTAAGGAAGCAAGATTTTACAAGAGTAAATATATACATTGAGAGTATCATGTGATAAAGCACATCATGGTAAGTAGAAATATGGCAATATATAAGATCACAGCTTAGAACATTATAGCCTATCAAGGCTATGGGAATGTATAGCATATCACATTTACTCACTTAGAGCAAGTAGGAGACTGTTGGACCTGATGCCCTAAGGATTAAATAATATAATAAGTTTTTGAGTTATTTAATCAATAAAGAGTTTATTTATTTTCATATATCAAATATTGTCCTCTTTATGTTTATTTCTGTTAAAAATATGACAAGCAAATGAAAGTCTAAGACTTCCAGTCTAAACCTTTAAGATTATGCATATGATGGACAAATTATACGGAAAACATGAATTTCAAAGGTGATAGTCTACATGATAAGGTCTGTAATTGAGAGAATAAAGTTGGACGCTTTATTAATGTTAAGATTGTTTTGTTGTCTATGTCCCTAATGGGAGCTTGGTTATCAGACTTAGACTCTACGAGTAGAAACATTGGTATATTGTCATAGGTGATGATATATTAGATCGGGACAAAAGTTGAATTCATTTGTTTAAATCAATTCACTTTAGACAATCATATGTGTTGCATCTTAATCCTAAAATGAATTAATAGGTCCGTATTCTTGACTTGTGTCTTTTAATGTGCCAAATGTTAACATCCTAAATTAAATAAAAGTACACATATCGGTACGTTGGAGACATAACTCTTGGTTGATGTAGACTCGTTATTCATAGAAATGGAATCTATAGCTCTTTTGTAGAGTTAATGATATTCTCTTATAGGCATTATCTTGTAATTAGAAAAAAGGAGCGTTTAACCATTTGGATACATAAGTATAACCAAATGGAATACTATTTATGAATAGTAACTATTCTAATAGTGAGATAATTGAACATAAGATAAAAATAATCGGGAAGGTAAAACAAAATTTATCCTTAAGCCGATTATGAATATCCTATGGGGATGTTACACATTATGATATGTCATAGATGATTAGTTATTGGACTTTGTAATTTTATATAGTTCGAGAGTGCTGCTCTAAGCTATTAGTGAAATAGCATTAGAGTTAATAATTATAAAATATATGTATCTGGGATATGTTATTTTATAATTATAGAAGATTAATCTATATATGTCCATCAGGTCCCCTTTGCTAGGTCATAATAATGCCTATAACAATATGGTATGTTTTTCCTACATCTTAGTGACTTATATTAATTATTAGATTAGTTAAAATTTGATAGATTGGATTTA
Organism: Artocarpus heterophyllus; assembly: GCA_025403435.1. Lineage (NCBI taxonomy): Eukaryota > Viridiplantae > Streptophyta > Magnoliopsida > Rosales > Moraceae > Artocarpus > Artocarpus heterophyllus. The sequence goes on from JAJQZP010000047.1 coordinate 1,291,292, forward strand.
ATAATTCATATTAGTTTATTGGTTAAATTAATTTTGTGAATTAATTTGAGATAAACATGTTGAATTATTTGAATAATATTTTATTTGATATAGGATTATCTGTATATGACTATTTTAATCAGATAACTTCTCTATTAGGTTATCTAAATTAAAATTGAGGCTCTATCTAAGATTCTCGTGTAAAATAAGATATTCTAAATTTTTCAAATTATCGCTCGGTCGACAGGCCAGTTGCCGAGTTCGACAAACCGATTCACAAGTTCAACATGCCAACCATGTAATAATCTTGATACTCATTTTTGACACTTTTTTTATCAGAAGTTGATCCAGACTCATATTTTGAAGCCTAATCTGATAGGGATTAACCCTAAATTCGACCACTATAAAGGAACTATTTTTCATTATTCCTTAGATCATTTGAGAAGTATAGAAAGAGTATTTTAGTGAGACAAACTCTAAAACTCCTAGAGAGCTATTGTTCAACATCTAGAATCTTAGTTCTTGGTCTTCTCAAGTGGTTGGAAGGAGAGGTCACTAGAGAAAAAACTGTACAACTTGCGATCGCCCACGTTCCAATCATGGAAAAAGAATAGCAAGGAAGACCAGTTGATTAAGGCTCTTCTGAGATGTTCTTCTTTAGTTGCAATTTCTATAGTTTTGCAATCTACAAAAGAGGTACGTAAGATCTTTTATTAATTTATATATTTAACATGTCAAACTTATTATTTGAAAAAGACTTTGATTTAAAATTTTTTTAAAATTCTGTTGCGTATCATTTTCCAACATTGCACACGACCTGACATATGTTATGTGGTCATGATAGGGAGTCGATGTTAATCGAATCTAAGACCTAAGCATTGGGTTGTGGTTAACCATATTTTCAAGTGCCTAAGAAGGACTAAAGGTTATATGCTAATGTATTTTGGTCAGATCTAACACCTCTTGGGTACACTAATTTGGATTTTCTATCCTATTCGGATTAAAGAAGATCGATTTCTGGGTTTGTGCTTACTCTAGAAGGAGGTGCCATTGTTTGGAGAAATGTGAAACAAGGTTGGAGTGTTGATTCAATGATGGAGGCTGAGTATATGGCTACGAGTAATGCTTCAAAAGAAGCTGTATGGCTCTACAAGTTCCTTGAAAATTTTGAGGTAGTTCTTGGAATAGATAAGCCTATTGCATTGTATTGTGATAATAGTGCAACTGTAGCTAATACCAAGGAGTCAAGATATCACGATATGAGTATGCACGTAGACCAGAAGTATTAGGGGATAAGGAACTTCATAGAGAATTGGCATATAACAATATGCAAGATCATGGCCAAGGATAATATAGCCTATCGAGACTATAGAGATACGTAACATGTCACGTTAACTTATTTAGGGCAAATAGGAGATTGTTAAACTGGGTTCCCTAAGGATTAAATGATGTCATAGGTTTTCAAGACATTTAATCAATAAAGAGTTTGTTATTTTCATATATAAAATATGCCCTCTTTATGTTCATTCATGTTGAATATATTACAAGCAAATAGAGGCCTGAGACTGTCAATCTAAACATTTTAGATTGTGCATATGATGGATTAATTATGCAGAAGATATGAATCTTAAAGTGATAGTCTAAATTAAGAGTGGCAATTCGTGTTGGCAAGTCGTATTCAGGTCGGATTGAGGGTCAATTTTTATATAAACTAGCTCGACACTAACCCGACCCATGACATGGACAGGTTCAAAAATCTCAACACTAACACGACCTGTTCCAATATGGGGTAACACAAACACAACCTGTACTAACCCGTTCTTTATGCAACCTGTGAAACGCCAATAATGCGCAACCCGCCAATGGCCCGTATTAACCCACACTAACCCATGACCTTTTTTAGCTTTGAATGTACACTAATATAACATAAAACAAATTTCCTCAAAATCAAATGAGTTTCATACTATAACAACAAAAATTTAAATCCTAAAATTTTTTAAAAATCCAACAAAAAACAAATCCAACACTAACAAAATAACAAGTCTAACAGAATAACAAGTCCAGCAAACTTAAAAAAAAAAAGTCTTAAGTGAACAATCTAAAATCACCTTATTATTATTCAAAAGTTAAAATCTTTTTAGTTTGAAGCTTGGTATAAGATTAAGTAAGCTAGGGTTTTTTTTTTATGGGTATATTTGATAATAAGAAAAATATTTTAAAAATTATTTAAATAGTTAATCACGAGTCAGATAGGTCATTTTAATGTCATGCGGGTTGACCCAAACACGACCCGTTTTTGGACGGGTCAGTTTTGGGTTGACATAAAATAACCCTAGTTAGTTTTTTGGCCCTAACTTATAGAAAAGCGTGTTAGGTTTGTGTCGTGTCATATCGTCATATCATAACCAGTATTGCCAACCCTAGTCTAAATATAAAAGGTCCATAATCAGATAATAAAGTTGGGCGTTTTATTTATATTAAGATTATTATGTTGGGAGATGACTTGTCTTAGTCATTGAAGTTGGACTTCGCAAGTAGAGATATTGGTATATTATCATGAGTGACAATATATTAGATCGAGACTAAAGATGAATTGATTTTATTAATAATTCTGTTTGAATAAATCAATTTATTTTAGATAATCATATGTGTTACATCTTAATACTAAAATGAATCAATGCGTCTGTATTCTTGATTTGTGTCTTTTGATGCATCAAAGGGTGATATCTTGAATTATATGAAAGTATACATGCATGTACGTTGGAGACATGATTGTTAAATGGCATAGACTCATTATTCACAGACATGGAATCCATAGCTCTTTTGTAGAGTTAATAATATTCTCTAATAGGCATTATACTGTAATTGGAAATTGGAGCGCTCAACCATTTGGGTCCATATGTGTAACTGAATGCTATACTATTTGTATGATTATGAATAATAAGTATTCCAATAGTGAGATAATGGAATATAAGATAAACATAATTGAAAATATAAAACAGAATTTGTACATAAGCCGATTGTGAATATCCTATGGGACACATTATGATATCTCATGAACAGTTAACTTATGGGAGTTTCGTAATTTATATATTGTTTAAGAGTGCAGCTCTAAGCTTTTAGTGAATAATCTATAGAGTTGATAATTATAAAATATACATGTTAGGAACATATGCCTTTGATAGCTCACATACATTCCTATAACGATAAGACGTAGTTTTCTAACAAATTAATAACTTATGTTAATTCTACAATTGGTTTAAATTCAGTTGATTGGAATGTGATAATTCATATTAGTTTATTAGTTGAATTAATTTTGTAAATTAATTCAAGATAAACATATTGAATTATTTGAATATATTTTATTTGATATGGGATTATCTGATGTGACTATTTTAATCAAATAGCTTCTCTTTTGAGTTATTTGAATTAAAACTGAGACTCAACCAAAAATTCCAATGTAAACAAAAATATAGAAGTCTTCTAAATTGGGCAAACCGATAGGCCAGTGACTAGGTCCACCAGGCAGGTGGACTGTAACTAAGTTATGTTAATTAGTACAATTGGTAGGGCAATGATCCTAAGCGGCAGGCCGGTTCGCGTAATCTTGTTACATGTTTTCATGCGTTTTGACTCGGATTTATCTTAGTTACGAATTTAGAAGCCATCTCTTGATAGAATTGAAGTCCTACCTGTCACTATAAATAGGATACTTGTTCCTATTGTTTTATTGATCAATAATTAGAGAAATTTAGGAAGAGAGTATTCTAGAGAAAGAAACTCTAAAACTTTATAAAATTATTGTTCAACATTTTGAACGATAATTCTTGGTTTTTACTTGTAGTTGTGGGGAGAGGTTTACAAGAAGAGAATCAAACGATGTATGCCTGCTTGCACTCTGATTGTGGAATAAAGAATAGCAAGCATGAACAGTTAGTTGAGACTCATCCATAAGCGATTCTCAGTAGCAATTTTGTCAAATAATTTCTTGTCAGAAGTGCGGTTCCGATTCGATAAGGTACGAAATATCTTTCATTAATTTATGTTATATAGCATGTCTAACTCGGTTTATAGAAAAGCTTTTATTAAAAAAAATTTTAAAATCCCGCAGCGTACTCATTTTTCAACATAAAGTGGATGGACAAATTTTAAGCGATGAGACCCAAAAGGGATATACCTGCTCGATACAAAAACTAGAGCTCAACCGATCTTGTTACAAGACACCACAATAATCAATGGATTAAACTAGTTGGATAAAATCAGACGTTCCCTGTCGAGGGCATACACAACATGGCCTAAATTAAGATCTAGCCGAACATTTACACACCTTTCACTAATTACAAGCAGTTGTGACAAAAAAACTAAAATCGAAAGTGGGGGAGACCGCCTCCGTTATTATATTAATAGCGCCAACTCACAGACATCACAAGATACAGATGCGACGGAAACCCATCACATTTATTTTAAGAAAAACACAAAACTCAAACAAAAACAAAGACAAAAAAATGGAGGCAACATCAATACAAAAGGAAGCGTGTTGACTCCACCATTTAACCTCCTCCTTGCGATTAACATTGTGATCAAACATCCAAAAACAACGCCCTTCTTTTTCCAATCCAGTAAACCATGACCAAAAATCCCCCGTTATTAACCTCCCTTTTCTTCCACCCCAATAGATCTCTTCCCCTCCCTTAGGTCCCTCGAACCCAGGCCCATCTATCTAGCACCTTCTCAACCAGATCTCATCCTTCATAGACACCTCTTCATCTAAGCTTAAGCACTCTCAAATAGATCACGTTAGCATTAAACTTCACCATTCACCATGCCTCCTAACCCAAGTTGCAGAACTCCAGCCACTCACCAAAAGTGATCTCCAAACTCAGTCCCTTCCCAAGCGTCCGACCCCTCTCACGAGCCAAATGCTCAGCGGCCAGGCTTAAGACAACGCTAGACTCCAGCCTTAGAGGGAGGGGCACTGGCATTGCTCAAGTAAACTAAAAAAACTAGTTGGTATAGAGAAGAGAAAGAGAGAGAAATTACGGAAAAAGAATTATAAGCCTTACTTTACGGAAAAGGAAGATTTATTAAACGGTTGAGATCATAATAGACAACTCAAATCTAATATCTAAAGCTATCTCTTTATTTTTTTTTTCTTTTTCTCTAAAAAGACGAGCAAAAGAAATTGATGAAATTTTATGCTGCTTAAAGAAATTAGGCCGTTTGGAAAAGTTCAAACTAATTTTGTTTTTATATTTTCTCTCATAAAGTTTAAATTTTAAACCAATTTTAGTTCAAACTCTACGATTCTAAACGACCTAAACATGTGACAGGGTAGTGGAGGTTAGGTAATGAAAGAGAAAATATACTAACTTTACGTTAGGTTAGGTAGTTCAAAATCTTCTCTTTACGTCATGATAGCAAAGATTTCTTATTGCATGATTGACATTGTAAATACTAACTTTTCAAACCGGCATTAAAAATGAAATTTTGGTGACACAAACGTACATGCTGCCACTTTTATAGTTCTGTCTGTCACTTTGACATTGAGTCACATAATTCACCTTTTCTCGTACAAATTTGAGTACCATCATTGCATATGCAGACGAAGAGGAGTTGATAAGGAAGGCAAAAGCCACAAATAAAGCGTTTACAAGTACTCTATTAGTTGCCATTCTCATCATGTAAAACTACAAATTCCTCCTTCATATCTGTCCCATCAAAATTGTTGTACAGAACGACGAAAATCAAAGGGTAAATTAACAAATTATACCAAAATTTCTTCATACAACTGCAGCCTATAAAGTAACAACAAATATAATAACTTGTATACGAGAGTCGTACTCCTTCAGTGACCAATAACAATACTGTCAATGTGAACAAGAAAAAAAAATATTTCTTACTTCTTGCAAGTGCTCCCATCCAGGTTTTCGCTTAGTCACCTCGTCATGGAGTTGATCAAACCGCATGGATTCCTAACCCAACAAAATGCAATAACTAAAGGCAGTATTCTAAATTTTTAATTGCAATGTTCATGATGTTGTCATAGTGTAATTTTAAAAGTTAATAAAAACAGAATAAGGCCACAATATGGTTTGTAATTAGAAAAGTAACAGTTCACTTTCAACTGGAATAAAGCTTAAGCAACCAATTCAAGTTCCGTGGATTTACAACACAAATACTCTAAAAAATTTTCCCAGGGGAATGGCCCATGGAATAAGAAACGAACTAGATATATATATATATATATATATATATATATATAACAGAGGATAAATATTCTATCTAGCAAATATTAGCGATAAAATTTGTACAAAAATTTCAAGTAGTTTAGCTTATATTCCAAATATGGTTTTGCATCCGAATCCGAAGTACAGCATCATTTAAATCAATTAACGGAGGGAGCTGGAGGTTTCATATATCCTTTTCAATAACTCTTTGGTATTTGGTATTATTTGGTACTTGTTGTACAAAAATACGGTTGCAGAAAACTTGAGAGGAGAAAATTTTTCAAGTTAGTCTAATAAGAGTGAGGGGGGGAAGTGTAATAAACCAGAAACCTTGTACTGCCACCCAATTTTCTTCTTGATAACATCATCATATTCAAAACCACCAGCAACCTCGGGCAACGTAAACAACCAAAAAGCAGCAATACTGCGATCCTTCATGCTGTGGACTATATGCTGAAACAATGACGGGATGAATATATTAGACAATAACATGAAATCTAAAACACGAACCAAGTTTAACATAACCCTAAGATAACAAATGCAAGCTTAAGGAAATTTACTGAGACAATAGAAAAGAGGGAAATCATGACTATCTTTTATCGTGATATTGCGAAGATCTTTTACCAGCCAACAACTCATATATGGAATTGGATAGGGTACCAATGTGGTTAATTCCGACAGATGTGGCCATGTAAATCAAGAGGCCATTTGAAAGAGCGCTTGAAACTAACAGTTTCAGTTTAAGAACTGTAGCTATGAGAGTTTTATACTATAGTAACTTTTTGTTATTTATTGTAGTATGTGAAAGCTTTACATTGTTTACAGTTGAAACTGATGGTTCTAACCGCTCTTTCAAACTGCCTACAAATTTCATATTGGATATTACGCATAATAAAGTTTTTTCTCACGAAATGTAATAACATGTGGAAAAGAACAAGATGTGGTACTAGCCTCATAGGGATAATCCATCTTTCTTAAGACATTGCAGGCTTTCCAAGGAGGTCCCATGATCTGCCAAAGCAATAGCAGTCAATGCAGAAAATGAAAACATGACCCAGTAAGGTTGAAGATAACTGACGTTGCATGGATGAACTGCCCTCCCTATTTTTACAATAAAAAACAACTTTATTATTAAGTATAAGATGAAATATGAGAATTCAAAAAATAGTAGCATCAGAAATGCAGCATTACTAAACATTAGAGAATTGAATGTGAAAAATGAATTCCCAAGACCTATAGTATTAGCAAATAGTGTAATTGTGCTATAATATTGTGCATTTATTTATGCAATTCAAGCCTTAGAGAAGCTCTTCAGTTCCTATATTTTCGTTTCACTATTCACATGATAGCATATTTTTCTTATACAATTAAATACTGTTGAATTTTGGCCTTTTCTTTTTTGAGCAAGAATGATTGAATTTATGGACTTGGTGATTCTTAACCAAGAAATACAAGAACATGAACTAAAATATGACTCCTGACGCTATACTCTATCCATGTAACTTTTTTCCGGCCGGCTATTCCACCCAAGACAAATAATGTACCTTCCATAACCATGTAAATCAAGATCCAATATAAGCACTCAGCAGAAATAAAAAGTCCCTCTTAGAAAGCTGATAAATACAGAAGATAAACACTCTTGAAATCTTTCCATTGTCAGGAGGAAAAAAAAAAAAACTTACGTCATCTGTAGATATCCTGACTCGTAATTTATCTTGGCATTCAGGACAGCCCATTACACCCTGCAATACTAGAAAGAATTTCATGCAACCTCCAAAGATTGAATACGTGAAGAAAAGTTTTTATAGAAAATGCATAAACAGGATTGACAGGAAATCAGACAAATTTAAAAGTATCAGAACTACTCTTCACTGAAATACAACTGCAAAAGAGGTGAATCTTTGTCGGATGTGAATGTGATAACTAACAATCATTTGCCATACTAATTCATTATAACATTGAACAAGAAATTGTTCGGGAAAATGCCTTAAGTAGTATAGTGGGAAGGTCAAAATGATTTGTATCTATGTTATGCATAAACTAAAAGAGAATTACCGTCCCATCACAGGTTTGGCAATCTTTAGATGGCAATGATGCATGAAGATAAATGTTGGATGGAAGGTGAACCAACTCAGCCCGATTATCAGCAATGGCATCTGCAACGATAGAAGAAAATATCGGTATCGGTAGAAATATAGGTACTCCAATTCTATGAAAATATCAAAGCAAATATTAATATCGGTGGAAATATCGAAAAAATTTACAAAGATTACGAAAATTTACATTAGAACATGATTTTAATACTTTTTGATAGCATGAACATTAAAAAGATACATAAATAAACAAATTTCACATAAAAAAAAATCATACATGTTACATTTCTTAATACCGAAAGGAAGTTCTATGAGGCTTAAATATGGTCAAGATCCCATCTTGATTTAAACAGTATTGGTACCATGACATATTACCTGAATAATGTTGAAAATGGTTACGAACATGCCATATATAAGTTTGTTGATCACTTCCTACTGTATTTCCATAAATTGGAAACTGTGAATTCTCCCAATTGTTTGCCTGAGAAGGCAATGCTATGTTCAGATCAAAGATGAAAATATCGATATCGGTATAAATATCTATACTCTTAATTTACAAAAATTTCAAAAAAAAAATATTGATATGGGTAGAAATATTAAAAAAATTATAAAACCTATGAATATCTATTTTATATTGAAATTTTGATATAAACTAAGATTGTGTAAAAAACAATACCCTACAACCCCTGATAAACCAATATTTTTACTGATTTATTTTAGTATTAACTAAAATTTTCCTTAAAGTTTAGTGTTCGGACAAAAATTTCTCAATATTTTTAAATTTTTCTTATAATTTTAGAATTTCTAAACTCTCAAAACATCCTTTAGAATTAAATTAAAACACCTCTCAAAATTTTTTAAAAATTTCAACAAATATAAGGAAAAAATGATTACACCCAAAAGATATTTCGAGACCTTTGCATTATAAAAAATTTTGGTAGAAATTTCAAAAATATTGTAGAAATTTTTGTCCATGTCCGCAATACATTCAACCGTTGCCTTCTCCCCTCTGCACAAGCATTAACAGGGAAAGTAAGGTATATAAAATAGAAGGAAGAAATAGGTGAGGCTAATCCAAAGCTTGATTTACATAATCCCCTATTTTATAAGGATACATGTGGGGTCTATTGGTTTATTTTTCGGCCTAAATCCTGATTGACCCATCTTGAACACATTGAGAAGATCTCGAAACCAAAAAGCCCCACTAAGCCCACACGATCCACCAAATTCACTTTAGGTTAGAGTTTGCTATATCCTATAAGAAAAAAGTGGCTCCAGAGTCTATGCTCAAGATGAAAAGCCTTTCCATTTTTAATTCGAGGAGAAAACATATTGCAGTTAGAGGCTGTATGGTCTACGATCAAATTATCTAAAACTAGATGAAGAGGAATCTACCTCTTCAACATGTAATTTTTCGATTGGTACTGCACCTTTACTCATCCTTTGCACAGAGTGCAACGCAATGCCTAGCATCCATTGCACGTCTGACAGTTTCTGCAATTCAAGACCAATCTCAAGAGGGAATTCCTAATAAATAAATAAATAAATAAAATGAACCAGTAATATCCCTCTACTTTCAACTTGTCAGCTAAAAGTTCACTTAGATCAAACTAAAGTAATCATTTAAAAAAATGTTCTTTTAAAAAAAAATGTTAATTTTTTTGGAACATTTGCATGAAAAAGCTTCATATATCAAAGTCTTCCAATTTACCAAAATGGCGAGGTCTACAACAGGAAGTCGAGGTTACAAACCTCTTTTTTTTTTTTTTTTTTTTTTGAGTGGCAAAGTTACAAACTTTTGCAAGCATGATTGAAGTTCAAAGTTTTATTTCCATGGAAATTAATTCAAAGTTGCAAACTTTGCCCAAAATATATCGTTGCAGCATGAAAAGGGCATCGATTATAGCAAACTGTTTAGGGTCTGTTTGGCACACTGTATTATATTTTTTATATATAATACAATGCAATATAATAAGGTATGTCAAACATGCTTTTAGTTGTTTCCAATAACATACTAAAATCAGCTTAGAATTTAGACAAAGAAAATACATCTGTTCGTTGTCATTCTTTAAAACAACAAAAATTAAATAGAAAATGTGTTATCATAGTAAAGCGTGGGAAGAGATGGCTTTGTCTCTCTCTTGTTTATTGTTATTTTTCTATTTTCAGGCTTATGAAATGCGTAATCCTGGAGCCGTTATTCATAGCCATGGTATTGAATCTTGCCTTGTCACAATGATCAATCCACAAGCAAAAGAATTTAGAGTAAGTGTTTATTGTTGGTTTCTGCTTACTACTAGCGAGGATAAAAAGCGCTAATCTTTATTGCACACAGAAAGACATATGTAGACGCATAAGATTCTTCACTCTAGTTTTCTTTCCAAGTGCCTTCCTATGTGTCATTTTCCCGTGTTGACAATGTGTGAAGATCAAGGACTTTTTTCCTGTGTTGACAAGGTGTAGCATTAATTTTCGTAGTATTAGTATACATATGGGATCGTCGCGTGATGTTGGAAGGAAAAAGTTACAAGTAAGCTGCTAAAAGCATTTCCTGAAGAGACGATACAAGCTCGTCATTGATATGGCATTTAAGTTGTAGATTTTCTTGAACGTGGTATGATGTTAAAGCAAAAGGGTCCCCTTCCACCTCCTTATTTTGCATCTTTTTATGTTTCAAAAGCAAATGCTTGCTCTCTGTTTCCATCTCATGTGATAGTCCTGCATACTATTACTGGTATTACTCATCTTGTAATCTTCCTCCTCTTTCATCTCATGTAATTGTGTTCTTTTTTATTTTTCTTTTTTTTTTCATTATTTTTTTTCCTGTTCTTTGCTTTGCTCTGGAAACATTTTGTTCTTTCGCCCTTGTAGTTGATTTTATTATTAATGAAAGGTTGTTTCTTATTGATAAAATCCTCCTTTTCTTTTATTTTTTCTTTATTTTTACCTGTTGTTGGACAAATTTGCAGATAACTCATATGGAGATGATCAAAGGAATACAAGGGCCTGGTTATTATGATGAACTTGTGGTCCAAATAATAGAGAACACAGCCTATGAATATGAGCTTACAGAATCTCTTGCCAAAGCTGTATGTGCACGTGCACCTTACAAAGCATACTTTGCATGAATTTTTATTAATTGTCATTCTTGTCGGGGGATTTACATGGAGCTTTTGCAGCAGGGAAATAGATCAAATTTTTATGTAACATACCCACCTATGGAACCACATAATCACATAAGTCCAAATATGCATAGATGTCTGCTTATATTGATATCATTATGTTTGATTATTCGTGCTGATTACTGCTTTCTGCTTTTCTGTGCTTGACCTTATTAACAAATACATTACTTTTGCGGAATCTTTAACTTGCGTGTTCACTTTGCAGTTTAGCATGTTTCCGCCGGTTGTTAACATGAGATCGATCCCCTGAACTATATGAACGTCAAATTTGGGAGCTTGTTATTTTAGAGCATCATTTCTTGCTTTCTACTTTGCCATTGACCTTTTAGTTCCTGGTCATCTTTTCCCGTTGTTTGTTCTATAAATAGATTGAAGCCTACCCAAAAACGACTGCTGTTCTTGTTCGCAACCATGACATCTATGTATTGGGAGACTCATGGACCAGCGCCAAGACTCAGGTGTGTGCTATTAAGAATATCATTTGAGACTCCAGGAAAAAGCGCCGGAAATTGTCATTTGTTCAAGCTTTCTGACCCACTTCTCTAGAAAAAAGGGTTCTTTATTTTTCTTTATTTTTACATGCTGACCTGTTCCACCTGCTACTTATGCTTCCAGGCAGAATGTTATCACTATCTCTTTCATGCTGCTATCAAACTCAATCAGCTGGGTCTGGACTGGTCCACTCCAAATCATGGTCCAATTCAGAATGAAAAGAAAGGTTTCGGAAGTAGTGTGTATAGAAACATATCCGTCAAGGCAGGGACTGTAGTTTTGAATAATGAATTCAAGCAAGTGAGTGTATATTCCCTTTTATTATCACTATTCTATTTAGTTGTAGTTTCATCTCATTTCTATTTTTTTTCTGGCTTTAATATGTTAGGGGGTTTCACTTCACCATTGATATTCAGTTTAGTAATTATCAACTTACTGTAAAGATATTTCTTTTCGCTTGTTTTCTTACCTTATTACTATTATTTTGTTTCCCAAATGCGGCAATTCATTGTTCTTGACATTGAGGGAACTACGACTCCAATATCATTTGTGACCGATGTTCTCTTTCCATATGCCCGTGATAATGTTGCAAGGCACTTGTCCGCAACATATGACACTGCAGAAACCAAAGACGATATAGCATTGCTGTGTTCTCAAGCAAGATTTATGTGTAGGGCCCTGTTGGTTGGTTCCGCGGTTTTTTTGTGGAACATCTACAGCTATGTTGAAACAAATTCTGGGATATTGACATGGATAAACCAGTTGTACCATTTGCACCATAATATACAAGAACAAAATTGTTTAAAACTACACATATTTCTTCTGAAACTGGAAATATATATGTTGTTAGCTGTTCTTTGGCACTAAGGATTTCCCATTTTTCTTGGCAATGTGATAGATATCCTTTAAATATATCACGCTAAAACAATTAAATGTAACGAAAATGCTGGTATGAAGACCTGATTTTTGTCTAATGGCCGTAGCGCAGACCTCAAAGTTGAGGCCCTAAGCTCAAATTCTCCACCCTGAAATTTATTCAAAACAAAGACAAAAAAAAGACCTGATCTCTAAAATTGCTTCCAGAAACAAAAACTCAGAACCTACAAAGCCAAGTTATACTCTTGGAATGCTTGGACCTATGGTTCTAACAACAGCTTGAGTTTCTGAGTTGGATTTGTTTTTCCTCAGAAACTTTATCATAAGGATTTAAATGTTCTGAACTAGTACATCCCTATTGCAGGTTCAAGATGACTTAGAAAACAGTGTTAGTGGTGCTGTTCCTGTCCCTCCAATGATGCTGGTAAAGAGGCAGTTATTGCAGCTTTGGTTGCTTGATAAAAGCTGATCGGAAAATCACCGCCCTAAAACAACTGCAAGTACACAGAAATACAACTCAGAAGCAGTTTGTTTTCTTATTTAGCATGGCTTTTGAGGATACAATTGATGTCTTTGTTGTATTCAGGGTCATATTTGGCGTACCGGATTTGGAAATAATGAGTTAGAGGGTGTAGTGTTTATGGACGTACTAGAAGCTCTTGCCAGATGGCATGGCTCGGGCATAAAGGTGATTTCCTCCTTTCTTTCATTTTTTTGTTTGCTTTTGTTTAATTGCACAAATTATATTTAATCGGATTCTACATATGATCACACAAATATTGGAGGGCCGTACATAGTTTATACTTTGTAGGTCTACCCTCTTTAACGGTAAGAAAAGGAATGATGGGTCTGACTTTAGAGGAGCAGTTGAACAAACTCCACATAGACATACACATGAACATCTAATTCGTGCAAATGCATGCTCACGCTAAAAATACTCATCCCTCTGTGGAAATTTGATCCTTTTGTAGAACATAAAAAGATCATTTATATACGTGTGAAATTAATTTGGAAAAAACGTTTTACAATCAAACCAATATTTTCAATAACTCACTGCGTACTCAGATTTTGATGATCAATTTTATGAACTTGAGAGAATTAACTTATCATTTTGATGAGACTAAGCACGGCTTTTTATACAAGAGTTTAAAAACTGTATACCTGGATTTATGGGTTAATTACAACAAAGAATAAGGATACAAATCCCCTACAAAACAGGAAGCTAATTAAATTATAATCCTAGGAAGTCAACTATATAGGTTCTTGACATAGCACACCCAAATCATTGAGGGATATTATCCCTATTTTTCCAATACTCCTTCTCAAGCTGGAGAATATGCATCTTTCATTCCTAGCTTGGAAATAATCCCTTGGAATGCTGTACTTTCAAGGCCCTTGGTAAGTATATTAGTAAGCTGATCCTTGGTCGGGACATAAGGAGTATAGATCAATCCATTGTCCAACTTCTCCTTTATAAAATTATTGTCTACTTTAATGTGTTTTGTTCTATCATGTTGAATAGGGTTATGAGCAATGTTAATGGTAGACTTGTCACAAGGTAACCTCATAGGTCCTTCCCACTTGATCTTCAGGTCCTCTAAGATTAGCTTTATCCATAGTAACTCACATATTCCCAAAGTCATTGCTCGGAATTCTGCCTCTACAGTTGATTTGGCTACTATATTTTCCTTCTTCACAAGATTGCCTCCAAGAAAAGTGAAATAGCTAGAGGTAGCTCTCTTGTCGATAGTTGAGCTTGCATAATCAGCATCAGTGTAAACTTCAGGTTCCAATCCACTATTTCTTCTTAACAGAATGCCTCTACTAGGATTCCCTTTTAGGCAATGTAGCACCCTGTTTACTGCCTGCAAGTGAATTTCCTTGGGGTTTTTTATAAATTGGCTTACCACATTTACAACATAAGCAATGTCTGGCCTAGTATGGGCCAAATATATAAGCTTCCTTACAAGTCTTTGGTACATATCTTTGTCTGCAGATGGATCTTTATTTGATTCACCAAGCTTGTGATTCAGGTCAATCGGTGTTGATGCTGGTTTACATGCCAGTTTCCCTATCTCTATCAAAAGGTCTATGACGTACTTCTATTGTGAGAAGGATGCCTTCATTGGAATGAGCTACTTTGATCCCCAGAATTTACTTCATTCTTCCAAGTTCTTTAACCTCAAATTCACTAGCTAGACATTTTTTTAGGGCTTCTTTTTCTCCTTCATCGTTTGCTGTCATAATTATATCATCAACATAAACCAAAAAGCTGTTACTCAGCTTGAAGCTGAGTGCTTGATAAAGAGTGTGTGATCTCCCCAACTCTGTCCATATCCGATGGCCCACATTACTTTGGAAAATTTACCAAACCAGGCTCTAGGAGATTGCTTAAGTCCATAGAGCGCTTTTTTGAACTTACAAATTTTGTTACTTGTATTCCCCTTGAATCCTGGAGGAATTTCCATATATATCTCCTCTTCTAAATCACCATAGAGAAAAGCATTTTTTACATTAAACTGCTCCAAACACCAGTTGAGATTGGCGGCTAATGATAGCAAAATTCTGATTGTGTTCATTTTTTGCTATTGGAGCAAGTGTCTCTTGATGGTCAACACCATCAACACCATATGTCTGTGTATCCCTTTGCCACAAGTTTGGCTTTATATCTCTCCAGTGAGCCGTCTGACCTATACTTTACTGTAAACACCCATTTGCATCCCTCAGCTTTTTTTCCTGGTGGTAGATCAACAACCTCCCATGTATTGTTCTTTTCATGCGCCTACATTTCTTCCTTCATGGCACTTTTCCATTTCTCATCAAAAAATACTTAAGATAAAGCATTAGGAATATGAATTGTGTTCAATTTGATGAGGAAGTTTCTATGTGATGGTGAGAATTTTTCAAGTGACACAAACTTCGCTAGAGGATATAAAGGATGTTTAGAACACTCCCTCGTGCCTTTCTTAACAATAATAGGAAGGTTATAGTCATTTGTTTCTTGAGGACTAGTGTCTGAAACTGCACTTACCTTAATTCCAAGAGTCGGTTTTGATTCTTGGACTTGATCCGGAGTTGGATCCGGGTCTATACATCGAGAGTAAACCTAGTGAAATCTAAATATATCATGGAGTGCTTTATTCTATATCATAGGTGAAGAAGTTGGCTTTGTTTGGGATGGTTTGGCTGCTTGAGATGGCTCAAGTGATTATGCTGCTTGTTGTGGTATGGCTGGCATGAGGGGTTTAGGCTGAGGAGACTCAGTTGAAACAAGAAGTTGGGATGTTGTTGTAGAAGGTAGGTCAAATAGAAACAAGTCCCTATCCTTATCTTCCATTGATGACAATGGCTCCCCCTAAAGATAAAGTCGAGTGAAATATGATTTATGTTCCTCAAAAGTAACATCGATAGAAACAAAAAATTTCCTGATGGGTGGATAGTAACACTGGCACCCTCTTGAGTTGAAGAATATCCTACAAAGATACACTTAATAGTTCTAGGATCTAACTTCTTCCTATTTTGGCTATGAACATGAACAAACACAATGCATCCAAAAATTCTAGGAGTGAGGTTATTTGTGATTCTATAATCAAGATAGACTTTAGAGAGAATTTCCATTGGTGTTTAAACCTCAAAACCCTTGAAGGTAGTCAGTTGATCATATATGCAACCGTGAGAATAGCTTCCCCCAGTAGCTCTTTGGGACATTTTGATGAAAGAGAAGGGCTCGAGTGGTGGCTAATCAATGACCGTTCTTTCTCTCTGCAACTCCATTTTGTTGTGGGGTATTAATGCATGAGGATTCATGAATGATGCCTTCCTTTTGAAAGTATGGACAAGATTTGGTTGAAATAATCCCTTGCATTATCTAATCTAAATCTTTTAGTTTTAACCTCAAATTGATTCTGAATCATGTTAGGAAAATTTGGAAATACTCTGTTAACATTGGATTTAATTTTTAGAAAAAAGATCCAAGAAACTCTGGTGCAATCATCAACAAATGAAACAAACCATCGTGAGCAAGACACATTTGGAATTATAGAAGGTCCCCATATATCACTATGAATCAAATAAAAATGAGTAGAACATCTTTTAATTTTGATTGGACATTTGTGTTTTGCAAATTCATAGATTTCACAATGAAGGTGTTCATTGTCTAATCCTTTAAACAAAGTTGGAAACATAATTTTTAGGATCCCAAATGATGGATGCCCTAATCTAAAATGATGAAGCCAAATGATGTCTTTATTGGATGATGATAAAAAAGACAAGATTCATTCTTGACAGTATTAGATTTGCCTGATTCCTCCAGATAGTATAGCCTGTCTCTCTCCTTAGCAAGTCCAATCCTCTTCCCCAATTGTTGGTCTTAAAATAGATAGTAGGAAAGATAAAAAAGTGCATTATAGTTCATATCATGATTGAGTTTTTGTATGGATATCAAATTGATGGATAGCTTAGGAACATGAAGCACATTTTTAGGGTGAGGGATGGAGAGATATGGACATCCCCTAGTCCAGCTATGGTGGTAAGTGAACCATCTGAACAACTATTTTTCTACTACTTGGATAGGGAGTGTAAATATTGAACCTTAGTGAAGAATGAATCATGTGATTAGTAGCTCTTGAGTCAATAATCCATAAATCCTTAATACAATTATCTGAGACATTCTATACTTGAGAAATAGAGAACTTACCTGAGAGTGCAAGAGAACATGCACCACTAGGATTTTCCAACAATCCCAGAAGTTCTCTTAATTTGTCTATCTCTTTTCTATTGAACTCTCTCATATTCAAGTACCTTTCTTGACTTGCTAGTTTTGGCTCACAGCAGCATTAGCTTGGTGCTAATTCTTTTATGGTCCTCCTCGTTGATTCCACTTTCTGCTTGGTGGCTTGTCATGCAATTTCCAACAATTCTCTTTAGTGTGCATCGACTTCTTGCAGTAGTTACACCATAGGTGTTAGTGTAATTCCACACATATGACAATGAGCAGATTTTGTTACACCTGGAGATATGTTGTTTGTTGAAGCCCAAAACGCACCGCTTCAACTAAACTAAAGATTGGCTTAGATCGTGACATGTGGACAAGCTGCCTCACCGACCTAATTCATTGCTAGGATTTGAGCTCATTCTTATATATATATTGTATGTCTTAGAGAGGAAAAAATAGAAGGTTAGAAGGAAAAAGAAAAGGGGGGGCTTTTCAGAACAAACGAGAAAGAAAGAAAAGAGCTTGTTGTAGAGCAAAAGAAAAGGGAATCGAGAGGGTATTCTGAGAGTGAACGTTCTTGTGTGATTGAGAAGTATAGATTGTGTTTG
Organism: Artocarpus heterophyllus; assembly: GCA_025403435.1. Lineage (NCBI taxonomy): Eukaryota > Viridiplantae > Streptophyta > Magnoliopsida > Rosales > Moraceae > Artocarpus > Artocarpus heterophyllus. The sequence goes on from JAJQZP010000047.1 coordinate 1,309,463, forward strand.
GAGATTAAGAAAGTAAGAGAAAATGTAAGTGTTTTCTTTCTGGGTATCTTTTTCTCTGGGATTGGCACTAAGGCTTTTCTGTAAATTTGATTCTGTAATTGGGGAGTGCTCTAAGTAGATTGCGAGTTGTGAAGGTGTAACAAAATCTCTGATAGTGAGCAAAGAGCTTTCTTTGTGAGAGAGCTCAACGAGGATGTGGGACATTTGTCCGAACCTTGGTAAAATATTGGTGTTCTTGATTCTTTCCTTTTCATTGTTCACATTTGGAAACTCGTGGTTCGCTTAACAATCGAAACAACAGTGGTATCAGAGCTGGGCTAAAGGGACTCCAAGATTCTTCATCAATCTTCATTACAGTTCTCCAAAGACGCTTGTGGAAGTATTTCGGTGCAGTTTCATAGTATGGGAACAGCTAAGTTTGAATTGGAAAAATTTCATGGGTCTGGAGACTTTGGTCTTTGGGGGAAGAAACTCAAGGCAATCTTGGTCCAACAAAAGGTTGCTAAAGCCCTGGGAGATATGAGAGATTTCAAGGGCACTGAAGAAGAAAAGGCAGAAATTCAAGAAATTGCATATTCTACTATCATTCTCTACCTTGCAGATAACGTTCTCAGACAAGTAAATGATGAAGATACTGCTGCAAAGGTATGGCTCAAGTTAGAATAATTGTTCATTACTAAATCTTTAACAAATAAAATCTATCTTAAAGAAAGTTTATTCAGCTTTGAGATGGATATGAACAAGAGCCTTGAAAAGAATCTTGATGAATTTAATAAGATTGTGATTGATCTGGCAAATATCGGTGAAAAGGTAGAAGATGAAAATCAAGCTATTATTTTATTAATCTCTCTACCTGAGACTTATAAAGATGTAAAAAATGCAATCAAGTATGGTAGGGAGAATCTCTCTTTAAAGGATGTACTATCAGCTCTGAGGTCCAAGGAGTTGGAATTAAAGAATGAGTCTTCACAAAGAAACGATTCTCATGGAGATGAAGGCTTGTTTTCACGAGGTAGAACAAGTAAAAGGGGTCCATTCAAACCAAAGAATAGAAAAAGTTCCAAATCAAAGTCAAGAACGGATTAGAGGAAGTGTTATTACTGCAACAAGATTGGTCACATTAAAAGATTCTACAAAGAATGGAAAAAGAAACTTGCAGAACAAAAAGGGGGTGAAAAGGAATCATCAGCAGTAGCAAATCAGATTGATGGTTATGAGAGTTCAAAGATGCTGGTTGTTGGAATAAGTCAACATGAGAATGAATGGATATTGGACTCAGGGTGTACGTACCATATGTGTTCTAAAAGGTCATTGTATACAGACTATGAAAAGGTGAATGGTGGTAAGGTGCTCACAGGGAATAACCATGCCTATATGATTGTCGGTATTGGTTCAGTCATCCTCAAACTAAACAATGGCACAACTTTTTAATTAAAAAATATCAGGCATATTCCAGAGCTTAGGAGAAATCTGATATCTTTGGGATCCTTGGATGACGATGGATAATCTTGCAAAGTCGAGAAAGGCCTTTTGATAGTTTCAAAAGGATCTCTCATAATCTTGAAAGAGACTAAAGAACATGGTCTCTACGTGTTGCAAGGTCACACAGTAACAGGGACTGCTGTAGCTGCCTCTAGGAATGAAGATAATGCTCTCTTGTGGCACAGGAGATTAGGCCATGTGAGTGAACATGGCCTGCAGGAACTCAACAGACAAGGGCTGTTGGGAAAGGAGAAAATTACTCATTTAGATTTTTGCGAGCAATGTATCTTAGGGAAGCAACATAGACAGAAGTTCACAACCTCAAATTTCAGAGCAAAGTTTCCATTGGAGTATGTCCATGCTGATCTATAGGGACCAAAAAGAGTTCTAACACATGGGGGCAGTAGGTATTTTTTATCTATTGTTGATGATCATTTAAGAAAGGTATGGATTTATCTTTTAAAGCAAAAAGATGAATGTTTTAATAAGTTTAAACAATGGAAAATTTTAGTAGAAAATCAAACTGAGAAGACCTTAAAGGCTCTAAGAATTGATAATGGGTTGGAATTTTGCCATAATACTTTTACTGAATTTTGTAAAGAAAAGGGTATACTTAGGCACAGAACTATTAAGAAACACCTCAGCAAAATGTGATTGCAGAATGAATGAATAGGACACTCATGGAAAGGGTTAGATGCATGCTATTTGGGGTAGGTTTGCTAAAAATTTTTTAGGGGGAGGCAGTAAGTACTGCATGTTATTTAATTAATAGAAGCCCATGTAAACCCATTGGTTTAAAAACCCCTAAAGAGTGTTGGTTGGGAAAACCTCCAGATTTGTCAAATATGAGAATATTTGGATGAGCTACTTATGCACATCAAAAGGAAGGAAAATTAGACCCTAGGTCTAAGCCCTGCATTTTCTTAGGGTATCCTGAGGGTGTAAAAAGGTACAGATTATGTTATAGAGATGACCCACATTTTAAAATTTTAAGGTTTCTGTCATACTTACTAACCCCGCAAGTATAGATACAAACTCTAACAAGAATTTACAGATTGAGGTGGAGAAAGACGCGACATCAAAACAGGTAGAGCAACAACATGAATTAGGTTAGGAGGTTACTATTAATGACCGAATTGAGCAAGAAAATGCAAGACAAATAACTGAGGATTTGGAAGAATTCACCACCACCCTTGAAGATCTAAGTGATTATGTTTTGTCCAGAGACAGGCAGAGAAGAACCATAAGACCTACGGAGAGATATCAAGGAGGAAATATGGTAGCATATGCCTTTAATACTGTTGGGAAAATTGAAGACACTGAGCCCAAAACCTATCAAGAAGCTGTAAGTAGCAAGATGGCAACTAAATGGAAGGAAGCTATGCTAGAAGAAATGCAGTCTCTATGGAAAAATAAAACATGGATTCTTGTAGATAAGCCTAAAGAGAAGAAAATAGTAGATTGTAAGTGGATTTTTAAGGTGAAAGAAGGTGTAACTCCAAAAGAACCCAAGAGCTTCAAAGCAAGGTTGGTGGCTAAAGGGTTCACCCAAGTAGAAGGAGTAGACTACACTGAGATATTTTCACCAGTGGTAAAGTATAACACAATAAGGACCATATTAGCATTAGTGGTTCAAGAAGATTGGGAATTAGAGCAAATGGACATAAAAACTGCTTTCTTGCATGGTGATCTAAAAGAGATGATCTACATGATTCAACCACCTGGGTTTAAGGATAAAAGCAAAGGTGAAAAACTTTATTTGTTGAAAAAATCATTGTATGGTTTAAAGTAGTCACTGAGGCAATGGTACAAAAAATTTGATCATTATATAGTCAATATGGGATTTAGGAGAAGCAGTTATGATTCTTGTCTTTACTTTAAAGATGTGAATACAAAGTCTATTGTTTTCTTATTACTCTATGTGGATGATACGCTAATTACAAGTAAGAGTATGTGTGTGATAAAGAGAGTAAAGGAAATGTTAAGTTCTGAGTTTGACATGAAGGATTTAGACACAGCTAAGAGAATTCTAGGCATAAACATTAGTTGAGATAGAAATCAGCACAAATTATTTCTGTCTCAAGGAGATTATCTTAAGAAAGTTGTTCACAAGTTCTCTATGGGAAATGCTAAAGCTGTACGAGTACCTCTAGCTAGGCACTTCAAGCTCTCTACTAAACAATCACCAAGCACAAAAGAAGATAAGCTTAAAATGATTAATGTTCCTTACTCTAGTGCTATAGGCTCTGTGATGTATGCTATGATCAGTACACGGCCTGATTTAGCATATGCAGTAAGTATTTTAAGTAAGTATATGTCAAACCCTGGGCAAGATCATTGGGTAGCTATGAAATGGTTACTAAAATATGTAAACTGTACCTTAGACTGTGGTTTAATAAATCAAGCTAAAACTAACCAATTTCGCTTAGATGGTTTTGTAGATGCTGATTTTGCAGGTGACAGGGATAAAAGAAGATCTACTTCAACTTATATGGTGACTTAGGGGGAAACTGCATAAGTTGGAAGGCTCAGCTTTAACTTGTAGTGGCACTTTCAAGTACTAAAGCAGAATACATCGCCGGTGTGGAAGGCTTTAAAGAAATTATGTGGCTGCAAGGTCTTTTGAAAGAATTGAAGATGCTGAAAGGTCCAACTACCATCTATTTTGATAGTCAGTCAGCAATACATTTGTGCAAAAACCCAGTGTATCATGAGAAGACTAAGCACATTGATGTACGCTTCCATTTTATTTGAGAGAAGGTGGAGGAAGGACTTGTGCAGTTAGAGAAGATTGATACTAAAGACAATCCTGCAGATATGGCTACCAAGGTAATCCCTACAAGCAAGTTCCAAAAGTGTCTGGACTTGCTTAGTATTGGTAAGATGTAAATTGCAGGGAAGAGCTATGATCACACAAAGAAGCAAATATGCATTCTTATATCATTGGCGTCTGTGTTGGAATTAAGGTGGAGTATGTTAGTGTAATTCCACACAAACAACAATGAGCAGAGTTTGTTACACCTGGAGATATGTCGTTTGTTGAAGCCAAAATGCATCACTTCAACTAAACTGAAGATTAGCTTAGATCGTGACATGTGACAAGCTGCCTCACTGACCTAATTCATCGCTAAGATTTGAGCTCATTCTTATATATATATTGTATGTCTTAGAGAGGAAAAAAAAGAAGGTTAAAAGGAAAAAAGAAAAGGGGGTGCTTTTCAGAACAAATGAGAAAGAAAGAAAAGAGCTTGCTGTAGAGCAAAAGAAAAGGGAATCGAGAGGGCATTCTGAGAGTGAGTGTTCTTGTGTGATTGAGAAGTATAGATTATGTTTGGAGATTATGAAAGTAAGAGAAAACGTAAGTGTTTTCTTTCTGGGTATCTTTTTCTCTAGGATTAGCACGAGGGCTTCTCTGTAAATCTTGATTCTATAATTGGGGAGTGCTCTAAGTAGATTGCAAGTTGTGAGGGTGTAACAAAATCTTTGATAGTGAGCAAAGAGCTTTCTTTGTGAGGCAGAAAAATATTTGTCCAAACCTCAGTAAAATATCAGTGTTCTTGATTCTTTCCTTTTCGTTGTTCACATTTGGAGACTCCTAGTTCGCTTAACAATCGAAACAACAATGGGGCAACTCTATTGTCCTTGTTACGAGAACTTGATAGATCTTCCTTCCTACTCTCCTTTGGTGATGGTTCAGGTTTAACCACCATTGCATATGCTTCCATGGTCTAGGGTTCAAGCATAACCCCTTTACGGCTTTCCTCGGCACGAATAAGGGAAATAGCTTCATTTAGAGATGGTAATTCCTCTTTGCCAAGAATCTAGACTCTGACTTGATCAAAATCAACATTGAGACCTGTAAGAAAATCATTAACTCTATCTTTTTCGATAAAGTTCTTTTGAATTACTGCATCTTCGGAGCATTTGGTCGCAATGCATCGATAATGGTCAAGTTCCTGCCATAAATTTTGCAGTAAATTTGCATACTTAGTTATCATTTCACTGCCCTGTTTTGTTGCACCAACTTTGACTTTAATCTTAAAGACTTGCATTGCATCACGAGCCTTGGCACATGTCTGTTGAACAGCTTCCCAAATCTCCTTTGATGTGGACAAGAACATAAAGGTGTCACTGATTTTTGGGTTCATGGAGTTCCATAACCATGACATAATCATGGAGTTTGCTTCATCCCACACTTCAAATTTTGGATCACCCCTTTTTGGTCTTGTCCCAAGAAGATGACTCAGCTTTCCCTTCCCCTTCAAGTAGGTTCGGACAAATTGAGACCACATTAGGTAATTTCTTCGATTCAACCTATACGCTGCTTGCATGTTCTAAAGGTCTTCGGATATTTGCTGCATCAAACTCTCCTCCAATTGTCTAGCAGTGTTTGAAGATGTGATTTCAGACTTCTTAATTTGGGTCTAGGGCAAAAAAAAAAGGAAATGGATTCGACTATGAAGGCTATTTGAAAGAAGATGATCAAGAACGAGGGAATTTATTTGGCAATGAAGGCCAAACACGATAGTGGCAATGAAGGCCAGAAATGCAATGCTTTTTAACAATGATGAAAAGAAAAAAAAAAAAAAAAAAACAACTCTGTTTTGTTCTTAGAAAGCAGAGTAAAACAAAGTGCAAAAAAAAAAAAAGAGGGTTGTAAAGGCCAAAGGTTTCTATCCCCAAAAAGAGCCAAATGCTCTGATACCATATGAACTTGAGAGAAAAACTTATCCTTTTGATGAGCATAAGCACGGCTTTTTATACAGGAGTCTACAGCCTGTGTACCCGGATTTACAAGTTAATTACAATAAAGAACAAGGAAACAAATCCCCTACAAAATAGGAAACCAATTACATTATAATCCTACGAAGTCAACCATATACATTCCTAATATAGCACAACTGAATCAGTCTAAGGGTTATTATCCCTGTTTTTCCAACAAAGTTAAACCACTTAATCTTAGCTTAAAAAACGAAGTTAAGCAAAATAAAGAGACCATAGGGGTCTTGGTTTGTGCAGGGCTAAGTGAGTCCAAGATATCATGATTGAGTTTTGTATAGATATCAAATTGGTGGATAGCTTAGAAAGAAGAAGCACATTTTTAGGGTGAGGGATGGAGAGATATGGATATCCCCTAGTCCAACTATGTTGGTAAGTGAACCATCTGAACGGCTATTTTTCTACTACTTGGATAGGGAGTGTAAGTATTGAACCTTAGTGAAGAGTGAGTCATGTGATTAGTAACTCCTGTGTCAATAATCCATAAATCCTTAATACAATTATCTGAGACATTCAATCCTTGAGAAATAGAGAACTTTCCTCAGAATACAAGAGTGCACCACTGGGTTTTTCCAATGATCCCAAAAGTTCTCTTAATTTGTCTATCTTTTCTCTGTTGAACTTTCTCAGATTTGGGTACCTTTCTTGACCCTGTTGGTTTTGGCTCATAGCAGCATTAGCTTGGCCCTGATTCTTTAATGGTCCTCCTTGTTGATTCCATTCCCTGCTTGATGGCTTGCCATGCAACTTCCAGCAGTTCTCTTTAGTATGCCTCGACTTCTTGCACTAGTTACACCATAGGGCATCTTTATTGTCCTTGTTATGGGACCTTGATAGATCTTCCTTTCCATTCTCCTTTGGTGATGATTCAAGTTAAACCACCATTGTAGATGCTTCCATGGTCTAGGGTTCAAGCAAAACCCTTCTACAGCTGTCCTCAGTGTGAATAAGTGAAATAGCTTCATTTAGAGATGGCAATTCCTCTTTGCCAAGAATTTGGACCCTGACTTGATCAAAATCAACATTGAGACCTGCAAAAGAATCATAAACTCTACTTTTTTGATAAAGTTCTTAGAATTGCTGCATCTTCTGGGCATTTGGTTTCAATCCATTGATAATGTTCAAGTTCCTACCATAAATTTTGCACTAAATTTGCACACTCAGTTTCCGTTTTACTACCTGTTTTGTTGCATCAACTTTGACTTTAATCTTAAAGACTTGCACTACATCACAAGCCTTGGATTACATCTGTCGAACAGCTTCCCAAATCTCTTTTGCCGTGGACAAGAACATAACATTGTCATTGATTTCTGGGTTCATGGAGTTCCATAACCATGACATAATCATGGAGTCTACTTCATCCCACGCTTCAAATTTTGGATCACGCCTTTTTGGTCCTGTCTCAAAGAGATGGCTCAGCTTTCCCTTCCCCTTCAAGTAGGTTCGGATAAATTGAGACCACATTAGGTAATTTCTTCCATTCAACCTGTGAGCTTCTTGCATTGTCTGAAGGTCTCCGGACGTTTGCTACATCAAACTCTCCTCCAATTGTCCAACAATGTTTGAAGATGTGATTTCAAACTTCTTGGTTTGGGTCTAGGGCAAAAAAAAAAAAAGAAAAAAAAAGAAGGAAATGGATTCTACTGTGAGGACTTTGAGAAAGAAGATGATCAAGAATGAGGGAATTTATTTGGCAATGAAGCCCAGACACGATGGTGGCAATGAAGGCCAGAGATGCAATGCTCTATAACAGTGATGAAAGCTTAAAAAAAAAATACTCTATTTTGTTCTCAAAAAACAGAGTAAAACAAAGTTAAAAAAAAAATTAATAGGACTCTAAAGGCCAAAGGTTTCTATCCCCAAAAAGAGCCAAATGCTCTGATACCATATGAACTTGAGAGAAAAACTTATCCTTTTGATGAGCATAAGCACGGCTTTTTATACAAGGGTCTATAGCCTGTCTATCTAATTTATAGGTTAATTACAATAAAGAATAAGGAAACAAATCCCCTACAAAACAGAAAACTAATTACATTATAATCCCAGGAAGTCAACTATATACATTCCTAATATAGCACACCTGCATCATTCTAAGGGATATTATCCCTGTTTTTCCAACAAAGTTAAACCACCTAATCTTAGCTTAAAAAAGGAAGTTGAGCAACATAAAGAAACCGTAGGGTCTTGGTTTGTGCAGGGCTAAGTGAGTCCACGATAAGTGACTTGGTAAACTAGTTAGTGTGCGTGTCTAAAGTGGTTACAACATTCAAGTGAGTGGAGACTTGCAAAGCATTTAGTAAACTAGCACTTATCTTGCCGACTTCGTTGGAAGCTGTTTACATGGAAGCTACTAGCATGTCATTATTCTTGCCAACTTTGTCGTAAAATTCTTGAACCTTCTCTGCCAGAAGATGAGCGGCAACTGGATAAATGCGAAGACTCTAGATTGTCTTAGAGGTACAAGAGTCCCTGGTGACTCTAAACATTTGGTTTGCAGTATTGCACATTTACTAGTGCTCACTAATTCCTTGATCCTTTGTTTGTTTGTCTATCACATTTCCATTGTTACACGTTGCAGCTGTTGCATTTGAAAATAGATAGGCATATAGCCCTTTTAACAAATTGCGTAAAATCAATCAAGGATTACTGGTATGGTTTGGTCTTGATGTGTTGGATTTATTTTTTAGTATTATTATTACTTTTTCTTTTTGTTTTGTTGCATGTGGCATGAGGCAGTTCAACTAAAAACCAGCCTGCAACACTATAACAAAGATACTATGTAAGGCTGATGTAGCTCATGCTTGGTCTTTGAAATAGGTGTCTTCCTCTTTTTAATAGCAATTCTTCATGCTACATGTATACATTTACTCGAGTGGTAGTAGATTGGCACAAAGGCTTATTTTTGGCAACACAAAATATGGGAATCTAAGGAAACTTTTGTCTGGATTTTTTGACACCGCAGTGGGGTAAGTAAATACTAACAACACCTTTCCTGCTTTAGATAATCTCTTTTTTTATCTGCTTCCTTACTTTGCTTTGGGCTAAAGCCTTCTTCCCCTCTAGTTTCTCTCAGGAACAAAAGAGAAAGACGTAGCTACATTGAAATTACTCAATCTCTTAGGGTTGATAAGCCATCGCAAATTTTATTTGTGGCGGATGTCTTTCAAGAATCGGTGGCGGCAAAGGCTGCAGGTAAAAAAATTTCTGTTGTTTACCTGTCAAATTCATGTGTTTACTTATAGAATGATAACACTAATTCACTGGGGACGATACGATATACGAAGTGAGGAAAAAGTAAGCTAATCCTAAGTCACCTCATAGTTTTGTTTTCCTATTCATGGGAATAAACCATGAAATTACTTTTGTAGCCTTGCTAAATTTTAACCAGTAATTATATGCACAAGGACATTTTAGTACCTGTACTATTAGAATTATTATTCCTATATTAAACACTAAAAGGGGAATTGGATTGATTCTTGTTCCACTATAAATACTAGAAAGGGAACCGATTATCTCCTTTCTTATTGCTTTTCCTTTCTTTCCTTTCCTTGCCAACACGTTTCCTTCTTCCCTTTCCCACATTCCCTTACAAGTTAGTAAACGTGCCCTAAAACTAGAGAATGTGTGGAGCCCGTCCCCAACCAATTGGCTTACATGAAACTTCTCTGCCTCTCCCATTGGTTCTACTAGGACCTTGGTTTCTTTTTTCATTAGCGTCAGAAACTAGTTTACTAATTGGTGGCGTTTACCAGTAATTGTTCTTGTGAACCTTGTTAGTTTCGAATTACGAAACAAAATATCCTTGCAAATACACTCAAGGTCACCAAATCCCAAAAATGTCACCAATAATATCTTCAAAGTTGCAAAGACTTTCATTGCTGAGTACACAAAACTGTTCAAATGTTCATCGTATCCGAAATAGATAATCCACCACATTCATAATCTGGAGTTGAAATTTCTCTTTTAAGGCAGTAAAGTTTATCTCCAGACTCATCGTGGGAAAGATTTATACCACTACGAAATAGAATATCCTTGCAAATGCACTCAAGTTCACCACATCCCAAAACTGTCACCAATAATATCCTCAAAGTTCACAAAGACTCGTTCCTGAGAACACAAAACTGTTAAAATGTTCATTGTATCCGAAAAAGATAATCCACCACATTCATTACTTGGGGTTGAAATTATTTTTTTTATTTTTTTTAAAGGCAGTGAAGTTTATCTCCAGATTCATAGTGAGAAAGATTTATACCACTTGTTTTGCTTTTGTGTTGTTTACACTCCAAATTCATTGTTGCTTCAAAAGTAAGATGACTTTTTTGCTAGTGTTGGGGTTTCTCATCTTTGTATGGCTTTTTTGGGAATATGTCATGTTCAACGTTTTTCTTTTTTTCAGGATTGGAGGTCATTGTTTCTGTCCGACCAGAAAATGGGCTTCTTCCAAAGAATCATGGCTTCAAGACAATCAATTCCTTCTTGGAAATTTGAGAGCAAATATGTACTTTTCTCATGATAAATTAATGTATTTATGAATAAATAAATAAGCCGGGTGACAAAAACTTTCTTATGTTGAAAAGCTTTGTCACTCGATGAGCTTCTTTTTCCCTCTTTTTTATTCTGATAGAAAGTAAGGTTGTTCATTTTGGACATATTTATTTTGGTTGCTTATTTCTATTGTGATTGCTTTAATAAAAATAAAAAATTCCCTGATTATTAATGTGACTATAAATTTAGCATAGAAATGTTATATGCTTAGGAATAAAATTTATAGATAATAATCTAAATAATTCGTAATAAGTAATTGAAGTTTGGGATCTTTAATTAAATATTACAAGTGCGGTCCAATCTCATTGAGAATGAAATAGTCTTATCCAAGCTATTAGTGTAGAGACATTAGATTGAAAGTACTTTATATAATTAGATTATATAGGACTAAATGAGAAATTATAAATATCTGATAATTGTTCATTACAAATAGCACATTCAAATTTATCACTATGATGACCATATATATGACAGTCTTAATCTTGAGTATTTATTAGACTCCTGTTTGTGACACTATGTTTTTTGATTTGCATAGTAAGATTTGTCTAAAGACGGATCATAACTTAGCATTTTGAAAATATGATAGAATAAATAGCTTGGAATAATATTATACAAATAAGGAATCCATTCCTTCTTTATGGAAGTTAGAAAAATAGTTCTCTTGAGTAATGATATGAGAATTGAACAGTAGAGCACTCATTCATAACAAGATTATAAATTAACTAATCATTAGAGAATTATTGAAATTCAAGAACAAAGATAATAATAAGAGAGGCAAACAAAAATTGAACCTAGCTCTTATTATGAACTATTTATGGAGGACTGACTTATATGTAATGATTAAATCAAGAGACTACACGCTAATTTCCTTTGAGTAATTTTCATTATAATTTCAAGAGCTCAATTTCAGGTTTTTAGTGGAGTAACATTGAAACTAATAAATTTGATACATTAATTAAAAAGCTTAATTAATTGTCAAATTTATTGGAGCTCGAATTATAGGCTCATAGGTCCTCCAATATCACCTCTATAATACTGTTTTGGATTTAAAGCATAGAACGAATTATACTAAACTAATTTAGAATTATTGAATTTTAAATTAATTGAGATATTAATGTGACAGAAAAAAATGTTTTCTATGATGTAATATAATGTGATAAATGTTGTCACATTTAATTGAGCAATAGTTAATTAAATAATTGATTGTATTTAATTAATAAGATTAATTAACTATGTTTTAAATTAATTAATTGATAATATTTGAACAATATGACTATTTAAATATATTTTACTTTGTGTGTGTGACACATGTGTAGTGGGACCATATTATGTCTATGCCAATATAGACACAAAATTAAATAAATAATTAATTAATTTAAAATTGATTTTTAATTAAATATGATTTATTTTTTGTTTTAAATATATATAATTTATTTATATATATATATATATATATATAACTCACATGCATGAGATGTACGTGTTTTTAGTTTTACATGTTTTTAGTTTTTAAACTAATATATACATTATAAATATTAAAGAATATATATGTTTTTTTAGAATTTAAATTATACATATATGATATATATAAATATACCTCGTAGGATTTGGTCATGAATCAAATATATTATGTATATATACACACACGTACCCACGCACGTGGTTATCTAAAAAAAAAACTTAATATATATGATATATATATATATATAATATATAAACCTGAGAATTGTGGTGGAAGGATCTTTTAGTGGATTTCTCTACTTCTTTAACCTCACCTACTAATGAGATTTTTCTCCTGATATGGGCATGTAATACCCCACTTAAAGTGAAAAAATAATATTTTTAATTTTAAATTAATTAAACTAATAACTAATTGCTTAGTTATAAAAGTGAGAAGATATCAGTCTTTTCACTCTCGTGATATTTTTTTGAAGTCTCTAGAGAGAAAAACTGAGAGTTCTTTTTCTAAAAGAAAGTTCTGCTATCTCATATGTTGAAAATATAACAAATCTAAAAAAGTGTGAGATTATTTATTCTTGTAGATTGACGCCCACTCGCCGTTCCATTAGTGTGGTGGCTTAGATTGGAAGACCATGGTGTCAAAGAGAAAAGTTAGGATACCCCGATAGGCCTTTGTTTGACAAAAATTTCTCTAAACTTTCTATATTTAATTAAAATTATATAGCTATTCCCGATAAACAAACTTTTTTAGAAAAACTTTTTATCAATCGATCCTTTTTTTTAACTGTGTTTTTACATTTAATTTCAACAAACATAACCTAATAAAATGATCATCTTTTTCAATTTAATGCTCTCGTTAGATTAAATCTAGAGAGCTTATTCTAGATTGTTTAATGAAAAGTAGTTTAATAGAGTGTGTGTCATATTAAATCTATGCAATGAGAAAAGATTGAGATAACATAGCCTATTATTATCTATGGTTTTTAGTTTTAAGGGGAAATTAAGGATAATTTAGATAGTTAAGTCGCAATGCATGTTTAGTGGTGGCGAATGATCTGTTGACAAGTTTTCTCATCATTGTTTACAAACTAGTGAATTTAATCTCGTTTTTATTTATTTGTTTTTGTTTCTTTATTTTTACTAATTTAATTAATTCAAAAACTCCCTTCTTTGATTTATTTGGAAAAATAATAACTTATTAATTAAACTCAATCCTCAGTAGGAACGACTCACACTCAATTACTATATTCGATAATGATTACATTTAAAGTAAGATTTAATCTGATGCTTCCCTAGAGCATACCACATACTGACATTAAATATACAACTTGACCTTTTTAAAAATAATTAAAGCTCATCTAAGACACAATATGATAAATTGTTTTCTATTTGTTACATGAATCAAAATCATTGTATTTGGTTTCTCACTTTAGTTTTTTTTTTTTTGAATTTTGACTTTTAATAATATCTTGTTAGTGGAAGGATTAGAAATGAAACAAAGTAATGGATTATGATTAGAAATAAAATAAAATAATAGATTATGAATCAAATTGAGACATTTTAAGAATATTCTATTTAATATTTAATATTAACGACGAATGGATATGAAACAAATAAAAAATTAAAAACCAAAATAAGACTTTTTAAATAATAGAGTCTAAGTTAAAATTAGAAATAAAGTTCTAAGACCATTTGTAAAATTGGCCGATGTTGAACAGCTCAGATAACATGGCCATACATTTTCATGTCAGTCGGTGGAAGTTTAAACTTTTGTGCTTTGGGGGAATAGCTAAATGTGGTCCTTGATCAAGGGGACCAACAAAACCACTTCAACATCTTTGACTCTCTCTCTCCCTTCAATTTTCAATTTCAATTTTATGAGTAACTTGACATTACCCATTTGGAGGGGACCAAGTTGACAACCACCCAAACAAGTTGACTTCCTATCCCTGGATATGTATGCATCAACCTTGAAGCAACTTCAATTTCTTACAAGTATATCTTACCTGTCAGCAATAAGAGAATTCTTTCATAAGGCATTATCGTCAGACTCTTCATCAAGTTTATTAATGATTTCACATCTTGCATTTTTTTTAATTCTAATGGAGGGAGATTTGGCTTTTTTTTAAAAAAAATAAACCTTCAGTTTGTTAAATACACTATTTTTTTTAGAATTTTTTGGTCGTCTCTCCTAAATACACTATTTTTATATCATATATATTTATTTTTCATTTTTCGAGTTGTGTGTGAAAATAGAAATTCATATTCAATCCCCGAAGACCTTAGCCTGCATAATCATTAGGAGAGAGGGATGACAAAAAGTAACCGTAGAAGTCTTTGTATGAGTTAGAAGCTAAAATGACTTGCTCTTGTAAAACAAAACAAAAGACGTGTAAAACAAAAACAATAATTAAAATTAATAGGCTGTTTGACATTTCGGTTACAATTAAGTTTTAAATTTAAGAACTATAACATGTAAGAGTTTTACATTGTACTAATTTTTTGTATTATTACTGTAGCTGCTGAGAGCTTTACACTGTTCTCAGTTAAAACTAAAGATGTCAAATGGGTTGGCCCGGCCTGACCCAGCCTATTTAATTTAGGCCTAAGTGTAGCTTGTGCCGTGCCTAGACCTACCTATTTATTTATCTTGCCGTGCTAGGCCCGACCTAGTTAATTTTTACGACATCAAGCATAGCCCATAACCCATTTATTAATAGGCCGTGCCATAAAGTGCTTAGGCCATGCTTGTGTCCATACTGACGTTTATGCTTTTTGTTGTACTTTTAGCTTTTAATTTGTCTTTCTATTGCCTAATGTTGAATTTACAAAAAAGAAAAAAAACAAAATAAAACATTAAATCGTAACAAAAGAAAGTGTATTATTGATTTTAAAAAAATCTTTTTTTGAGGACAACAACGTTGTAGAATCTTGTACAGTGTGGTTTGTATTATTTAATTTTTCATATAAATCAAAGAAGATAAGTATATATTAGCAATTGATAATTTACCAACAACAAAAAATCTATCTAAGTGTTTTCTTTTTTAATCAAATCTATTAGAAATTTGGACTTCTTTATAAAAAATATTTATAAAAATATGGAATATCCTAGTAGAATTAGTTTTAAATTGTATATTTTAATTGTGTTTATAATTGGATGCTTATCATGCTTTTATGTGCTCATGCTCGTGTTCGTGTCGGGCCTCACCATGCCGTGCCCTTAATATACTTTGTGCCTAAAAGTTGCACCATGCCTAGCTCATTTAATAAGCAGGATGGGTTAAGCCAATTAAATAATCGTATCATACCGTGCCGTGCCTACTTTTTAACATGTCATGCTCGTGCTGGCCCACTAGACCTAGTCCGTTTTGACATCTCTAGTTAAAACTAATAAGTTGAAACTAAAGTGCTAAATGGACACCAAAATTAAAATCGGTGAATAAATGAAGTCCATACATAAAACATCTATTTATTTTCCCTAAAAAAAAAGGCGTCTACTTATTTTATTTCAATTTTCCTTTCTCTGTGCTATATTGAGTATTATTGCTGCTTAGGATAACAATTACTCTAATTAATTATAAACAAGATCGTTAGCAAAACTTACACCATACTTCAATGCTCTTGATATCAACAATGTTGTCAACTTTCACACTTTAACTTACCCGTTAATAATAAAACCTTGATAAAAAATAGACTAAATAAATTTTGTACCCACGAAAAACTCCCGCGGCAAATCATTTTAAGTTTTCCGATATTACAACTTAAAACTTTTACACTTCAATAAATAATGCTATAGGACAGCCTTAGTGGAGGACACTGAACACCATATTAATAGAAATTACTAGACTAATTCAAGTTGAGTTTTATAATGTAGGGCTCATATATGAAATTCATATTGCATTGGTTACGGTGCTGCCACAAATATTTTTCCAGTTTAATACACCGATCGAACAAATGTCGTTTCAAAAAAAAAACAAATAACATAAAACCAACCACCATAATAATTCAAAGAATGAAGGAAAAAAAAAAGAAGATTATTTTTTTAATCATTGAGAGGTGAAATTGAAAAAATATTAGAGAGAGATTAAGATTTAAGATTCATCTATCTATACATACCTTTGGTTCCTTGTAGAGTAGGTTTTTTTTTTTTTAATAATAATAATAATAACCATCTTTCACTCTCTTTCCTCTCAAAATTCAGAACACTCACAATTACATCAACAACAACAAACGACAATCAAAGAACAAACTACTTACTAAGAAGCAGAAAAAACCCTAGGAGAGGTTAGCGGGAAGAGCGGCAGAAGCTGTGGCGGCGGCTGCTCCTCGCCGCCGTCTCTTGGCGACGGATGCAAGTAAAACCCTTTCTCCGCTATTGCTTTAATCTCTTCCTCCTCCGAAAACGACGACGACGTCGTCGACGACTTGTCGTATCCTTCCTGCTTCCTGGCAACGATGTCGTCTGATGAGAGGGGCGTCACTGGGCTTAGCAGCGTCAGCGACGGGAAGTCCAGCACGCTCGGCGACAGGATCTCGTGAGGTGACATCTTGTTGTTGTCGTTTCTTGGAAACGACAACAAAGTGTTGATCATGAGTTGTTTGTTAATGTTGTTGCTGTTAATGTTTCGTCGTTCGTAAAGCTTGAAGCCGTGTTTTTTGGGTGGGATTTGTCTAGAGGAAGGAGAAGGGGTTTGTTTGAATGTGTCGGAGGAATTGGCGGTAGTGGTACTGCTACCGGTGAGCATTTGGACGACTTGTTTGAAGTTTGAAGTGTCGGCCTGGACGAAGGTTGTTGGGTAAGGGTTGTTTGGGTCAGATCTGTGACTCAGATTTGTGGGTTTTGGGCTGTTAATGTTATTGTTGTTGTTGTTGTTGTTGTTGGTGGTGATGGTGTCTCTTTCTTGTTGGGGAGATTTTGAGATGAATTCCATTGATGATATAAAAATTCTTCTCTTCTTCTATTTTATGTGTTGTTGTGTTGTTATTTATTTCCAACACCTTCCACTACTTCCACTTGGTGGAAAGAAAATAGCGAGAGAGAGAGAGAGAGAGAGAGAGAGAGTTTTGTAATTTGCGGAGCGGTGATTTGGGTGCATAAAGGGGTGTAAGTTAAACAAAGAGTGAAAAACAAGGCTTTGATGGAGAAAGGGAGGAGAGGAAAAGGGTTGCTTATTATTTTGCTTGCTTTTTTTTTTTTTTTTTTTTTTTTTTTTTGCTGCAGCTCTCTGTCTATGAAGTTTCTTCCCTCTTAATATTCTAATCTAACTAGTCCTTTGTCACTTTCTTTTCCCTAGAATAATGTAGTATATAAAATATAATATATCAGTAGTGCTTTGTTTGGAATTATCAAATATGTATTAGATTTTGCAAGTTACGTTAGAGATATGAAATATCTTACCGTAAAAGTCCTTTTTTTTATTTATTTCAATGGTCGGATGAAATATTTATGGTAGAATATCTTACAGTAAAAGCTTTTTTTTTTTTTTTTAAGATTTTAATGGTCGGAAGAAACAAAATATTTTATTAGCAGTATATAATTCCTTTTCGAATCAGGAATTATATTATAACTAACGAATAATAAAATTTTTTGAACCATTAGATTTTCATATTCGTTAACTGAAAATAATGCCTTGCCATATCCTATTAGAGAATTCTCAAGACAAAAAAAAAAAAAAAAAAAAAAAGAGTTGGACAATACTTTTGAGTGGAATTTCAAGCTTGTTAGTTGGATATTCATATTATAAATCCTTATCTTTTTCTCTTCTGTTCTTACCCCTTCTACTTTTCTGCCTAATTTGTAGTTTTCCTTTTAGAGTAATGATTTTTACTTTTCTATATTGTGGGTGGGGGTTGATTGACTAGAGGGAAATCCCCAAGTTTTAGTATTTATAAAGACTTCCAATCACGATTTCTTTTAGCCGTCAACATCATCTAGGCTAACCAATGGTAAAGTCATCAAACACACACGTGGTCTATGCACACCCATATAATATATGAATATAATATATGAATATTGAGTATATGTGTTCTTGAATTGACGTGACAATTTTTCCTTTATTTTATCTTGACATTTTAACCTTTGATTTTCCAAAAAAAAAAAAAAGCATTTAACTCCAACCACTATGGAATGTTTGATTTTAGAGAATTTTGTAATTAATTCAAAGACAATTGTCAATAAAATTTTTTAGGAGTTAAGTGCCAAACTATGATAAGTTTTGGGAAGTGCAGTTGCTGAAGAATTATACCATTTTGTCTCGAAGGACGGAGAACATATTGTCTACAATTGTAACATTTTCAGCGCATTGTGTTTGGTTAGGTGCGAATGACAGACAATGTTGTTGTGCAAAATCTATGTAGATGGGCTCTTTTACTCATGTTTGTGAGTTTGTGGAGTTATATTATACGCCTCTAGTGGGGTTTTTCGGCCATTCGTTCGTTTTTGTTTATTTCTGGTACGATCTTCAGCTTTCTTTGTGGTTGGTTTTTTTTCTTCATTGTTTATTGTGTTGCTTTACTTACCTATTAAAAGAAAGCAAAATTAACTGTTTGTCTAGAACTTGACCCTATTTAACAGTTGAATAGGCACTACTAAGTTATAAATTTAAGGTTCAAATTGTCCTAAAAAAATAATAAATAAATCAATGAACAGAAATTGCAGTATATGTCACTTGTCTAAAACTAATCGTGGTAATATCAAAATATTTATAATAAATAACATATTTATAGTGTAAATAATTTACTTACTCCTTTTTATAGTGTAAATAATTTTAAACCAAAATAATTTATTAATTCTTGTTTAGTGTGCAAATATTTCATATTTATATAATAAATAAACTATTTACATCGTAAATGTAAATATGTTATCTATTATAAATATTTTTAACATTTATTTAGTTTTTTTCGTTCACTCTCCCAGTAATAAGTAACTAACCCGTGAGATGTGTTTTGAAGTGAGCGGCATTGACTTCAGAGCCCTGGCTGTAGAGACTCTTGTGGTGTGTGACGGGATTGGAGACGATATATACATTTGATCAGAAAAGCCCATACAGTCATTAGATCACACAATTAAGGCGCGTGTTCACCACGTTCCAATAATATAACGT
Source organism: Artocarpus heterophyllus (assembly GCA_025403435.1). Classification (NCBI taxonomy): domain Eukaryota; kingdom Viridiplantae; phylum Streptophyta; class Magnoliopsida; order Rosales; family Moraceae; genus Artocarpus; species Artocarpus heterophyllus. The sequence goes on from JAJQZP010000047.1 coordinate 1,328,833, forward strand.
TTCAATTAGCTGAGATGGCTTCACACCGTTGGCTGGAAAAATCTCTCAATAAATAACAATGCCCGTACCACATTTCACAACTTTGAAACCCCTTAAGACTCTGGTCTTTATTCAAGCGGACTTTCCTCCTTTTTTTTTTTTTTTTTTACGAAAACTATAACTATACATTTTAAAATAATTACATCTAATTAAAATTATTTTTTTTACAAATTTTTTTAGTGGTATTTCTATAAAAAGTATTTGTTTTTAAACTGTTAGATATCTTTTTTAATAAATTAATACCTTCAATTTTTTTTTTTAAGGAAAGAGAGAAATCAAAGTTCACGACATCATGCGATGGGTCAACACATTCATGTGGGCTACCCTACTTCTAATCTGCGCCAAAGATGGAAAACGTTACACTACATGTGTGATTATTAGTTGTTGCATTCTATGTGGATACATTCTAAAGGTTAGTTAATAATGCAATAACAATCATAAAATGCAAAATGATGTAATTTCACGGGGCTTAAAAAAAGACAATGAAACACTAATTTTGTACTTTATTCTTTATACCACTGTTTTTCAATGTTTCGAATTAAATATCACGAAAATGAATACATGAATGTAATCATTTTTATTAAATCGCGAAATCAATAGTCAATTTATGGGCGTAGACCAAGATTGCAAAAAAAAAAAAAAAAAAAAAAAAAACATATTGAGGGGCTAACCAAAAAAAATAAAAAATAAAAAACGGTTAAATACATAACTATGCCTCCTAGTTTTTATTATTTTTTAATTTGTCCCTTTGTTTTTTAAACTACAAAGATATCCTTTAAGTTTCAAAAACTTATTTCAATTTTATCTCTTATAGACTTTTTCGACTGAAAAACATAAAGATAAGAAAAATACCTTTAATTAAACCTAATTTGTTTATAAAATATATGTTCCTTTTTGAGAAAATTTATTAAAAAATATTTTAAAATTTAAAAATTTGTAAAACTTAAGATCTTTTTTTTTATATTTAATATTTTGTTTTAGGATTTTTTTAATGTTTTTAATTCGTAAAATATTGTGCAAAACTATGTAAGAGTAGTCATATTATTTTGCCCAAGTTTTTCTATTTATTGAGATGAAATTAAAATAAGTTAATAAAATTTAAAAGATACCATTGTAGTTGTAGACGGCGGATCTACAACCAAATGTTAAAATTCTGGATTGGGTTGTTTAAGGAACTTAGGCCCTCAAATCACCGTTAAATGGACCTGTTACTCGAGTTAATGTACTAGATTGGAGAGAAATAAATAAAATAATACTAAAACAAGAATAACACACGAGATTTATAGTGGTTAACTCTGTTAATAAAAAGCTACATCCACTGTAATTCACTATAATATTCTGTGTTCAAAAGATTAGAAATAGATGAGAAAACAAATGGGCAGAGTTTCTGTATCTATTTCTGTGTATCGTACAATGAAGCAACTATTCCTTTATATAGAGGATAAGAAAGAATCGTGGCTCCTAACCATCTGGCGGAGTAGGACAACGCACTGTAAGTAATTGTAATATTGGGACACGCTTTGATTGGTGATAGGCTGCGAAAATCATGCCTCCCCCACGTTTCGATCCATGACTATACGTGTTATAACCGTCAGTTTGTGCTAATAACCGTCAACTCGTAGCAATCGATCCGGTCATACGAAGACTTAGAAACATCTACGAATTATCCAAAGCGGGTGAGAAAACCGAATGCCTCCAAACAAGCAATATGATCGAATCAAGCGAACAGTACGAATCGTCAATTTGATCAGACTATAGTCAGTTGATTCCATTCGATCCATTCGATTAGTTTCAACATTGGGCCGCCTAAGCTTGTTAGCAATTTGGGCCGACTAAATTGCACCCTAATAGTTAGCCGCCCACTCCTTAGTCGATGTAATCAACTATAGGAGCGATTAAAGTTAGGCTCCAGTTCGACGACACATCACCTTGATTGATCTCTTACATATGTGCTTGAATCATTACCTTTTCTCAAAAAATTGTGATAATTAATTACTTGCAACACATGTCATCACACCATTGGCAAGCTCCAAAATATCTCCACAACGCTGACGTATGTGTTTGATTCGAAAAGACACTGCCTCAGTTTGAGTAGGAATTAGAAAAGACACGAAGTCCTAGCCCTTGGATCAAATAGTTCTGAATGGATCTTAATCGTCAATCAGACACCTCTAGGTAGTACATAACTTACATTTTCCCTCACCTCTTCATTTCGCTTTTCTCTCTTAAAACTCAAGGCCATTTTCTCTCTAATTCTCAGAGTTTCTCCACAATTTCCAGGCAAGATTTCCTTCTCTTCTAATTTTCTTGTCATTTTCTTTCCGTAATCTTGTTTTTTTTTTTTCAATTTCGAGCATTTTGATAACTAAACAGGCCTCATTTTTTTAGAAAATCAGTGATTGCTGAACCTGTTTGGCTATTGCGAGTCTAGAACACTCATGAACAGTTAGAAACTCTCTAGATTTTGGGATCCTCTGGCTTTTTGATATCCAAAACCCTAGATTTCCTTTAGTAAATCTGTTTCCATAAGAATGTCAAAGGCGGTTTTCATTGATTCAAGCTCCAACAATGGCGAGGACCCTTGGTTGAGCAACGATGAAAGGGAAATTGACAAAATGATTCACCAACAGTCTATGATCGAATCGGTTGCCAAAATTGGTGGTGCCAGGACAAGCAAAGCAACTAACCAAGGGGAAAAGCAAAACCGGCCTGCAGGTACCTCGACAAGTGCCGATCAAGTCGAACAGCTCAAAAAAAGGAAATATATTTCTCCAACCAAAGGAGTGACCTTTTTTACGAAGAACCCGTAATTCATCTTGAAAAAGGGAGATATGCAAAAGATAAGATCAAAGTACAAGGTCTTATCTTCAGTAGAAATTCGACTACCTTACCCTAGTGAACAAGCTAACATGCAAAATGATAACTGGTTTTGTGTGTACACCAAATGGTTCGAGCTTGGTCTTCGTCTACCGATCCCCGAGTTCATGATGGAGATTGTTGGTCACTTCTACATCTCCATGATACAGTTAATGCCGAATGGAATTCGACTACTAATAGCCTTGATGGTTCTAATTGAAGAGGCCAAGATCGACTTCGATATTCACGATTTCATCTAGTGCGACTACTTAAAGCCAAACAACAAAAACTTGGGTCGCTTCTACTTCGTGTACTAGCAGTCGAAGCAACTCATAACAAAATTTGTTAATGCGGACAAACATTGGGAAGAAAGATACTTCTTTATGTCAAACAACCGTGATTCCTTTGAGCTGACCTCTCGATTTCCTTGTCCATTTGCTTTTGGTCATATTGGTAAGCCTCGATACTTGCATTTATTTCAAGCAGTAATTCCAACTAATCTCATGTGCTCTTTTTCTTTGCATATTATGAACTGAATCATCCGACTCCAACTGACGAGAGGTTCCAAGCAAGGTTGAACGCACTGCTCACATTAGAAGGTCAGACTTGAGCTAAAATCTCGCAACCTAATCGACTTGGGAAGTCATCATTTGGAAGTACTTCAAAGAAATCCCAACAGGTATTCCTATTTGATTTCCAAAACAAGTCGATTAGGTCTTCGTATGCCACAGTACACTTTAGTGGCTGTATGGTCTGTCCAAATATATTACTCCTTTATCTGACTAAGACATTCATCTCATAGAAGCCGCGCTGTTAGCCATGAAGATTACACTACCCTTAGTTGACGAAATGACAAAGAAAAAAGCTACGGACAAAGCAACAAAGAAGTGGAGCGATACTAGCGAACTATCGGCACCAAAAGGGGTAACTCCTCCAACTGCTTCGTTCGATCTCCCTCCACCCCCTCCCTTTGATATACAACCCCACAGTCGAAAAAAAGTAAAGGTGGAGAGCCTTCTGCTTCAACCAGGGATGTCGAACAAAGAGTTCCCAAGAAGACCCTTGACGTCCCAAAAGACGTTAGCATTATTCAAGACAGAGAGGCGGCGACAAGAGTGGCTATAAATATTTACTTCAGTAAAGACTAGGGGCTTCTTAAAGGGAAGCCGTTCACTTGGTTCAACAACGAATCAGCTGCAGCGATAGGACAGGTAAATCGCCTAAGCGTGTTTAATCTGTTTGGCTGCAATTGTATCGTTTCATACTAAATTTTTGTTATGTAGGGTCTTGTGCTTCACAACCTCTTTGCGAACAAGGTTGCTCACAAATACGAGCAAGAGCTGCTGAAAAAATAGAGAACTTGAAGAAGAGCTAACGAAGATAAAAGTTGAGAGAGACAATAAGTAACGCATTAAACAGATCGAACAAAAAGGTGCTGAGCTTGTCTAGTAGCCTTCGACTTTCCAAGGAAGAAGTTGACGAGCCATAAAGATTATGGCTGCAAAAAATAAGGACATTGAAAAAATCAAGGAGCAGTTGCTCAAGGTCCACGACACTTTTTCTTTCAAGGCATGACTTGAGACCTTATTAGAATTCAAGTTTGGCCAACTCAACGTCGAAGCAATCGATGAAGAGATCAAGGAACTATAAGAATAGCTGTCCTAGGACAACTCAGCTGTTCAGGTCATTAATAAAGGCGAATCGGTCCAACAGGATGTCTCCACCGATCCTACCGCTCCCGAGCCGAGTACCATTCCAACGTCGAGTGGTGAAGTCATGGAGCCCCCAATTGTCGAGTTGACCGAGGTCAAAAATGTTCGACCAGCGGAGCGAGAAAATCCTTGAGAAATGCTTCTGTTTTACATCTGAACTGTTGTCTTTGTTTTTTTGTATCAAACGCTTTATTTTTGCAAACGAAACTTCAATCTAAAATTCAACTTCACAAACTCAGCATTAGATTAATCGTGCTTTTATGCAGCGATCAATCTCCTGGTCAATTAAAAGCAATCAAACTAATAATAAATGATAAATTGAAGTATCAAATCCAAAGGGATCATTATAATAAAAACCAGAGCCATTATTCAAGCGTAAACTGAACTTTTAAAGGTTAACATAATTATGGGGAAAACAGAGCCATGCAGATGGATCGAACCAAGCATAGCCTTGAGCCAAGAAGATAGATGTGTGAGATAAGACCAAGAGTTTGAATTAAGCTACAGTCACCACAAAAGTGTAGGATCGAATTCTGGAGAGTTGATCGAATTCACTTTAACGTTTGAGCCCCAATTTTGGCACCAGTTTGAGGGTTCAGTTTAGGATCGAATTGATCGAATCCAAACTTAAGAGCCATGAAAATATCACGAGAAAATTTGGATCAACTTTATTGAGTCCAAAAGAGCCATGAAGATGGCAATGCAAGTGTTCAGATTGAACTAGTCGAGCCAACAGTTGTGCCATGAAGATGGCAATGCGAGAGCGTTCGGATCGAGCTGGTTGAGTCTGAAGTTATGCCATGAAGATGGCAATGTGAGAGCATTCAGATCAAGCTGGTCAAGTCTGAAGTTATGCCATGAAGATGGCAATGCAAGAGCATTCAGATCGAGCTGGTTGAGTCTGATGTCGGGCCATAACGATGGCAATGCGAGACCTTTTGGATCAAGCTAGTCGAGTCCAATGTCATGCCATGAAGATGGCAATGCGAGAGCATTCAGATCGAGCTAGTCAACTATAATGTCGAGCAATGAAGATGGCAGTGCGAGAGCATTTGACAAGATGGCAATGCAGGAGCATTCTGATCAAGTTGGTCGAGTCCGATGTCGAGCCATGAAGATGGAATTTAGGATCATTCGATCGAGTTGATCGAGTCTGTAGTGGGCTCAGAAAGCTTTGCCATTTTTCCTGAGAAAAACTTGTCAATGATCATGGGGAAAAAAAATTTGAATTAATAAAGTGGCTACACTCGTTTATAGTCCACGAGCATGTATGAGGATCAAGCTAAATGTAGTTCAATTACATAATCATAAGAAAGTGAAATAAGTGTTACAGTAATACTTCCTTAGGTGATTCGCGTTCCAGCTCTTGGTATTAAGTGATCCATCTAGCTTCTCCAACTTGTATACTCCGTTTCGAACAACTGATCAAATTCGATAAGGGCCTTCCCAGTTAGCAGCCAATTTTCTAGTGCGAGCTTCCTTTGTATTTTGAAAGACTTTTATGAGCACAACTTCTCCTTCTAGGAATTTCCTAACTTTAACCTTCCGATTATAATATCTGGCGGTGGCTTGTTGATAACAACCAAGGCGATAGAAGGCTTTGTCCCATTTTTCGTCTACTAGATCCAATGCATCCTTCATCATCTCGTCTTTTTTTGCTTTGTTTTAGAGTGAGTAACTCGAAGCTCTCGAGCGACTACCTCTGCGGGGATGACAGCTTCTATACCATACACAAGCGAAAAAAGTGATTTGCCAGTTGCCTTTCTTGGAGTCGTTCGATAAGCCCAAAGAACCATCAGGAGTTCTTTGACCCAACGTCCTTTCCTAGCCTCAAGTTTCTTCTTTAGGTTCTTCACGATCATATTATTCGTAGCTTCTATCTGCCTATTTCCCTGCGAGCACCTTGTTGTCAAAAAGCTCAAAATAATGTCCCAATCGCGACAAAATTTCTTGAAGAAGAGGAGACGAATTGGGAACCATTGTCAGTGATGATCTCTCTTGGAACTCCGAACCGACAGATAATATTTTTCCAAATGAACCTTTTGACATCTCATTTTTTAACATCAGCAACTGCTTTATCTTCAACCCATTTGGAGAAATAATTCGTGAGTATGAGGAGATACTTTACTTGCCTGGGAGGCAGAGGAAAAGGTCCGATCACGTCCATTGAGTACTGCATGAAATAATAAGGTGAACTATCTAAGGAAAGTTCTTAAGCTGGTTGGTGCATAATGGGAGCACGCCTTTGGCAGCTGTCGTATTTGCGAGTAAAGTTCTACAGTCACTCTGCATTGTTGGCCAGTAAAATCCTTGCCTCTTAACCTTGTTGCACAGTGATCTCCCACCTGAATGATCACCGCACAATCCCTCATGGACTTCTTGAATGACTTTCTCAACCTCGTCTTCCCCAAGACATCGAAGATAAGGTCCCATGAAAGAATGCCTATAGAGTTTTCCATTGATCAAGTAGTATCTTGTAGCTTGAACTTTGATCTTTCTCACAGTCTACTTATCTTTGGGTAGCCAACCGTCACATATGTACATCTAAATGGGCGTCCTCAAATTGTCCCTTGGGTCAACATAATTCATCTTCTCGACTAGCTTGATACTTGGACTATCAATCTGCTCCAAAGGGATTATTCTCTTTTTGCTTACTTCGACCGCAGATCCCAAATTTACGAGTGCATCGGTTCTCAAGTTCTGTTCTCAGGGGACATGTTTTACTTCCAACTAGTCGAACTGACTCTTGAGCTGGGTTACTAAACTCAGGTACATAAGCATCTTATTGTCTCGTGCCTTGAACTCTCCATTTACTTGGTTGACGACTAGCATAGAGTCACTTTCCAGAACAAGTTTAATTGCCCCTAGTGCGGCGGTGAGCCTTATACCAGCAATCATAGCCTTGTATTTGACTTCATTGTTGGTAGCCGTGAATCCCAATCGAAATCTCTGTTTGATCTCTTAGCCAATTGGGGATTTGAATAACACTCCTATTCTTAACCCTTTTTCATTATTCAATCCATCGACTTGCACAATCCATGTCTCTGATCCGTGTTCTTCAAGCCTGTACGTCAATTCATCGACAAAATCCATGAGCACTTGAGCCTTCAGCGTTGTCCGAGGTCTATACTCGATGTCCAACTCCGTCAACTCAAAGCCTATTTAGTCATTCTACTAGAGATGTATGGCCTGTGTAAAATAGCTCGCATCAGGTAAGACGACAACACCAATATAGTGTGGCCTTAGAAGTATAAACGGAGCTCCAAGCTAACATGACGAGTGCAAGGGCGAGCTTTTCGATGACAGAGTACCTTGTCTCAGCATCTAACATGTAACGCCCTTTAATTCGGATGTCACAGATGTTGTTACATACATACATTTGTACTTGCTTAAACTTTAACATATATATAATATCAAACTTAAACGGTACTTTTGATTTTAAAAGTACTTAAACAAACTTAACCAGGATCCATTCATACATCTAATTTTTTTTTTAAAACTTATCATTATTTAAAATAACATTATTTAACTTATTCCATATCATAATTTATTCAATTATACTTAAATTAATCATGAACTTAATTAATAATATAGGTTTATCAAGTTGTAAAAATCAGGACTTAACAAAATATCACATCAAATCTCCTTAATCATCTCATCACTTAAAATTCATTTACTCCCATAGTTCGGCAGGCTGAACTTGGGACTTCGGCATGCCGAACATGATCGGCAGGCTGGAGTTCCCTCAACCGGCAGGCCGACAGAGGCTTTGCAATTCAGACCAAAAACTCATCCACGTTCAGCAGGCCAAAAACATGATCGGCAGGCCAAACTTCTAGACATCGGCAGGCCAGCCAAGATGTTCGGTAGGCCGTCCGAGCCCAATTTCCTTGGAAAACTTATTTTGCAAAACACCATCAACCTTCCACAAAAATGCGAAAAATCATAATACTTAAGATAATGAAATAAAACATGAAATATAGTTCAAAAATCCCTGAAATGTTTATCATAAAAATAGAGTTAAAAAAATATGAAACTTTATTAAAAACATAGAAACGTTTTTCTTGGCGTGCTTCTGGTTACAATTCATCGTGCTTTGTGCTCACACGCCTTCCCATTTCCTCCGCCTAGTCCATGACTTTCTTACCCTTATCTGCAATATGACATAAAACATGATTAAGCTAATGCTTAGTAAGTAGATATAATTCTCACAATTTAAAATATTTCATAAACATCATCATCATCATTGTCATCATATGCCTTAAGCACAATTTCATAAAAACATATCTTTCATTACGTTGACCATTTTAAAACTTATTCCATTTTTTTTTATCTTAAGGGCCCAAGTGTTGCACCATAAACATCATCATAGGCGCGGCGTCATAAGAGGAGAAGGGTAGCTAATCCCAAACCAAACATGACATTATAACATATCATTTCATAACATTGGGTGTGCAACACTTATTAGGTGATACATATATACATAATTTTCATACTTTGAAACATGCCATAATCATCATGCATAACTTCAAATCATGAAAATATTAATAGAAATTCTTAAGGAAAATATCCATAAAATCATCATGAATATCAATATGAACATAACGTCAAATCTTGTAAAACGTGTCATGTTGCATGTGAGAATGTACTTACCTTAACGCTAGCTTACTTAACCTTAAAAAAATGCTCTTGGTGATGACGCCGTAGTCTCGTAGTGCTCGTTCCTTGAGTGTTCATACCATTTATCTATTTAAGGATGCAATAACATTAATACATGTCATGAAATATCTATTCACATAACATTCATTCATATAATACTCATGGATACATTTACCACATTTTACAAACATAACCCATAATCATCATCATAAAATTATCATCACATATAAATGCTATTCATAACATGCTTCCTTAAATATTATCATCAAATCATTTCATACATTATAAACAAGAAAATCTTTTGAAAAAAATGTTTTCTAATAATTTAAAATACATACATTTTAAAATTCATACAAACATCTTATTATCATGCATAAAATTATTTCATTATATATATACAACATTTCATAAACAAAAATCCAGAAATAGCATTATTAAAACAATTTTCTCATTGTAATCTCATAAAAATTTCACATAACTCAAAATTACATTCATCATACATGACACAAGCATATTCTTGTCAATTTTCATGAAAAATATCATATTTACCCCTTGAATGAATATTACATTTTCATACATCAAAATTAAACAGTAACATTTTACTGTGAGGGGTAGAAGACAGAAAATTCATATTTTTCATAAAAACTCCAAAATGACATAAAACGTGAAGAAACATCACATATTACATTCATGAACATCATAATAAAAAAAAATTCAGAACAAAAATATAATTCCTAGAGAAGGATATTGTAGACAATTGGAGGAGAAGAATTTCTTTTCAAAAAAAAAAAAAAGCACCAGAAAAGTTCTTACCTTGAAATTTCTTCTTAAAGTCCTTGAATTTTAACCAACGAAATATGACTTTTTCTTTCAATATTTGCAGATAATTTTCGTGAGAGAGAGAGAGGAAGAACTCGTGGAGAAGAGAAGAGGAAGAGAAAAAATCAGAAAATGTCTTAGAACATAGAGAAAATATCCTAAGGGAAAAGAATATTAAAAACAATTTTAACGTAATGAAAATAATGAGGATTCATTACTCTTCATTAAGTCAGAATTTCTAACTGTTTAGAGAGGCAAGAGGCGTGGAGGAAGGAAAGAAAAGAGGAAGCCAAACTATCACTCACAACTTTCCATGTTTTGCCCACTTAAAATAGGAAACAATTTAAAATCAGACAAATCAATGCAAAGTCAACCTTTTAATTTCCTTAACTGACAAAATTATTCCATTATTATGCCAATTAATCACATTTAATCACTCATTTAACGTAATTAACTCAGCCATAAATTTGGAGAGATTTCTACTGACTGCTCGTCAGCCGTGTTCAGCCTGTCGATTTTTCCTCTTCGGCCTGCCGGTTCCACCAAGTTCAGCCTGCCAATACTTCCCATCGGCCTGCCGGTCTTTGGTAAATTGTTTGGCCTGTCGAACTGTCCTTAAATGCCATACATTAAATCATTCAATTCATCAGGCATCATAATTAATCATACATTTAAAATTTCACATGAACACTAGAGCACGACGATTCCATGCAGTCGTCACCTGTCATAAATCTTGACATAAAAAATTAGTAACATTCACATCATATATCATATCATATAACGTAATTTATTAATAAAATTCTTTAACAACGTTACTAACTTAACATGGTCCGTTACATAAATAGGCGGGTGTTACAATTCTCCCCACCTTATAAAAATTTCGTTCTCAAAAATTAGAATAAATGCGGATACATAATTCTCATGTCATCTTCACATTCCCATGTAGCTTCTTCAACTTGTTGATTTCACCATAACACCTTGACCAATGGAATTTCTTTATTCCTCAAAGTCTTGGTTTTCCGATCGAGTATCTTCATTGGCTTTTCTTCATAACTTAAGTCTTCTCGTATCTCGATCACTTGTGGCTCAATCACATGCGTAGGGTCTGGAACATACTTTTTGAGCATGGAGACATGAAATACATCGTGCATTGCGGACATTTCAGACGGCAACTTCAGCTGATAAGCTACTTTGCCTATTTGTTTAACAACTTCATAAGGACCGATGAATCTTGGGCTTAACTTGCTTTTCTTCCCAAACCTCATAACCCCTTTCATTGGTGCAACTTTCAAAAACACATATTTGCCTACGGTGAACTCTAAAGGTCTTCTTCTTTTGTCAGCATAACTCTTCTGACGGCTTTAAGTGGTCTCTATTCTTCTTCTTATCAACTTTATCATCTCAGAAGTTTCATTCACAAAGTCGGTTCTTTCAGCATCTACGCTTTCCATCAACTTCTTTTCACCAACTTTGTGCCAACAAATAGGCGACCTGCATTTTCGCCCATACAGTGCTTCATATGGTGCCATCCCAATTGTTGCCTAAAAGCTGTTGTTGTAAGCAAACTTTGTTAACGGCAACATGTTACACCAGTTGGTCTTAAAATCGAGAGAACAAGCTTGTAGCATATCTTATAGAATCAAGTTCGTCCTCTCAATTTGGCCGTCAGTCTGAGGATGAAAAGTTGTACTGAAACGAAGCCTGGTTCCCATTGCAGTCTGTACACTCTTCCAAAACTTAGATGTGAACCTGCCATCACGATCTGAGATGATTGACTTAGGAATCCCATGAAGTCGTACAATCTCCTTAACATAGAGTTCCGTTAACTGTTCCATAGAGTAAGTGATCTTGATAGGAATGAAATGCGGCGTCTTTGTCAGCCGATCCACAACTACCCAAATTGCATCATAACCGTTCGTAGTTCTGGGTAAGCCGATAATGAAATCCATTGCTATTTCCTCCCATTTCCATTCTGGTATTTAGATAACTGCAGTTCGCCACTAGGTCTCTGGTGTTCAGCCTTTACTTGTTGACATGTCATACATTTCTTCACATACTTTGCAACATCACGTTTCATTCCAAACCACCAGAAATTACCTTTTAGATCATTATACGTCTTTGTTGCACCTGGATGAATAGAGTAAGGAGTGTCATGAATTTCTGCCAAGATCTTTTCCCTTAAATCATCAACATTGGGAACACATAATCGATCCTTGAGGTACAGAGTTCCGTCATCCGCAATACGAAACTCTTGACATTTACCTTCTTTTAATTCATGCTTGATCCTTACAAGGCTTACGTCGTCATCTTGCTTACTCCAAATTTCTTCATACATCGTCGGAGCAAGAGAGAGTGCTGATAGCTGGCCTGCTATAAGTTCTAAACCGAAGTCTAGAATCTCCTTCCTTAAAGGTGGAGACATTGCTTGCATAGACATCAACATGGCAACTGACTTCCTACTTAGAGCATCAGCCACTCAGTTAGCTTTTCCAGGATGATAAAGGATTTCACAATCGTAATCCTTCACCAACTCTAGCCATCTTCGTTGTCTCATGTTCAGGTCTCTTTGCGTGAAGAAGTACTTCAGACTTTGATGATCAGTGAAGATCTTACATTGGACCCCATATAAATAGTGTCTCCATATCTTCAACGCAAAAACGACTGCTGCTAACTCGAGGTCATGAGTAGGATAGTTCTTTTCATAATCCTTTAGTTGTCTTGAAGCATAAGCAATCACCTTTTCATTCTGCATCAATACAGCTCTAAGGCCCATCTTGGATGCATCACTATAAATAACAAACCCATCATTACCTTCAGGAATTGCCAACACTGGAGCCGTCGTTAGTCTTTTCTTCAGTTCTTGAAAACTCTTTTCACATGCATCCGTCCATTCATATTTCCTTCCTTTGCGAGTCAAGTTCGTGAGTGGGGCTGCTATCTTGGAGAAATCTTCTACGAATCTCCGATAATAACCTGCTAGACCCAAGAGGCTCCTTATTTCACTTGCATTCATCGGTCGCTTCCAGTTGAGTACAGCTTCTACTTTAGCAGGGTCCACCATAATCCCATCCTTTGAAATAACATGCCCCAAGAATGACACTTTATCAAGCCAAAACTCGCATTTGGAGAACTTCATGTATAGTTGATGTCTTCTTAAAGTCTCCAACACAATCCTTAAATGCTCCTCATGTTCTTCTTGATTCTTTGAATAGACAAGAATATCATCGATAAATACAACAACAAATTTATCGAGGAAATCCTTGAATACCCGGTTCATCAAATCCATAAAGGCAGCAGGTGCATTCGTCAGAACGAAAGGCATAACCACAAACTTATGATGACCATACCTCGACCTGAAAGTAGTCTTTGGGATATCTCCTTCTTTAATCTTTAACTGGTGATATCCTGATCGTAGATCAATCTTTGAGAACACCGATGCACCTTTGAGCTGATCAAACAAATCATCAATTCGAGGCAACGGGTACTTGTTCTTGATCATCACCTTGTTCAGTTCTCTGTAGTCGATGCAGAGTCTCATAGTGCCATCCTTCTTTTTCACAAATAAGACTGGAGCTCCCCATCGTGAGTGACTTGGCCTGATGAAACCTTTGTCAAGTAGCTCCTTTAATTACGTGTGAAGCTCTTTTAATTCTGCCGGGCCCATTCTATAAGGTGCTTTTGAGATTGGATCAATGCCTGGAGCGAGCTCAATCTTAAGTTCAACTTCTCTTTCTGGTGGTAGACTCATCAAATCATCAGGAAACACATCTTCATATTCATGAACAACATGCACATCTTCAATTCTTGTCTTTCCTTCTTGGCTTTTGTCTACAATGTTTGCCAGATAGCCCATGCAGCCACTTGCTAATAGCTTCCTTGCTTCATTGCCGATAGAAACATGCTGGGTTTCTTCCTAGACTCGCCAACATAAATGAATTTCTGATCACCTTCAGGATGGAAGATCACCTTTCGTTTTCGGCATTCGACTGAGGCATTATACTTGCTTAGGAAATCCATCCCAAGAATCATGTCATAGTCATGCATGTCGATCACAATAAGGTCGACGAATAACTCCCTATCAGAACTCCATAGGGGTACTTCACGCAAACAATGCATGGATAATATCACTTCCTTGGAGGGTAGTGTCGTAGTGAATCCCTGTCTCATAGGCTCTAAACGAACCTTTAACTTCCTAGCATGTGACATAGATACAAAAGAATGCCTAGCACCCGTATCAAAAAGAACATAAACATCATTAGATAAGCTTGTTATCTGACCTGTGACCACATTGGAGGCTTCTGCAGCCACTTGTTCTTTCGTTATGGCATAGATTCGGGCATTCGTTGGTGGGGCTTCAATTCTCCCTTGACTAATAAATGGCCCTTCAAGGGAGGCTTGCATCTGATGCAGCTGGGCTTGAGGAGGAGCTCTTTGTGGGGCATTAGCATTCATCAGCTTGGGGCAGTTCTTTACAAAGTGGTCTTCACGCCCACAGATGAAACATTGGTTTGTTCCCAAACGGCATTCCCTTGGATGTTTCTTTCCACATTTAGCACATGGTTGAAATCGCCTGTCATTGTTGTTGCGCTGACCATCATTGTGCCTTTTGTTGTCTTGGCCCTGTTGGTTTTCAGGATTACCCTTCCTCTTGTTATTCTTCCAGTTCTGGTTGTTGTTGTTGCTGCTATTGTTCCTGTAGGGAGGGCGGTTCTGGTTGTTTGCATTGTTGACCTGTTGGTTGGGCTGAGGCTGGTTCCTTCTTAACTTTGACAGATGAAATTCAGCACGTTGAGCCTTCATAACAACCTGTTCTTGGGTCCTTGGCGGACTTGCCCCATCAACAATTGCAGCAATGTCTGGTCTAAGGGCTCTGATCAACCTTCTGACCCTTTCACCTTCATCCATAACCATCCCTGGACATAAACGGGCAAGTTGGTCAAACTTTGTCACCACATCAGTGACTGACATATCCCCATGTCGTAAATTCTCGAACTCCTCATAATGCTTCCTCGTGACATTCATGTGGAAGAACTTCGTGTTGAATTCATGAACGAAGTCAACCCATGTCATTTCTTCAACATTCCTGCTCTGTTCGATACCATCCCACCAAATTCTGGCCTCTATAGTAAGACAGTACGAGGCACAGAGAACCTTTTCATTGTCCGTGAAATTCATGAGTCGTAAGGTGGCCTCAATCGTCTTCAACCATCCCTGAGCGACTAACGGGTCCTTAGAACCCTCGAAGTCCGCTGGCTTGACTCTCTTCCATCTGACCAGAAGAGGTTCTTGATATGCCGCTCTTAGTTCAGCAGTAGGCACAGGGACTTCGTTAACTTGTGGCTGCAGAGGAGGAGGAGGAGGCACATCATTGCCTCGTTGTTCATCATTTTGACCATTAGCCCTTAAAGCAGCAATCTCCCTTCTTTGATCCTCCAACTGCCTTTGTAGTTCAGCGATCATCGTCATGAGTCTTTTGTTAGTTTGGGTGCGAGTCTGCATTCTTCTATGTCCTTCCATCATTAATTTCCTAAAAGAATTAAGACTTAGAAATAATCTTCCATTTATGAGATAGGTTTTCACTACTGAATCGTTAATCATTAAACATTCAAATCTTAATCTTATCATCATACTTGCATCATTACATCTAACTTAATAACATACTTACTTGGAGGACTTGGATTGACGTGTGGCGATATGAATTGTAATCGAAAAAATTACCCTAATACCAAAGCCTGTAACGCCCCTTAATTCGGACGTCACAGATGTGGTTACATACATACATTTGTACTTGCTTAAACTTTAACATATATATAATATCAAACTTAAACAATACTTTTGATTTTAAAAGTACTTAAACAAACTTAACCAGGATCCATTCATACATCTATTTTTTTTTAAAAACTTATCATTATTTAAAATAACATTATTTAACTTATTCCATATCATAATTTATTCAATTATACTTAAATTAATCATGAACTTAATTAATAATATAGGTTTATCAAGTTGTAAAAATAAGGACTTAACAAAACATCACATCAAATCTCCTTAATCATCTCATCACTTAAAATTCATTTACTCCCACAGTTCGGCAGGCCGAACTTGGGACTTCGGCAGGCCGAACTTGATCGGCAGGCTGGAGTTCCCTCAACCGGCAGGCCGGCAGAGGCTTTGCAATTCAGACCAAAAACTCATCCACGTTCGGCAGGCCAAAAACGTGATCGGCAGGCCAAACTTTTGGACATCGGTAGGCCGGCCAAGATGCTCGGCAGGCCATCCGAGCCCAATTTCCTTGGAAAACTTATTTTGTAAAACACCATCAACCGTTCATAAAAATGCAAAAAATCATAGTACTTAAGATAATGAAATAAAACATGAAATATAGTTCAAAAATCCTTGAAATGTTTATCATAAAATAGTGTTCAAAAAATATGAAACTTTATTAAAAACATAAAAAGGTTTTTCTTGGCGTGCTTCCGGTTACAATTTATCATGCTTTGTGCTCACACGCCTTCCCATGTCCTCCGCCTAGTCCATGACTTTCTTACCCTTATCTGCAACATGACATAAAACATGATTAAGCTAATGCTTAGTAAGTACATATAATTCTCACAATTTAAAACATTTCATAAACATCATCATCATCATTGTCATCATATTATAAAAGTGCCTTAAGCACAATTTCATAGAAACATATCTTTCATTACGTTGACCATTTTAAAACTTATTCCATTTTTTTTATCTTAAAGGCCCAAGTGTTGCACCATAAACATCATCATAGGGGCGCCGTCATGAGAGGAGAAGGGTAGCTAATCCCAAACCAAACATGACATCATAACATATCAGTTCATAACATTGGGTGTGCAACACTTATTAGGTGATACATATATATATAATTTTTATACTTTGAAACATGCCATAATCATCATGCATAACTTAAAATCATGAAAATCTTAATAGAAATTCTTAAGGAAAATATCCATAAAATCATCATGAATATCATTATGAACATAACGTCCAATCTTGTAAAACGTGTCATGTTGCAGGTGAGAATGTACTTACCTTAACGCTAGCTTACTTAACCTTAAAAAAATGCTCTTGGTGACGACGTCGTAGTCTCGTAGTGCTCGTTCCTTGAGTGTTCATGCCATTTATCCATTTAAAGATGCAATAACATTAATACATATCATGAAATATTCATTCACATAACATTCATTCATATAATACTCATGGATACATTTACCACATTTTACAAACATAACCCATAATTATCATCATAAAATTATCATCATATATAAACGCTATTCATAACATGCTTCCTTAAATATTATCATCAAATCATTTCATACATTATAAACATGAAAATCCTTTTGAAAAAAATGTTTTCTAATAATTTAAAATACATACATTTTAAAATTCATACAAACATCTTATTATCATGCATAAAATTATTTCATTATCATAAAATCATTTAAATATATTTATATATAACATTTCATAAACAAAAATCCAGAAATAGCATTATTAAAACAGTTTTCTCATTGTAATCTCATAAAAATTTCACATAACTCAAAATTACATTCATCATACATGACACAAGCATATTCTTGTCAATTTTCATGAAAAATATCATATTTACCCCTTGAATGAACATTATATTTTCATACATCAAAATTACACAGTAACATTTTACTGTGAGGGGTAGAAGATAGAAAATTCATACTTTTCATAAAAACTCCAAAATGAAATGAAACATGAAGAAACATCACATATTACATTCATGAACATCATAATAAAAAAAAACTCAGAACAAAAATACAATTCCTAGAGAAGGATATTGTAGACAATTGGAGGAGAAGAATTTCTTTTCAAAAAAAAAAAAACACCGGAAAAGTTCTTACCTTGAAATTTCTTCTTAAAGTCCTTGAATTTTAACCAACGAAATATGACTTTTTCTTTCAATATTTGCAGAGAATTTTTGTGAGAGAGAGAGAGAGGAAGAACTCGTGGAGAAGAGAAGAGGAAGAGAAAAAATCAAAAAATGTCTCAGAACAGAGAGAGGGAGAAAATATCTTGAGGGAAAAGAACGTTAAAAACAATTTTAACGTAATGAGAATAATGAGGATTCATTACTCTTCATTAAATCAAAATTTTTTGACTGTTTAGAGAGGCAAGAGGCATGGAGGAAGGAGAGAAAAGAGGAAGCCAAATAATCACTCACAACTTTCCATGTTTTGCCCACTTAAAATAGGAAACAATTTAAAATCAGACAAATCAATGCAAAGTCAACCTTTTAATTTCCTTAACTGACAAAATTATTCTATTATTATGCCAATTAATCACATTAAATCACCCATTTAACGTAATTAACTCAATCATAAATTTGGAGAGATTTCTGTTGACTGCTCGTCAGCCGTGTTTGGCCTGTCGATTTTTCCTCTTCGGCCTGCCGGTTCCACCAAGTTCGACCTGTCGATACTTTCCATTGGCCTGTCGGTCTTTGGTAAACTGTTCAGCCTACCGAACTTAAAAGTTTGGCCTGTCGAACTGTCCTTAAATGCCATACATTAAATTATTCAATTCATCACGCATCATAATTAATCATACATTTAAAATTTCACATGAACACTAGAGCACGACGATTCCATGCAGTCGTCACCTGTCATAAATCTTGACATAAAAAGTTAGTAACATTCACATCATATATCATATCATATAACGTAATTTATTAATAAAATTCCTTAACAACGTTACTAACTTAACGTGGTCCGTCACATAAAATAGGCAGGTGTTACATAACATGGTGTGGCTCATGAAGAATACTGATTTTTGGACTACATCTTCCTCTCAGACGAGGGCCGAACTCACCGTTGTCTTTGAAATTGCCAAGTACAAGTATAGTGGTTCGCCATCTTTTGGCTTCGATAGGATCGGCGGAGTCATAAGTATCTCTTCAATTCTTGGAAAGCCGATTCGCATCGTTCATTCAACTCAAATTTTTTATTTTTCTTGAGCAACTGGAAGAAAGGAAGACATTTGTTAGCGGATCTGGCAATGAACCGACTAAGTGCAGTGACTCGACTAGTAAGTTTCTATATTTCCCGCTTGGTTCTCTATGAAGGCATCCATTGAAAAGCTTTTATTTGATTCGGGATTGCCTCAATTCCTTGCTTGGTGATGAGATACCCCAAGAACATACTGCTCGACACTCCAAAGGTACACTTATCTAGATTCAGCTTCATGCCATATTTTTAGAAAACGTTGAAACATTCTTGTAAATGCTAGACATGGAGATGACCCTACAAAGACTTAACCAACATGTCATCGATATAAACTTCCATAATCTTATCGATTTGCTGTTCGAACATCATATTGACAAGTCTTTGGTAAGTAGCTCCAGCATTCTTTAACCTGAAGGGCATGACCTTGAAACAAAAAATCCCCTACTCAGTTATAAAAGTGGTCTTCTCCTAGTCGTGAAGATGCAGAAGGATTTGATTGTAGCCAAAGAATGCATCGAGAAAGCTTACAATCTCATGACCAGCTGTTGCGTCGACGAGTAGATCGATATATGGCAAAGGGTAACTGCCTTTTGGGTAGGCTTTATTTAAATCGATAAAATCAATGCACATGCGCCACTTCCCATTCTTCTTCTTTATGATTACCAAGTTGGTGAGCCAATCGGGATACTGAATAGCAAATAAGAAACTGTCCTCGAGTAGTCTCTTCACTTCTTTTTTCATGATGTTATTTTGTTCAATTCCAACTTTCTCCTCTTCTGTCGGATAGGCTTGTGGTCTAGATCGACGTTTAGTCGATGTGAGATTATGCTCGGGTCGATTCTAGGTGTATCTGCTTGGGACCATGCGAAACAATCATTGTTAGCTTTAAGAAAATCAATTATTTGGGATTTTATACCCACATCAAGTTGTGACTCAATCTTCACTATATGCCTTTCATCCAGCGGGTTGATTTGAACTTCATCGAGCTGCTCTAGAACCAATTGATGCAGCTTTGTCACTAGGTGCGTTCTGTTGGGTCGCCTATAATTGCTATAAAGCCTTTTTCTACTTCATAGCCATGATGTAACAGCTCCGCGCGCCTCCTGGCTACCCCAAATCTCTTTGATCCCTCGCTTCGTTGGGAACCTAATCGTCTGGTGGTATGTTGATGGAACAACTTTCATGGCATGAATCCATGGTCTTCCAAGAATAATATTGTAGCCCAAAGGGCAATCCATGACGAGAAAACTCGTCATCTTATTTTCTCCAGCCGTATTAACTAGAAGCTTTATTCTGCCGATAGCCATAGTTGCTTCTCCGTTAAATCCCACCAACGACGTGGCTGATTTCTCTATCTCTTCCTCACCAATCTCCATCTCTTTTAGCATCGAGAGGAACAATATGTTAGCAGAGCTTCTATTGTCGACCAATATTATGTTGGTCTCATAATTTGCTATATTAAGTTTTAGCACTAAAGCGTCATCATGCAAGTTGTCAATCCCGATGGCTTCATCACTCTGAAATAAAATAACGTGTTCACCGTATTCTTCAACTGTCAAACTAATAGTAGCTTGGCTCGCTCTTCGTTGATGTGCCTTCATTTGATTGGTAGAATCGCCACTAAAAACAGAGCCTCCACATATGGCTCCAATTATCTTTCTAATAGGTGGTGGCGACGGGGGCTTATCTTGGACTCATCTGTCTTGTCCTCCTCGTTCTCTATCGAGCCCATAAACTTTCCTTCCTTTTTCAGATAAAAATTCCTTCAAGTGTCCTTTTTTTAACAGCTCTACAATTTTTGACTGCAATGCCTTGCAATCAACCATCAAATGCCCTGTGTCTCGATAGAACTCACAATATTTCAAGTAGTCGTGTGAATGGCTTGGTGCCATTTTGTTGCGCCATCAAACATAATCTTTACCTTCTAACTGAGCAATTAGTTTGGACTGCGATTTGCTGAGGGCATATTTTGGAGACGATAACGGTCTCGTGATGGATCATGACCTGTCTTCTTTACGCCTCCACTCCCTCTTTGGCAGTGTCCTCATTCGTTCCCTTCGATCCGGCTCGACTCCACTTACTCTAGTCTCTGGTTCTTGCTAGCTCTCATTCACACCTTTCGTTTTCCTCTTCCAAGTCGATCCATCCTTTTGCTCTATTGAGGGCTTCCTGAATGGTATGTGGATAGTTAGAGCAAATGCTATTCTTAAAAGAGGACTTGTGCAGAAGTCCTTTCTTCGGTGCTTCTCGAGCTGTTCCATCCTCTAAATCAGAAATCTTATAGAGTGCTTTGCTAAATCTCTTACTATAAGCCTGTAGTGACTTGCCTAGGCTCTAAACGACTGACCATAAATCTTGGTCATCTTTCTTGTTTTGATGTGTACTGAATACGCTTTGACAAATTGATTTGCCAAGTCTTCAAAGCTATCGATCGATCTGGTAGGCAGGTTACTGAACCATTGAAGCGTCAAACCTTTGAGCGACTGTGCGAACAACTTGTACACCATTTCATCAAGAATTAAGTCTAGGATATTGGTAGTACAAACCATGTTCTTATACTACAACAAGTGGTCTTTGGGATCTAAAGTTTAATCAAATCGAGCAAACACAAGGTTCCCGTACTTTGGTGGTATAACTGAAGTGATCCTCCTCATGAGTGGGGTATCTCGAATGTTTTTCAAGATGTCATCTAGTGTTGGGGTTTTGCTCGTTGCTTTCAAAACTTTCTGGTCGATCTTCTCTTCTATAAGCTTTGTGTTCTGTTCGAGCATTTCTTTCATTATCTGTTGGATCGATTCTGGAGTTAAAAGGGCCAAAGATGGAGCTTCTCTAGATCGAACAGTAGGTTCTGTCACTTCATTTCTGTCAATTTCTTCACTGTGTCGGCTATATTCCACACAAGTGTTTGCTGTAATTGTAGCTGTCATCATAGCCGGAGTTTTCGTCGCTGTAGGAGCTGTTGGCATTTTTCGAGTCCTGGGGTCGAGGAAGTATACAATGGCTGCATCCTCCCAATTGGGCTGTATAAAGACTACTGTCTTTCAGGCTGTGGCGCCTGAAACTGCCACTGTGTTGTTGTCGACACCAGGAACGTGGAATACCCATAATACAGGTAATAGTAAGATTGCGAGGCCATATGAGAGTTCTGATAGCTAATTTGACTCCTCAAAGCCAAATTCTCATTGCTGAGTTGCTCAAATCTTTTGTCGCGCTCCTGAGAACGAACTCCCTGCTCCTAGAGCACTTTCTTCAAGGCCTCAACTTCTGCTGCAAGGTCTTCCGTTTGTTGGTTGGCCTAGGGAATTGATTCAATCTCTTCGATTGTGGTTTCAAGAGTATGCTGATTGTCGATCTTGTCTGCCATTTGAGTCTGAGCCTATGATCCTAGAGTTTGATGATTTGAAGGCCCCACAATGGGCGCCAAACTATAGATAATGGATCTACAATCAAATGTTAAAATTCTAGATTAGGTTGTTTAAAGAACTTAGGCCCTCAAATCACCGTTAAATGGACCTGTTACATGAGTTAATGTACTAGATTAGAGTGAAATAAATAAAATAATGCTGAAACAAGAATAACACATGAGATTTACAGTGCTTCACTCTGATAACGAAGAGCTACATCTACTGTAATTCACTATAATATTCTGTGTTCAAAAGAGTAGAAATAAATGAAAAAACAAATAGGCAGAGTTTTTGTATCTATTTTTGTGTATCATACAATGAAGCAACTATCCCTTTATATAGAGGATAAGGAAGAATTGTAGCTCCCAACTATTTGGCGGAGTGAGAGAATGCATTTTAAGTAATTGTAATAGTGGGACACGCATTAATTGGTGATAGGCTGCGAGAATCACACCTCCCCGACGTTTTGGTCCATGACTATATGTGTTATAACCGTGAGTTCGTGTTAACAACCGTCAACTCGTGGCAATCAATCCCATAGAATGAAGACTTAGAGACGTCTACGAATTATCCAGAGCAGGCGAGAAAACCGAATGCCTCCAAACAAGCAATATGATCAAATCCAGCGAACAGTATGAATCGTCAATTTGATCGGCCTATAGTCAATTGATTCCATTCGATCCATTCGATTAGTTTCAACATTAGGCTGCCTGGGATTGTCAGCAATTTGGGCCGACTAAATTGCACCCCAACAGTAGTAAAGAACAAATTAAGAAAAAGTTAAAACTAAAAGATACAATTATGTAATTACCTCTAAAAAAATAAGGATCACAAGGTCTCACAACGGTAATAGTTCATTACAAATAACATCATACTATTATTTTTAAATAAAAATCAAAGCTCTCATAAAAGAAATCCTAATCTTTTATGACATCATGTTATGAAATCCTAATCTTTTACGACATCATGTTGCATATTTAATTATCTTATTTGGCGTTTGGATAATCTTAGCTTATCTATTTTTTTTTTTTTTTTGGGAGGTGGGGATAAGTTCCCCCACGCCTGATTTATAACTCCAAGGTTTCGGGCTTCAGAGTTCCTACTTCCCACCCTCAACTCCCCCACGTTTAGGCCCGTCCCAGATAGAAAAGAACTACGGAAATCTTTATCATTTGCATAAAACAAGATTTAAAATCATATATAGATAATATTCTTTTTTTTTTGTTTGATGCAAAGTAAGAATCAAAGCAAATAAAAATCTAACAAACATCTAAGCACTTGTACTATGATCCTAATGCTGCTGCTATCAAAATTAGAAACTAGAATAATACGCTATTTAATCTTCTTCTTCTTTTTTTTTTTTTGATGTTAATGTGTGAATAAGTTCCTTTTCCACAATGAGCAAATGTTGTTCAGCACAAAGACAATATATTCAGATTCGAACTAATTTTCACTCTAATCAAATCCATGATTACTTAATTATAAAATAAATATGTTCTCTCGCTCCACTTTAGCTGATTAATGGTTCTTGATTTAGTTTACCATTTTAACTACTACATATAATAAAGAAGAAAAAGAATCAAATTCCATTTAGACGGTTGGCGTTGATGGGAAGAGAAGAGGGGAAAGTGGGGGACCAAATTGCCTCTAAATTACTGCCGTTTGAAAATGAACTAATGCACTTAAAAGAAATGAACTACATACAATGTGAAATAATAGCAATATTATATAATTATTGTCGTTTCTACTTTAAATTACTACTTTGGACACTTCAAAATATAGCATCCATATCGTGATCGTAATGGAGCATATTAGCTTAACTTGTACGTACGATTTGATTAATCACACTAATTTTTGATTAACACATAATTAAGAAACTCATAAAGCTATAAATTGATGCTCAATTCATAAAAAAAGAAAAATTAAATGCACCTCTTTATTTATAACATTTTTTTCACTACCTTAACGTGGAAATTTTAAGGTTACAATTTTTTTAGTAGAGAAGTAAAAGTGATAGCCTTGTCATTTTTAGATTATTTTAAAATTAAGTGTGTACTTTTACATGTAGATATGGTATCTTTTTTGTGAAATGATGTAGATGCAATATCAATAAAAAGAATCATGTTTACTTTTGCATGTATTTAACATACCAAATATGTATTTTTATAGTTTTTTTAGTGATAAATATAACACCCGCATTAATCTTTATATTTAAGATGATTTTGCCATGGAGAGCTAAAAAGAAAAAACTTAGTTTCAATTAAAATAAACGAGACAATAAATTAACAAAATATCCTGACATACCATTTACAAACAAAGTGATAAATAGGCACCCATTTATTATCAAAAATCAAAACAATATATATATATATATATATATTCACACAATAATGGTCGTAATTTATTTTTTCATTACTTATACAACCTCAGTCTCTAGAGTATACTTGCTTAATATTACTTGGTTATTTATATATACATAATTTATGAAAGAAAACATATACGGAAAATACATTTTTGACTGAGCAGTATCTATTCCCATCCCTATTATTCATCCATCGCTCATCACTACCTATCAAATGTTGCTCACAGGTTTCTTACCTATAGCATGAATATACTGAAATAAGTTTTTGTTCAACAAGCAGAAGTTAAACTTACAAAACAAAATTGAAAGTCATTCACTAAGATATGCATGATCGTACCGACTGAGCGCCATTCTCTGGATGTTATGGTTCACGAAGTCCCAATAACACCGAGATTATAAACTATGTTACAATCATCAGAAAGTTAGGATTTGCAAGGTCCCAACAACAACATGATCTTTTTTTTTTCTTTTTAACTTAAGCCTCACTGTGGGTCAAGAAGTTGGTACGACACTATTAACTTATCATATTAGTTTCACTTGACTTATTTTATGTATGTAGTATAACATGTTACTATATAGTACTATTTACCAAGGATTACAAATATTAATTGAAAGTGAGTAATCAGTATATTTTAATACATCATATATCATACATAACACAACAAGATATAAACATAGCATATCTTAACTAAGTATATAACCTAATAGAATATGGCAGGGCAACACTAAACTATATTTCATAATTTAGAAATCATGTAAAAAATTTTATTTAAAAACTATTCATACTATAGGCGAGATTCTTACTTACCTATTTTCTTGTAGTGGGTTTCGCTATTAGCCCTAACTTCCTTATCCTCTATTAGAAACAATTCCGTGTAAAACACCCATTAAGAGTGTGCAAGAGTAACTTTATTTTCTGCTATTAAATTTATCATAATCGCAAAAATTTTGATCATTATATTTGATTGTATTTCATTTTATTAAAGGATCATAAAAATCATTATTTCTATGACAAGAATTAATTATTTAATTAAATCCTCACAATATTTAATTTTTTTAAATGTCTTTAATTCGTATTAAGATTGACAATTAATTAATTTAAAAGAATTAATTACTTATCTTATTGTTACTTAGTTTATATGACCTCAATTAACTAAATTAAAAACTTCCTAAATTCATGGTTCTCAAACTTAATTCTAACTAACCAATTTCTTAGTTCATTTAGTGGGCTAGTGATTGGTTCAAAGCCCATGAAGCCCATTAAAATTCCCATTCATTGTCTTTAACATATGCATTTTCTGCCTATTTTTTGCAAACTTTATCAATTAAAAAGTTTTGACAGTTTTTAGTGATCTAACTTTAAGACCATCTTAGAAATAGATTTTTGCAAAAGTTTCTTCATAAAAGTTCTTTATTTCGTTGAAAACTGAAAATTTTCTATTTGGCAAAAATTATGGTTTGGTCTCAAAACAGCCCAAAACTTTGATAAACCAGTACAGCCCATAAATTCAGTTTTTGCCAAAATATATCTTAGAAACAAATTTTGGAAGAAGATTCTTTATGATAGTTGTTTGCTTGTTGAAAGCTAAAACTTTCATGTTTGGTGAAACGTGAAATTCGGACCTGAAATGGCCAAAACAGTGGTTGCCTATACCAAAACTATTTTAGACAGCCAATCAAAATGCCCAGAAACCCATTCCAGAGTCAAAAAACTATGTTTTTGCTTAGTTGCATAGTTTTGTTTGAAATGTCAAAGTCTTAAAATTTTGTTTTCAAAAATCTTTTAAAGTCTGACTCTAAGGATTATTGAAAATTTTCCACAACATCAAACATGCACCATACCTAAACTAAACTTACATAACTTAACTTATTACAACAAAATACATAGAAAGCCTTACCAACTTAACATAAATAAAAATTATTACAAATCATTTTCTTAATAAAACATAAACTTAACTTATAAAAATCTAAACTTTGAATGAATTAAAGAGTTTAAGGAGAAAAGTTAAGAACTTTACCCTTCAAGAACACTTTTTAAAGGCTCTCTAAAGATGACTAGATCTTCCTCCTTTTTCTTCTCGTTTTAGTCACTAATACACAAACTATGCTATATAAAAATCTAATCTTGTAGCATCTTAGATTGGAGGGAAAAAAGAGTCTAGCATTTACCTGGATGAATTTTCTCTAGAAAACCACTTCAAGATTGTGCTTCTCCTTCCTCTCATCTTCTAATCCATTCTAGTTCTTCTCTTTCTTTACTTTGGTTAGTGATAAAAAGAAAGAAAATATTTGGAGACTTGCTTAGGGGAAAACCAGTTCTTGAGAGGGAGAAACAGAATAAAATTTCTTGGTGAATCCTTGAGCTAGGATCCGGTTTTGATGGTGAGAATGGAGGAGAAAATTTTCTTAGAGAATCCTTGTGTTATACGTGATTTTTTGAGAGAAAATGAAGTGAAAATTTTATTCCTTGGTGCTCAGTTTCGGTTTTGGGGGTGGAGAAGAAAGGGAAATGAAATTTTTTTTAAAAAAAAAAAGTCTTGTGCCAAGTACACTTATTTATAGACCTAAGCTAATCTAATTACGTTACTTAACTTCTGTTTAACTAAGCTCTTAATTGACTTTGATGGAGTTAAAATTAAGGTCAAAACCTCCTAATTGTGGTGCCTATGGATTAAGGAAAGTTGCTGAGATTTTTGTCTCATAATTACACCAAGGACAACATTAAATCAAGCTTAATCCATGGTCAAATCTAGTCCTTCAAACTTACCCTCCAAGATTTTCATTAAACAGATGAATTTTGTAGTGCTGAGGAATGGTTAACTTAGTTGACAAGAAAATCTAATTTCTAATAGATCCTTTCCTATTTTTCACATATAATTCGATACTAATCACAGTGTAAACTAATGCTAATATATGATTTAATCGCGTACGATTTTTTACTATTTTAGTCTTAAAATTTTATTTATTACAATAAAAATCTAGACTTGACTTTTTCTGCATCTAAACTTAGTACTGGCCTAGTTTGGTGATAGTGTAAATTTTTGACTTCGCGTAGTATTTTTTAATGAAATTGCTACTCGTGTAACTCCGATTTAAATTAATTGGCAATCAAGGACTTGTTAAGCATTAGAGTGTTTTTCGGTACACTGCTAACATGGTAGTGCACTTTAAAATTCTTATTATTAAAATTCTCAAGTTGTTTACAGATTGAAGTTTCTTTCATTTTGAACTGTGATAGAATTTATCAATTGAAGTTTCTTTCATTTTGAACCATGGTAAAATTTATCAACCGACTTATTTAATCACTAAAGTTAATAAATTTAACTTTAAAATTTACTATAGAATTCTAGAATATTTATATTAATTTCATAAATCTTTTAGTCATAAAATCAAACACGAGTTTATCTAGGAAAATGATCTTTGACTTAAATATTTAAATTATATCATTTAATTTTAGGATTTTCTCAGCCCTTACTTATTCGGACTAGGTTCTTAGTGCTTATAACGTTAGTTTCTTAATTTTAGTAATAATAAACTCTTTAAATTAAATAAGAGCTTACGAATTTCACTTAGTTGCATTAAAGTGTCTATCTGTACACCTTTAATACAATATTCATACTTGCAATTCTAATCTACTAAATCTAAGCTCCTCGCTAATAAACTCCATTCATCTTTTAAACTGTTTCTAACAATATCCTTATGACGCTTATTGGTATTGAACACTACTGATTTTATTCTAAGTATAAAATTATGGAAATTTAAGTTGTATGCTCACATTAAGTATTCAGGTTTTCTTGGATTTTCATGCAGTCTTGTGAACATTTCTTGTAATTCTTTCTAAAACCTAAACTTATAATTTCTAAAATTATATTTTCCTATGAATCTAACGGCGTAGTTATGGAAAATTCTTAATTAATTATACTTATTAATTTCTAGATTTTTCTAATCGTTACAGAGTTTCATTAAAATAGGTTCTAAAGTTCATAAGATTTAAAAACCAATCTAATACATACAAGTTTATCCAAAAGCTCACAACTCTATTTAGGCAATTGGACTCTAAAACAAACTAAATTCAAGGAAAACAAAACTAATGAAATTAATCAAACAAAAACCATAAACAAGAAATAATTTATGATATGGACAATCTATGTGATAATTTGTCTAGGGACTTGATTTAGCTTAATTCTTCTTATATATGGTCTTCCTTTTTTGTTGTTATTAACTTCGTTCCATCCAATTCATTAATCTAGGGCTCTAAGTTTTCCTCATTAGCTCTCTCGAGCGTCAAATGAGAATTTGTGTAAATACCCAAATTGATATCCCTATCCAACTTGGTTACCTACATATTCATTAAGCTCAACTCTTAATTGATTATCTAGGTGTTGTCGGCCCTCCCAGGTCTCAACAACAACAAAGACTATGTTTCTTAAGTAATAATAAATGAGTCAATCTTTCCCAAGCATTAAAATTCATAAATTGAATCAACTAATTCATTAACCAAATAAACTAGAAGCATTAAGCATAGAGAAACACAATCCAAGTCAAATTATATCAAGCCCTAGAATAGGAAGCCTAAGCAAATATAAAAAAAAAATCTATTATTGATCTCCTCATAAAATCCATATAAATAAATTTGTTTAACACACAAAAACAAATACAAATTTCAATCAAGATTTGGGTTGAAAGAAAAGAAGAAGAAACTCTTCGTGGAGATGAACTTCAAGTCTTGAATCCTCCACGAATCCACCAAAATCCTTCAACTTCAAGCTCTTCTCTCCCTTGGAAATTTAGCTCTCACTAAGGGTTTCCTCCCCCGATTCTCCACACCCTTAAAAAATAGGGGCTCTAGGGTTTTTAAGGTGGAGGATTCATCATCAGATCATTTTTTAGCCCTTGAATCATATTTGGGCCAAAATCAACCCTTAAAATTGCAATCAACATGAAAAATCATGTTGAGATACCTCTTAGGATGCATGGCCGTGCTGCTGGTGCACACCACCGTGTGGATCTTATGAGCAAGCACATGGCTGCGGAGGAAATAAGTGTGTGGCCACTCACAAATGGGCACTATAGTGCCCTTTTTTTTAGCACTGCAGCGTTAGCTACTAAGCACTACAACGTACTCTAAACCTATGCAGTTGCTCACGGCTTGTTTCTAGGCATGCCTTGAGGGACTTTTTGGCCCTTTTTGTGCAAGTTGTTGCCTCCATTTTCTTCCTTTATTCAATGCACATCCCAAATGCTCCAAAAGCTTCTATTTTGCCACATTTTTACCCAGATTCCTTTTTATTCATAATTTCCTATAAGAAAACAGAAAGACACATAAAAATAAAACAAATGCTTGTACATTTTCACAATATTTAAGCTTAAGAAATATTTGATTTATGAATAAGATACTCGCTCATTAGAATTCAATAAGTACATAAACAAATATGGGCAAAAATAAGTGAGAACATCAAACCTTTAAATCTAACTCGACAGCATCAATAATACCTAACCCTCTTCCAAGAGATATAAATCTTGCTAGTGCAAGAGGTTTTGTGAAGATATCCACAAATGGCTTATCGGTGCCCATAAACTCCAAAGCAATGTCATCTTTTTTCACTTGATCACAAAAGAAAAGATGTCTTTTTTCTATATGCTTCATGCATGAATATAAGGCAAATTTTTGGACAAGTTGATAGCACCAATATTGTCACACATAATGGGCACTTTATCAAAACTTAATCCTAAGTCTAAAATTGTTTGTTTCATTCATAGGATTTGTGCACAACAAATAGCTGCCAATATATATTTGGCTTCCACGATTAATAGCGTAATCGAATTTTGCTTCTTGCTAAACCATGAGACTAGTAAAAATCTTAGGAAATGACAAGTACCACTAGTACTTTTGCAGTCTATTCTACATCCAGCCTAATCAGCATCGAAATAGCTCAGCAAGTCAATATGTATGCATTTGGGATACTACAGTCCCAAATTCTTAGT
The DNA here is from genome assembly GCA_025403435.1 of Artocarpus heterophyllus. NCBI lineage: Eukaryota > Viridiplantae > Streptophyta > Magnoliopsida > Rosales > Moraceae > Artocarpus > Artocarpus heterophyllus. The sequence goes on from JAJQZP010000047.1 coordinate 1,359,671, forward strand.
GCCTCTTAGATGTCTAAAAATTCTCTTAACCACACTAAGATGAGACTCTTTAGGATTTGCTTGAAATCTAGCATACAATCTTACATTGAACATGATATTAGGCTCACTTGTAGCTAAATAAATAAGGATATAATCATACTTCTATACTTGATACCATCTACTGCCTTGCTACTCTTATCTTCATCCAATTTCATAGATGAAATCATTGGAGTGACTATGAGCTTTAGATCTTACATTTGAAACCTTTTGAGAAGATCCCTTACATATTTGGCTTGATATATTGAGATACCATCCTTCGTTTCTTGATTTGAAGTCCAAGGAAAAAGTTAAGCATTCCCATCATGTTCATCTCAAATTCACTATACGTACACTTAGAAATTTTTCACACAAAACAACATTAGTAGAACAAAAAATAATATCATCAACAAAAATTTGAATAACAATCATATCATCACCTTTGGTTTTTATGAAAAGAGTACTATCCGCTTTTCCCATTGAAAAACTATTTTCAAGTAAAAATTTGTTGTCTTTCATACCAAGCTATAGGAGCTTGCTTTAAACCATATAAATCTTTTTGAATTTACAAGCATGATCTAGATACTTATGATTTTGAAAACTAGGTGGTTGTTCTACCTAAACTTCTTCTAAAATGTATACATTTAAGAATGTGTTTTTGACATCTATTTGATAAAGGGTAAACCTTTTGTGACAAAAAAAAAAAAAGAAGCAACATTCTAATGGACTCTAAATAGGTAACAAGTGCAAAAATTTCTTCAAAATCAATTCCTTCTTCTTGATTAAAATCTTGGACCACTAATCTAGCCTTGTTTCTCACAATTACACCATGCTCATCCTTTTTGTTCCTAAAGACCCATTTGATACCAATCATGAATTGAGAACTAGGTTTAGGAACAAATTTATATACATCACTTCTTTCAAATTGGTTTAGCTCTTCTTGCATTGCTAAAATCTAAAAATCATCATTTTTGGCATCTTTTAAACTTTTTGGTTCAATTTGGAAAGAAAAACTAAATTATTGCAAATTTTTTTAAGTCATGCTCAAGTTTTCACTCCATGTGACGTAGCACCGATAATTGAGCCCTGAGGATGATAAGCATGATACGTCCATTCCTTTAGTAGTTGGTGAAATGACCTTTCCAAGCTTGAATCTTTAACTTGTTGTGATTCATGTGCTTGAGGCATTAGACTTTTTAAAGATTAGAATACTTCCTGAACTTCCTTTTCTCTTTCATCTATCTTCAAGTTCTTCATTTGATTCTTTAAACTTAAGTCATCATATTCCATGCTCTTCTATACAAACACATTAGTTTCATTAAATATAACATGCATGGATTCTTTTGTTAAGTAACTTATAGGTTTTATTAGAGGAAGAATATCCAAGGAAAATCCCAACATCAGACTTTGACTAAAACTTTTCAAATTGCCTTTGGTGTTTAAAATCAAGCATTTGCAACCAAAGACTTTGAAATATTCTATGTTGGGTTTTCTACCATGCCAAAACTTATAAGGAGTTTTATCTAGTTTAGGCCTAATTAGAACCTTATTCAATAGATAACATGCCGAGTTAATGGCTTTGGCCTAAAAATATTTTAGCAAACCATTTTCATTCAATATAGACCTAGCCATCTCTTGAATAACTTGATTTTTCCTTTCAACAACACCATTTTGTTAAGGGGTTCTTTGTGCCAAAAAGTGACGTTCAAATCTTTTTTCATTGTAATACAGTTCTAATGCATCATTATCAAACTCACGACCATAATCACTTATAATTGAAGTAATTATGTATCCTTGTTCATTTTGAACCCCTTTTGCAAAAGTATAAAAAAAAAAAAAAAAGTTTTTTGTGCCTAATTTTTATTTGCCAAAAGCAAAATCCAAGTGAACCTTAAAAATAATCCACAATCACAAAAGCATAGTATTTACAACCAAGACTAATAGTCTTAGAAGGACCAAATAAATCTATATGTAGAAGTTTCAAAGGTCTAGTAGTAGGAATATCAGAAATTGATTTAGAAGAGGTTCCTACTTATTTTCTAAATTGACATGCATCACAAAATTTGTATTTATGATTTGGGAGTTTAGCCAACACCATGAACAATATCTTTCTTTGAAGGCTTTAAAAGTAAATACATACTAGCATCTCCAAGTCTCCTATGCCAAAATCATGAATCATCATTTAAAACCAAGGGACATTGATTTTTGTTTGAAAACTTTTCAACATCAATTATATAAACATTGTCATTTTGGTTACCAACAAACACAACCTCACCATTGCAAACATTTTCAATCAAGCAATTTGAAAATTCAAAAGTGATTCTATAACCCTTATCACACAATCAACTAATACTTAGTAAATTATGCTTTAAATTATCAACAAGGAAAAAATTTTTAATGATAAGGGAGGAACCGTTGCTATCATCACCAACTTCAAGGATTTTTCTTTTGTGTTGTCATTAAACGTGATATGACCACCATTAATCTTGGTAAGGTTAAAGAACAATGAGAGATCCCCCATCATGTACTTGGAGCAACTACTATCCAAGAACTACTTCACCTTCTCCTTTCTTGGTACCTACAAAACATAATCAAGTTTTGATCATTGATACCAACATAACTTTGGGACCATTGGTGTTAATCTTTGAGGTTTTAGAAACCCATTATTGTTTAACACCAAAATATATACTCTTTTTAATAGGACAAAAGAAAGCAATGTCCATCTTGATTGTAACATGCATATTTTGAGTTACTTGTATTAAATGATGCCTTGAAAAAATAATTCTTGAGGAATTTTTACTATATGTCTTATAGCCTATTCCTCCTTTGTTAAAAATACAACATTGTTTATTAAGCATCAAATCAAAGTTTTTCTTTCCATTGGTGAATTTCAAAATTATTTTAGTTAGGTCATTAACTTTTTCTTTTAAAGATACATATTCAACAAGCAAATCATTTTCAATACTCTTTGCTTTCTCATTTTTGAAACCTCAATTTCATCATGAAGGATTGTAATATTCTTTTTAATTATAGCCTAAGATTTAGTTTCTCATAATCATCATGTAATTCATCAAATACTCTAAATAGCTCGTATAATAAAATTCATTACACTCATCATTAATAGAGTTAGGGAAAGATACCGCATCATCATCATGTGCCATAAAACACATGTTGGGGACTTCACTTTGGCTCTTCCTCATTGGATTCTTTAGGATCAAGTTCATCCTAAATAGGTTGAAGAACTTTCTTCAATTCTTCCTTCTTGGTTCCCTTCTTGCTCCTATTCCTTTTGGGAAGACAATTTGGTTGCTTATGTCCTAGTTTCTTGCAATCGAAACAAATTATCTCATCTTACTTTGACTTTTCTCTTTGATTATTGTTTCTTCTAGATCCTTTGCCTTGGTTTAACTTTCTATTGAATTTTTTGTACTTTTTTTGCAAACAAGGTCATTACATCCAAATCACTTTGATCAAGAGATACATCTTCATCATCTTCTTCACCATCTTCCTCTTCTTGGATGGCCTTCAAAGTAATTCGTTTATTCTTTTTGTCTTATTCTTCTTAGTTTTTCTTTTTTGTGACCTCAAGAGTCATCGAAAATCCAATTAGCTTCTCCAATGGTAGAGATAAAAGATCTTTGGCTTCTTCTAAGGTTTTTGTCTTCTTCTAAGGTTGTTCTTTTGATGTCCATGACATAGCTAATGACTAGACAATTTAGCTTACTAATTTGCTTATCTTGAAGGTCCTACCAAGAGATTTTAAACTGTTAACAACATTGGTAAATCTAGTGTATATTTCAGTAATGGTTTCATGATCTTTCATTTTCTACATCTCATAATCATGTAGAAAATAGTTAATCTTAGTTTCCTTGACTTGATTTGTTCCTTCGTAAACAACTTCTAAAGTACGTCATATTTCTTGTACTAATGTGCAATATATGATTGTATTAAACTCATTTTTATCCAAAGCACAATATAATATGTTAATGTCTCTATCATTTGTGTATAACTTTTTCTCATCATTTTCATCATACTCATTTGGATCTTAGGGAACTATAACCTTATCTACTTCGTTTATAGGTTTATAAAGCCATTTATCAACAATTCTTCGTAAAATAAATAGTCATTCTAGTTTTTCAATAATTATAATCAACCCCATTAAAAAAAAAAAAAGAGGTTTATTCATAGAATAACCTTCCATGTTTTTCAAATTTTGAGCAGCCATGCTTAAGATTGTTAAATCTTATTTAAAAATAAATTTGAGCACCTCACTCTAATACCAATTGTTAGCCCAAGAATGACTACCTAAGAGGAGGGGTGAATTAGGTTTTTGAAAACTTTTTCAAATTATTGAAAATAAGAACAAATCATAAAATTAAAACATAAGAGATCCCTAAGAGACAGGAAACACAAATCACCAAATAATCAAACCAAGCAATATACCCAAAATGACACAAATAAGCAAGTAAACAATGTTAAAAAAATTACCAAGAGAATATATTAATCAAAAAAATTTGCAAAAAAATAAAAATAAAAGAGAGAATGAAGAAGAAAGTGAAAATGCTATTTATAGTAGTTCAACAATATGCCTATATCCACTGTTACTAATTAATACATAACTCGGCCTCTTCCACTATCTCGATCGACTTTCGACATGATCACTCCTTGTATAATTTGGTGAGTTCTTTTACCCTAGGCTCACCAAACCTCTATAATCTGTCAATTTTATATAGAGACTGGCAAACTAAGAACCCTATTTTCAGAAGGTTTGGATGTCACTTAAGTGGATTTTTGAAGTAATAGTTCAGTCTAAGAAGAATCTCTCTAAATCAGGTAAATATAGTGTAAGCAAGCAATTTTCAGTAGGTGAGTAGCTGTCAAAAGGTAAGAACAAAGTAAGCACTTGTGAGTGAGAGGAAAAGAATGCTCAAAGATAAAGAACAATATAGGAAAAGTCTTAAGAATGCTTAGAATCATTACACCTTAATGACTAGTGTTTCCTTCTCTTACTAACATCATCTCAACTATGTTTTCGTGTCTCCAAAAACAAAAAAGAGCCATTTCCTAACCAAAATAATCATTGTGGCTGGAAGCCCAACAATAAAAAAAAAAAGCCATTATGGATAGTTCGGCAAGTCAGGATAGGAACTTACAAGCCAATATTTGAAATGAGGACAAAACTGGGCCAACAGTCATCTGACTAGCAGGTTGGTGCAAGGCAGAGGCTGAAGACTATAACCAGCAGACCAAAAACTACAAGTGATAGGCCGCTTGAGGGCATGTAAAAACATGCTCTTTATCCCATATAACTTATAGGCCGGTGGGCACTGCTGGCAGGCCCATTGAATAAACCAATAAACCTGTAGAAAAGTATAAAAACATGCTCTCTATCTCATGTAATTAGCAGCCTGGTCATTAAGCTGGTCTTGTTGGGCATGGCCACCTCTGAACTTGTTTTAAAAAGAAGTTTTTTTAAGTATTTAAAAAAATGACGCATATGCAATTTAAACGCAAGTTTAAAATTGCTATTTAAACATTTTAATTGATCATTTTTTAAAAGATTGATAGCAATTTAAGATTTTAGAAATGAGCTTCGTAAAGTTATTCTTTTATACAATTTTATTTTAAAAATGCAAATGAGTGTATGATTTGAGCTTGCATAATTCAAACCTAAAAAAGAGTACATCACACAAAGATTACAAGATAAGGAAATAGTAAAACCTGTAAGCGTAAGTCTTGCATTTCTTCTTCTTCTTCTTCTTCTTCTTCTTCTTCTTCAATTTTGCTTTCAATCTTGATCTTTCTTGAGATGTAAATTTTTCTCGGATTATTTGCTACAATTTTAAGCTTAGCAAAGCTCAAAAAATTAATTGACAATATAAAATTATTTTATTATCATCAAAATCAAATAAATTAATATAATGAAACTTTACGACCAATACTTTTGATATTGACAAATCTAATATGTATAGAGTTTATTATGGAAATCATATTTATTTATGTTTCTGTCTAATGTTTATTATATCTTAAAGTATCAGAGACCTATTTAATATAAAATTTTTGTAATTTCCATAATTTTTGTCAAAATTTTCAATGATATCGATATTTTATTTGAAATTTCTATACATTGAAGTACCGATATTTCCACCAATACTGATATTTTGATCCTTCGTAATCAAACATGTTTGTCCACCGTTGAAATTAACAGCGAAAGAGAGAGAGAGAGAAGAATATTTATATTTTGATATGGAGAGAAAGAATTACATGTTATGCCACATTTTTGGAAAATATATATATATATATATATATATTCTTTTAGGCAATAAAAATTTGTTTAAAAAGTGTGTCACACTATAACATTCGTATTACTTTTTAACAATAAATAGTGAGAATTGTATAAATCTCTCTCTCTTTTTTTTTTCTCTCTCAACCAAGTCAAACAGACAAACCTTAATACCTTCTCAACTCCCTCTTTCTCTTTCTTTATCACCTATCAAAAGATTTTTTTCACTGATATAATAAGTTTTAAACATATGTGATAGTTATAAGATATTAAGTTTCAAGTCTTTCAAAGCACTATTGTTTGGTATTATTGTTAGCACCAATGCCATTTTTTTCTTCTGTCTCTTTGTTTTGTCTTTTTTAATATAAGACAGTAAGTCCAAAACAATGATATGTGGTAAGTTATTTTCTTTGCTTATACCAAATTAATCATTGCGGTAAATTAATCTTGACTAAGTGGCACAAATGCCCCCTAAATTTTTACCTCTATGACACTTTGCACAAAAGATTATTTTATTAGGTATTAAGAACCTTGAATTGTTGTTTATTGGTATTTTACCTCTTAAATTATATTAAGGATCTGTAACATTATAACACTTCATCCTTAATTCATAAGTTGATCAAATTAGAGATATTTAATTCAAGCACAAGCAAATTGGCACCGAGAGAATTGACTGGCAGCGCAATACCACATTACATTGAATTGAATTTTCCAATAGTTTGGCGGTTCGACATTTTAAGTTATAAGAACAAGGGAGGTGGTCCTAACCAATTCCATTTGATCCCCTCTATTAAGTTTACGTATATGTATGTATTAAAACTCGTGTGTTTTGCTGGCGGAGATGGGGACTGAATCTCATTACACCTTAATGACCATTGTTTCCTTCTCTTACTAACATGACATTCCTTGATCAGTTAACTTACTTCGTATCGATTTTTTTTTTTTTTTTTTTTTTGACTAAATTGAATGATCGTAATTTGACCCACATTCAAGTAGGGAGGCAAAGTGATGATAGACTATGATATAGGGGTTTTAGAGCCTAAGAAAATAATTTAGGGTAGAGTACCAATCAACAGTAGTACAAGGTCTTAATACGTAATAAAATAATTCAGAGGGCAATATAGATAGGATTTTGTGATAGGATAGAAAAAATAACTCTATTAGTACGTGCAATTCTAAAACAATAATTAAATTAGAATAAAATTAAAATAAAAAAATTGTGTAAATTTGATGAAATTTTAAACCATACATTATTATTAATCTTAAACCATACATCATCTTCACCATCATCATTATTATTATTATTACTACCTTACTGAAGAATTCTCTACTATCATAAAACTATAACAAAGATTATAATATGTCTCTCAAGCATTATAAGATCAAAAGACACACCAGAGAATATGAATATACACAATTTTTTGGTATATTTGGAATCAGCATATAACACCGCGATGCTAGAAATTGAGGTTGTAGTGCTAGGAAGTGCAAAACACATTTTTGGAGTAGAGACCTCATCATCTTGATGTTGGGTGTGTAGCGCATGGGTGCCAAGCTGCCCAGGCAATGGCACTGTAGTGCCCACACCAATTTTCAGTGTAAAATACCTAGCACCACAATGTCAAGAAGCTAGTGCCGGGACACCCACCTGGAAAAGCTAATTTCAAAGAATATGTCATTTGAGTTGTTTCGAACCAATGTGTTTATTTTATTTTATTTTGAAAGAAAACCAGTGTGTTTATTAGTTGTATGTTTTCATACAAGCTCAAATGTCTATTACCAATGGACATATTCGTTGCAAAGATGTGATGCTATATGAAGAGATGCATTTACGATGAAAAATTACCTTTACGTATGGAAGGTCGCTTGAGTTAATATGGTTGCAATGGTTTAAAATGACACCCCTATATGTTATTAAATCTCTAGAAAATTACAAGCTTCAGATCTAGTTTTGAAACATAATATCATTGCTAGATATTATGTTCAAGGGTTTGTTATATCATGGAGGCATTTTGCCATTATAACTCGTTAACAAACTTAATAGTGGAAGCAAATAAAACTTTAAGGAAAATACTTTTATATGCTTCAAACCCATTCACAATTCCAAAATTTTTTTAGTCTCCATTTCTTGTTCTACTCATAAATTCTCCAACAAAAACATGGATAATTTTATGAGTAAAACCTATAAGCATCTTAACAAAAACTCATAATTAAGTTTTATATTTGACAATTTAGCTTGAAGATTAAAAAGATATAAACTAAAAAGGAAAGAAAATAAAAAAGAGTACTCATTAAGATTACTTGAATCTCAAATGTTAATAATATTATGCTTTAACATAAAGCAATATGTAATAAAAATCAATTATTTTGATAATTAAGGGAAAAACTTGGGTTGCCGGCTTGACTAAAGGATAAACAAAGTGAATATTAGGTGGTTAGTAGAAAATGCAGTGAAAGGTAATATTTTGGTTGAGAATCCCAACTTTGATACTTTGTAGGTTCGCCTTCATATGTCAATGGTTGAGCACATGATTTCATCTACAAATCCGACCAATTAATTTTTTATTCTAAACCCCAAAAATAACAGAATAAAATATAGTAAAAAGCAAAAGAATCGTATATATTTGTGGAGAACATTTGGGCACTTAGACATATATATGATGCTAGAATTGGTGCTATCAATTTGGCATCGATTCAAGTAATTATTGGAAAGAGTCAAAGTGAATTTATACTGTTGTTTTTTTCCTTTCATTTTTGCCCTTATTAGTTGTTGTTGTTTTTTTTTTCTCTTTAAATTTTTTGCATCTGTACTTGAATGTTGTCACTTGCTATCTTGGCCTTTTTCTGTTGTCATTACTCTTTTATTGCTGTTTCTTATTTTCACAAAAGAGGCAAAGATTCAATTGGTTTTGTGATCCTTTTCTTGTATTTTTAAATCATCGGTGCAAATAAATATATTCAACATTCTATCATGTATTTTGCCGATGAAAGAAGTTTTTAAATTCTATCTGTTTGATGAATTTTTGTGGAAGAAGGTATCCCCAAGTGAGCTTAAGTCAAGTTTAGACCAAAATTATTCTTGATAACATTTTTATATAAATGCGCATCCCCTTTGACAAATTAGTGTGTTTATTATATATATACATATATATATATATATAATCCATAAGGGGAGAGTAGCTAAGCCTTGTACGTCAACCTTTAAACTTATGGCCTGTATTAACTAATTCTTTTTTTTATTATTATTTAAATGCGATGATCAAGATTTTTCCGTATGGCTCATGTAAGCTCTCACACCTTATGCTTTAATCGTTACTTCGACCTATTTTTACATGTGTTCTTGCTTTGTATCATAGAGATTTTGTGACTTTATTCAATTCCACTTTTTTTTTTTTGTTTTATCTTAAATTTATGTTATAAATCTTTTCATATCTTGTTGACACATAAATAAACACCACCACATACAATAAGTGCTTAACTCCATGTTGGTTATTTTGTCTTTCACATAAACGAAGATGGCCTTTTTTAAGGTAAAATATAACTTATTTTTCAATCATAAAACTAATAATATTTAAATAATATTTATAGATACTAACCGTACGCGCATATGTATAACTAAATTACTTGTTAGGATTTATTAATTCTTTATTTATTTTTGGGTACTAGACAATTTAATTTTAGAAAAAGTTACGACATTATTGTTAAATTGAAAAATAATTATAGATTACTTATATTTAATCATGTTTACATATCTATATTTGGATACGAAAATAGTATATATGTTTATGTTTGTGCATATATTTTCATAGAGGAAAATATAGAAAAAGAAATAATTACTTATACGAAAACAATATTAATAATTATGCTTTATAACAATACATGAAGTGGAAAAAAGTTACCAACGGAAATGTGTCTCAGGCACGTCCCTCATGCTAGTATTACAAATATATATATACATATATATATATATATATTGAATTTGGTTGCAGAATTGGAACTAAAAACCTTAAGAGAATTATACCTTCAACTACATTTATTTAAGAATAAATGTGTGTATGAATGGAATACAGGGAAAAAAAAAACATATTTGCTTAAGATTATTAACGTAGCATCTTTGCAATTTTCGTATAACATGTGAATACGGTCCCTTCTAAAAAAAGAAGTGATATATAACCAAAAACAATTTGCAATAGCATCTAATTTGAAAAGTTAATGACCAAATTTTTCTAAGCACTATCACTTTTTTCTCTAATTGCAACAAAGAGGTAAAATTTATTTAAAATCCAAAGTAAATTACAAAATAGTATTAAAATTTTACTACATTGCTTGTCATTTTACGTATAAGATGGATCTAGTAAAATATTTTTTTCCTTCCCTTTTTTTATGAAGAAAGGAAACCTGTCATATAGGTCCGCCAAAGTGAATCTATATATCATTTCTAGCTAAAATAAAGCAAAAAGTGGCTAGGAGCGTAAATATAACATGAAATAGGGACGTCATAGCAAATTAATAAATGTCTTATCTTGTTGGATTTGAGGCCACTGAGATTAGTCGTCAGAGACAATGGGTATGGAAGATTGGGGGACCACTAACATCCCATGTTGCAACTTACAAGATTCATGAATAATTTCTTTTTTATTATTTTATTATTTTTATTTTCTTCGGGTAGTTCATGAATAGTTCAAACTTATAAGCACGGCAAATGACAAACAGCAATTTTTATTTTATTTTATTTTTTATTTCAACATTTTTATTATATTATTACTATGAATATTGTTTGCTAGAAAGCATATCAACATCCTTTTAAGCTAAGCTATTCTTCCCCCCCACCCCCCAAAAAGAAAAAAAAAACGAGAGAACCCAAAAAAAAAACCTAAATCTTTTGAGAAAGAGGCCGTTTAAGTCGTTTAAATCAACATACACCTGTATATTAATCTACAAACCTATAAGCACATGCGCTCTTTTATTTATTTTTTGTTTTTTGTTTTACTTGCTAATGTAATAAACATTCTAATTTATTATGAATATGGTTTGCAAAAGCATCAAATTCCTTTTAGGGAAGTTATTCTTTGGAACCTATCTTTGACATTATTCAACATGTACCTACATAATGTTATAAACTATCAATAAATAACCAAACATTACATGTGAAGCTCATCTTCTATTAAATATAGTATTCAACATTGGCGGTGTCTCGAGCATTATTCTAAATAAGTACATGTAAAAAAATGATCAAATAATTCTTAGTCTACCAAAAATAAAGATTCAAATTAATTTTTGTAAAATTGGTAACAAATCAAGTAGTCAATTAAACTCCAATCATGAATGATAGATGTAAAACTAGTTTTTAAAAATGAGTGTTTTGTCTCATTGGTCCCTAAACTTTTAAACTCTTAACTCTAGCTCCCTAATTTTGAACTATTGATTTTTGGGTTCCTAAGCTCATGGATTGACTATTTCTGAAGCTCCGCTCATTTACTCTTTTAATCTTGGAAAATTTAGAGAAATGCACCCTAGTAAGGTGGTATAAGGATTTATGATATGTTTTTAAATAATATATAGGTTGGTCTTGCATTTAGTATTGTTTTTTATCCAAACGCTAACTTTGACTGTCTGATCAATTTATACGAGTGAGATTCAATAAAAGGCAGCCTAAAAAACAATTTATGGTAGCATGATGTTGGAGACATATTGTAACAATTAAACATATTGTTAGAATCAGTGCCCTGAGGAACAAATACTTTAGGTGTATTTATAAAATTTTTGCTAAAATAAAGAATAATACGAATATTACATGTATTAATAATGGTCCTCATATTACCATCATGCCAATGATTGTATATTAGCAAACATATGATTTGTGACTAGTAGAACCGAATTTTGGAATTGGGCATATATAGAGTTTATATGTGGAAAAGATCCAATTTGAAGATTAATAGTCTAAATTATATAGTCTATAGTCTATTTATAGAGCTGGACACTTTATACATGACATGGCTATAATGGGGATCTACATCCAAATGAGGAGGTGGCTTATCTTGGTCATCAGAGCGGATTGATTTTATGGTAGACATATTGATGTAGTAGAGCTAATCGTAGTCGCACACTAGACTGGAACTAAAGTTGAATTAAATTAATAATTATTCTATTTGACTTAAATTAATTCTCTTTGACAATCATTTATGTGCTATCTTAATCCTGAAGTTGATTTATGACTCCATATTTATAGCTTACATCTTTTGATATGCCTAAGACAGGAGTCTCGATGGCTAAAGGCTCCATTATTGGTTTGTTGGAGAAGCAACCTATATTCGATGAGAGCATAATCTACAAACACTAATTCCATAGCTTTCTAACAAAGAGTGAATATTATACTTTCAAAGACATTATTTAGGTATTAGAAAATATAACGAGGCGTCGGTCATCTAGATACATATGTTAAATGGAAGATATTCCTTTTGTATGTGTCATAAAAGGAATAAATTTTTCCAATAGTGAAATAATAGAACTTTAGGATAAAATAATGAGAAGGTAAAACAGAACTAAGTCATTCATCTGACCATCGATAACCTATGAAAATACACATAATATGAGAGGTCATGAAAAGACTTATGTTCCAAGAGTCTCGAAATATGGCATATTATCAAGAGTATAACTTCAGGTATATAGTGAAGAGATACTGAAGTTAATAATTAAATTGATAATTAATTAGGGATTAATTTATCTGTTATTATTGGAGCTTGATAAAATATGTCCATCGAGACCCAATGCTAGCTTACAAATTTCTTGACTAATTGTGTAGAATAGTTTATCACAAGTAATATAGGAGGTTACGCCAAATACATTACTAGGCCTATCAATCTACAAGCCTTATAGTCCAACTAGACTATGATTAGTGCCTAGTATAGTCCAATTGGACCATGGTGCCTATAGTAGGGATAGATCTAGAAATTGGTTAATTAATTAATTAATTAATTCAACATAATATTTATTCAAATTTAGTTATTGGGATTTTGTGATAATTAACTATTTGAATAATTAATTTAAATCTTAATTGTATTTGAATTTAGATAAAGAATAATTATTCATAATTATTTAAATTAGATAATTATATTAGATAGTGGAATTCACATTTAAATAGAATTATTTAGATGGAAATTATCTTGGATGATACAGATAATCACATAAGTCTACACTATGATTGGTTGTATTTTAAATTCCCCTCCTTGTAAAGTTGCCGTGTACATTGTGATAAGGCATAGTGTGATTGGCGCGTTAAAAAGGTGGAGGAGAGAGAAAAATCTTCTTCTAAGCTTGATAGACTTCTACCTCCTCTTCTAGACTCTATAAATAGATACCTTTCCTACTTATTTATTTTTAAGTTAGAAAAGAGTGCTATTGTGCATCTTTTAGAGAGGAAAAATATAGACGAGAGTTTGTGGTGAGTTGTTGTTGATTTGTGCCCATACACACACTACAACTACTAGGAAGAGAATAGCATTAAAGATCTGACAGTAGAGATTTGTTGTTGAAGAATCGTTCAATCATAAGAGCTGTTATCGGTCTCCAACGAGTGCATTAAGTTAGATTTATTTTATTATTTATAGCATCATGAGTCAGTTTCTTGGTTGTTTAAATAAAAATTTTAATATTTCGCTATGTCACCAAACTGATTATTTGAACAACTGGTATCAGAGTGAACTTATGATTATGCTACATACATAAATTATATGGTCTAATTTTCACTCCTTATGTGTTGGATTGATATATTAGAGAGATAGCACTCTAGGGTTTCTATATGTGAATTAATAGGTATAGGGAATATTAATTATTTGTTGTCATGATAATTTATGTGAATGGTAGTTATTATTGTAATTATTGCCCATTATAGTTCCTTAGAATTTAGAAAATCGTATCTAGGATTTATTCATTGAATTGTAATTATAATAAGATGTGATCTATCATTGCTGCTTAAAATTTATTGTTTTCTTAGAATTTATGTAACCTAGAAACATTTTAGGAATTTCTTGTAATTTTTATTCCATGAAGCCTATTGAATAAGATAGAGCATCCTATTGGAGCTTTTACAATTTTTTTTTTCTAGAATTTCTTTATTTTTTTTGGATTTAATTATATACTGTTAAAGGCATTTCTCCCAATGTAGCATTAGGGTTTAGAACACTATGGGACTACACAAGGAGATTTTTTTCCTACCTAAATTACACAGAGGGGATCATTAGATCCATGTTGATATGGCCATAGGAATTACAAGAGAGTAGCGCCTGCAATGGGCGCTGCAAATGGTAGGCTAGCCCGCGGACAGAGTTAAAAGCCTATGCCAAAATGTAATTCCACAGGTCTACATTAGCGGACCCGTGATAGTATATATTAATATATATTGATGTAAATAATATAATATATATATAGGATATATTATTTGATATATATAAATAATATAATATAGTAATATATTATAATTTATTATGATATATTATATTATTGATAATATTAATGGATAATAATTTTAAATAAAGGAAAATTATTTTGTTATTATTATTTAAATAATTTTTATTAATCTTTTTAATTGGAGAAAGGTACGGATAAAATTATTTGACATCCATAAAATCTAATTTTGATCTATTATGATCAAAAGGAAGATTAGGGATAAATAAAATCTTAAATTTGAATTGGATTCAAATAGCTAGGATTGAATTATTGTGATTCACTTTGGGAAGCTAGATTGTATTTGGATAAGATCGAAATTTGGAATTTAGATCGAAGGTAGTTGCCAAATCCCTAACCCTAGGGAAAATCGTAAATAGATAGTTGCTATCTATTTTGATTTCGGGTGATTACTAATAACCCTAATCTTATGGGAAAATGATAAAAAATAATTTTATTAATTTTCTATTAGAGAAAATTATGAATTAAAATTATTTGAATAGTTTTATTAATTTTCAATGAGAGAAAGCTATGGATAAAATTGTTTAAATGATTTTATTATTTCTCTAAGGAAGAAATAATGGGAAATTATTTTAAAACCCAAGAAAATAATTTAACCTATTACGGTCAAATTATAATGCAGAAAATCCTTAATAAAATTATGAGATTTTTGTTGGAAAGGATTATTCAAAAAATTGAAGGACATGAAGATAGATGCATGGAGAAGATACAAAAGTGACGGCTGATATATGTTTTGGTTTATTTTTGTAATCTATATTTTCTTTTCTCTACGGTGGGACCATAATGTCACAGCTATATATTCATATTGCTTGTTGCTATACTTTATGCCATGCTTGTTTGTTTTATGATAAGATTTGTCATATGTTTAAAAATATGTCATGTAGAATAGGGAGTGCCACTCTTAAAATTGTTCATGCATGTTTTTTAGATAAATCTTGATTTTAAAAATATTAAATGGGAGAGGGTTCTTGGTCAGGACCTATGGTCTCCATTGTTGGTCCATATGTGAAAACAGGTGATGTCGACCCCAAGGAAAGTTGTTTACCACCGGTGGTATACTAGATTGGGCTTCCCAAACAGAAATGTCTATGGGCATAATTCATGGTTGTATGCCCAAAGGCGACAATTTATGGATCATGGATCATAAGATATAAACAATGATTATACATTAAGATGAATTTAATTATTAACCTCCTCAAAGAGCTCTGTTAATTAAATTTGTGATCAAAATAAGCGGTAGTTAGTATTGGTGTGCTAATCGGATGGGATCCATGTTCTAGGCTAGTTTATGTTTGACTACACTAAGGTAGCTGACATGAACGGGGCTAGAAACTATCGCAATAATGTATATGTTTTTGAAGATTTTGTACATAGACATACTTCCATTATTGTATGCTTATATTACTAAATGTTGTTGTGTTTGCTTATTATTAATATATGTTAGACATTTATTATACCAAAATGTCGCTTAGCATATTTAGTATGATAATAAAGACCCTAACTAGTAGAACTTTAACAATTGAAAAAAAAAGAACCTAATATGCATGATACACAAATACATACTAAAACATTATCAATTGGAACCTAAAGGCATTGATCCTAATGGGATAATTCTAGGTCAAAAGTTGCTAGCAAGATTCTAATAAGATGACCCTAATGGGATAATTCTAGGCCAAAAGTTGCTAGCAAGATTCCAATAAGATGACGTGTTGTATAGAGAACACATCAAGTGATCTCTAAGAGCAACATATAGATTAAATGACTACTAGGCTAATCATTGATATCTTAAGGATAAGTTTGTTGGCTAAGTTCTCGTGGTCAGACTAATGGTTATCCTTGAATCACATAAAGTGCTAGTAGGAGCCTTGAATTACTATTTAAGAACATGAATGCCTACTATGCATAATAATTTGGTTGACAATTAATCAAATGGAACCAACATAGGTCCTAGCGCCAAAATAGAGATGATCTTTAGAATTTTGTTGAAGGACTTGTTCTTGACAATAATAATACAAATCTCTATGCTTTTAAAATTGTACTAAAAAGTAGGAACATTAGTTCAAATAGTATTAGGATGGTGATAGTTGCTAGTTCTTCTAAATTCTAGTAATAGGATAGGCTAGAAGAACAAGAAGGAACAAGCCAATAAGAAGGATCCAAAGAAAGCTAAATGCTTTCACTACGAGAATGTTGGTTACTTCAAGAAGGAATACAAGAATCTCCTAGCTTGGGAGTCATAAGGAGATATAAATGAGCTCTTGTAAGTTGGAGTTGGATTAGTGGAAGATTCTAATGACTGATGGGTCCTATATTCTGAAGTCACTAATCATATGTGTGTTGGAAAAAGAATGCGCAGTGGAATTTTAAAAATTTTATATTAGAGTAATTTCCAAAACACAAGTTTGACATGCTATATGTATAAATTAACCAGATCTTACTAACCTTTGTGTGCCAAAGAACCTCCATAATCTGTGAAGAGAAATAAAGTTCCAGAAGAGCCTCAACCAACTAGTCTTCTTTGCTATTCTCTATCCACGACCAGAGTGAGTGTGGGCTCACACGTATAGCTCTTCCACCGGTGACTCTCCTTTCAACCAATCAAGAGAACCCAAAGCAGGTGTTCGTGATTTGTGAACAAAAACTCTCAGAGAGTTTTCAGATTCTCACTTAGCAGAGTATTACTCTTAATCTCTCAATTGATCTTATAAACTTGTGAGAATCACTCCTTATTTATAGAGGTTGGTCCTAGGGTCAGTCCTTATCAGATTAAGTCTCAAAACTTGCATTAGAATCAAATTCGGATCAATATCTAATAGGATCCATGTGGAAACGCGTGATCTTATCCTTCGTTGATCGGCAGCCCGAACAGGTCCCATCGGCCGACCGAACACGTCCATCAGCAGGCCGAACTGTCGAATAAAAAATCTCGTAAATCTTTTATTTTTCACCTAAGCTTCTATAAGATAAAGTCTCCATTTTAATTTAAACAACCCAATAGAGAAGTTATCTGATCAAAACAACTTTATCTAGATAATCTCTAAGAAAATAAATCAATTCTCAATAATTCTACAAGTTTATCTTGATCTAAGTTATCCAAAATTAAATCAACCAATAAACAAACAAGAATTATCCGATCCCAATAATTCAACAAGTTTATCTTGACTTAATTTTTATTACAAAATTAATTCAACTAATAAACAGACATGAATTATTTAATTCTTTTAAATTTTAACCAATCTGATAAATCTGACATAAGTCATCAATTATTAGAAAAACACTTTGTGTCGTTACAAGATGTTGTGAGCTAGCAAAGGGGACCAAATGGACCTACATAGTTCAAGCTCCTGATAATTATGAAACCCAATATCCTAGATATACATTTCATAATTATCAACTCTAATGCTACTCCACTAAAAGCTTGGAGCTACAGTCTCGAACTATATAGAATTACGAAGCCTGTATAGCCAAGTCTCCATGACATATCATAGTGTATCGTATCCCCATATGATAATCCATAATCGGCTTCAAGACAAGTTCTGTCTTACCTTCCCGATTATTTTTATCTTACGTTCCACCATCTCACCATCAAAAAAATTACCATCCAAAGACAGTATACCATTTGGTTACACCTATGTATCCAAATGGTTGAGCGCTCCAGTTTTCAAATTACAGGATAACGCATATAAGAGGATATCATTACTCCTAAACAGGAGCTATGGATTCCATATCTACAAATAACAAGTCTACGCCATCAAGAGTCATGCTTCCAACGTACCGGCATGCATACCACTATTAAGATGTGGGTGTCACCCTTTGGTACATCAAAAAATACAAGTCAAGACAACGGGCCCATTATTCATCTTAGGATTAAGATACAGCACAAATGATTGTCTAAAGTGATTCAATTTGCTGAGACAGATTTATAATCCAAATCAATTCACTTTATGTCCCGATCCAACACATCGTCACCTATGACAACTTGCCAATGTTTCTATTCATGGAGTCCACCTTTGATGGTCAAGACAAACCATCTCCCAAAAGGGATATAGACAACATAACAATCTTTGCATGAATAAAGCACCTACCTTTATTCCCTCAATTACGGATCGTATGATTTAGACCATCACCTTAAGAATTGCGTCTTCGGCATAATTCGTCCATCATATGCCCAATTCTTAAGGTTTAGACCGACAGTCTCAGACTATTGTTTGCTTAACATACATTCAACAAATATGAACGTAAAGAGGACACGATTTGGAATATAAATAATGAATAAATTCTTTATTAATAAAAATGTCTCCAAAAACTTATTCCATTTTTACTCCTTAGGGCATACATGTCTAACAATGTGTATATCTATGCATAGGAAACTATAAGTCTACTTGACAGGAGCTTTATGTCAATAATGGATGTTATGGTTAAGTGAAGTAGTGGGAGAAGTACATCTTTATTTTGATGGTAGGTTTAAGTTTTTTGATAAGCCTTTACTTTATTGAACTAAAGTTGTAGACACTACTTGACATCGAACAAATTAATAACTCTAGAAGGGTTAATACTTCTTAATCTAATAAAATGTATTTTTGGCGCTTATGATTAGGTCATATAGGCCTTAACGAGATACATAGTTTGGTTAAAAGGTGGTCCTCTATGTTTTTTAAAGATGAAAGTTTTACCATAGGGAGTCTTGTTTGGAGGAAAAATGACAAAAAGACCTTTTTGGCACTAAAGGAAATCAGGCCAAAGAAGTCCTAGACTTAGTGCATACAGATGTTTCTATTTACATAAATGCGTTGGCATATGGAGAAGCAATTAAGTAAACTTGTAAGAACACTTCAATTGGATAGAGGTGGAGAATACCTCTCTAAGAGGTCTATAGGACACTTATTAGAGAATAGGATTCTATCCTATTTTGACTAAACTGGGAACTCCATAATAGAATGGTGCAACGAAAATAAAAAATATTACCTTTTTGGATATAGTACAGTCCACGATGAGGTATACAACACCATGCGCATCTTTTTGGGGGATATGTACTACAAATTACATGTTATCCTGTAAACGATTTTCCAACTTAAGCTGTTCTTAAGGTCCGAGATATGTTCTAGATAAGGAAGCTTGAAACTTAGAACCTCATTCAAAAGTTTTCAATTCCGTAAGATATCCTAAAGGAATAAAAGATGGATTATACTATAATTAAATACAAAATAAAGTCTTGGTTTCCACACTTGTAGTATTTCTTATAGAAAGTTACATGTAAGACTTTAAACCTTGTAGCAATTTGGTGCTCGAGAAGTTAAGGATTGACTGAATCAATTCAAAGGTTTTAGGTATAAAAGGTATTCTAATCATGGCAAAGAAACCAAAATGAAATCAGCAACCTAGGGAGCTTCATCGTAGTAGGAGAGTTATTTATCAACCCATCAGGTATCAACGCGAGACCAAATTTTTGACATATTATCCAAAATGTTTTTTGTAAACATGAATGTATGTAGTATAAAAAGGGGTTGTCGTATCCACAAAGAGGTAAAAAATTTACAACTAGAAAGACTGAAAAAAATAAACGTTCAAAAGGCAAGCAGTTTTGCATAACAAAGTAAAATAAACGAAATATTTTTGTGTTTTTTGATTTAAAATTTAAAACATAAAATTAACAAGGTAAGGTTTTGAGAATCACGCTTGTTTTTGTAACTAGTATGAAAATAAAGTCTAAATAATTATTATCTAAAGCATTTGATTTATTATATCTTTTCCTGTTTATAGCAAGCATATTTACAATTTTTATAAGTCAACCTAAACCAACAATATAACAAGCTATAATACAGTAAGGTTTTTCTCTAAAAAATAGCAAAATAATCATGTCTCACTGATGATTTGGTTTACTAATTACGAAAATTACAACCACTATCACTATAATTATAATTAACATAATTTTAAGATAAAAAAGATAATAACAAATCAATATTATTATACTTTAATGGAATAATTTTTTGCATTAATTCTGACAGAATCTCGTCTTGTTAAATAATTTTAGAATACACTATGCCATCCTCGTCGACAATAAATCATGTTTTGCTAAGCATTTACTATGCAGTTCATGTCTATAATGCAACAAAAACTCAACTTAATAAAGAGACATGATTTCAATATTATTAATATTAATTATGCAACACAATTAAATTACATAAAGAAAGCGTGACTGAATTTATGAAAGAATTAGGTAGCATAACAACATTAACAATAATAACTAAAAATATAGAAAATATGATTTATTCGATAAAAATATAAATATTACAACATAGATATTAAAGTTAAAAACCATATCAGAGTATTATGTATACAAAATCATCTTTCTACGTCACAAAACTCTCTAACTAATTTAGACATTATTTTATTAATTTTAGTATAGTCGAAGGAGTGCTCTAGTAGCATCTCTTCCAAAAAAAGGAGATTGCTGAGCATTTAGCTCAGTAGTTAGCTAAAGAAAGAAAGGAGAGGGGGAGTGTTTCATGGTGTGCTCCCTTTTTATGGTGAAAATTTTTCACTATTTATTAATGTCCTAAATTTTTTATAATATTTTATTTATTATATTATTATATTATATTAGTACCATTTTTCAACTTGTTTAGCAAGTTATAGTCCAACTTGCAGCGTGCAAGACTTTTCTTCCCTACTTTCTTTTTCTTTTTGATGTTGTGCTGATGCAGGCACTGATGTAAGTACTATTTACATTTATTATCGATTTTTGCCCTTTTGTGTCGTTTTGTTTTTTTTTTCTTCCAGATTTTAAATCAAAAATTAACAAACACATTAAAATTAATTTTTAAAAAAATATATTTGCAATAATTTTAAGATTATTTATTTTATAATAAAACACAAAAAAATAATTACAAACTTTTAAAATTTTAGCATCTTTCGATTTGACAAAGATATAATTTTAAAGACTCAAAAATATTTTAGAAATTACTAAAAATATTATAAAATATATTTACAAACTTAAAATAGACTATAAAATAGATCAAGACTTAAAATAGACTATAAAACAGATTAAGACTCAAAATGAAATTACTACTAATTATTTTTACGGTTTTAATTATTTACAAACTAAACACATAATCAACACATCAAAACAACTCTCAAAATTAACAAAAATATTATTAAACATAATAACACACTAAAAACATATTTTTAAACATATTTACAAACTAAGATACAAAAAAAAATTATTAACACAAAATGCTATTAATTAGAGGATTTAATGAGAAATATTAATACAAAATAATAATATTAAACCTTAAGAAATGTGCATTTTCACATTCTCATCACACAAAAACTTGACTCTATCTTAAAATGTACAATCCGATATAATACCAAGTATAAATAAATACTCGGTACATCCAAGGTCAAACCTACAAAGAAGGATTTTGTTTAGTTCAAGTATATTTATTATATTTTTTATTTATTTAAAAGCTGAAAATATGAGGATTAATATTTATTATTTACAATATATGTTCACAATATATTACACATTTTAAAGCATTTTTCATTTTTAGAATTTAATACTTTTGGAAGTTTAATAACAAGAAATGCAGCTTAAATTAAAATGGAACTTTAATAATAAGTGCAATTAATTTAAAAATAACTTTAACAAAATAACAACAATAATAACAACAAATTAAAAGGAGTAAAGCAGTAATTATATCAGAGTTGAAGCTTGAAGGTTCCGTTCTGGCAGTCAAGTTAAACAAATTTTAGTTTTTCTAATTATTTATTAATTAGTTTAAGAATACATTATGCCTTCCTATGTTGACAATAAATCAAACATTACTAAGCATTTACTGTGTTGTTCATGTCCATAATGCACAACTTAATAAATGAGTAGAATTTCAATATAACTTAACTAAAATAACAACCAAAATATTAAGTTAAGCATTTACCAAGTCATTTTGTGTCTACAACTAATCAAGGTCCTCTCAAGTATTATCTGTGCCAGTCTATATCATTAAAAATCAAAGCCAAAATTTTCACAAAATTCTAGCTAAGAAAATATTAAAATCCTAAGTTTTCTAGAAAATTTTTTGGTATTATAACTGCTTAAAAAACTAAGAAATACTAAAAATATTTAAAGTGATTGTGCCAACGTTTCCCCCTCTAACCTCATCTAAAAAGAAAAATTAAAAAGTCAAATTTGATAAAATACTAAAAATATTATTAAACATAATTTTTACAGTATAATCTAGGAAATATTTTACAAAAGCTTAGACTAAAAACTAAAAACTAAACTAAAATTCAAACAGTGTTTTTACATATGGCGATGGTTGCTTGAATCGAAGAGCCCCTCTGTAGACTTATTGAAAACCACTATATACAATTTTTAATTTTTTATTACTTTTTCGCTGACATTTCTAGCTCAAATTGCACCCCTTTTTTCCTTCTTTTCTCCATGCTAATGGGCCTTCATTAGTATGTTAATTTGAGCTTTGGATTCCCTACGACGTGGTGGCTAAAGGCACAGGTGTAGGTCAATCTTAGGCATTAAAGTGTGATCCAACGGACAATAATCAAGAAAAGAAATAGGGTTATCTAGGCTAGCTGGGGCCACAATCATGAACCATTAGATTGGTCTTGGTAAGCAAATCGCAGGGCTAGGAAAACAAGTACACATAGAACGAGCTACACTAGATCTAGTGAGGCTACAACATGCAGGGCCCACCTGTCATAAACGCTGACGGACGCAATGATGCACCGACACAGGTCTCATGATCTGATGGCTCTGAGTGAATGGCAACACAATCTAATGGTTGTGGAGCTGTCACATGTCCTTTCTAAATTGAATTTAGATTTTTATGTATTTTTGTGGCATTTGCTATCAGATTTTGGCCGTTTTGATATTGTTTTGCTCCGTTTTTCTACTAGATTTAAAATCTAAAAATAAAAAATAAAACAAATTAATTATTTTACAAACATAATATTTACAATAATATCAAAACTATTTATTTTATATTAAAACACCCACATTTTAAAATTCTAGTCTCTTTTGGTTTAATACAAATATGATTTTGAAGACTTGGAAATATTTTTAAGAATTACTAAAAATATTATAGAACATATTTAAAAAAAATAAAACACACTATAAAATTTTACGGTTTTGAGTAATTTCAAACTAAACCAATATTTTACATACAAAATTAATTCTAAAAATTCCCAAAAATCTTAGTAAACATAAAAATATATTAAAAACACATATTTAAACATATTTTTATATTTAGACACAAAAACATTGTTTATCACTTAATTGCTATTAATGAAGGGCTTTAATTACAAATAATAATGCAAAACAAATGATTTTAACTTTAAAAAATATGCATTTTTACGTGTTCGTCATCACACCCCCAACTAGCTTATTGCTAGCCCCTAGGAATTAGAGTGATAGAATTTAAAAATAGACCAGAGGTTTGTTTTCTCAAAAGTTAATGATTCCTCACTAGTTTTCCTCAAAGATTATCTCATATTTATGCCTCAAAGTAAAAATGCAAATATTAATTAAGTTTATGATTCATTTCTAGAGTATGTCTTATATTTAAGATGGATTTTCCCATGAGTGTGTGATTTTCTATTATTAATCAATGCATACTAAGCAAATAAAATTATATTATTTGGTTATATCATTATTTTCCCACAAGAAGAATGAACGTATAGGTGATGAGACTATGAAAATACACATTTCTTAAGGTTAAATATCATTATTTTACATTAACATTTCTCGTTGAATCCTCTAATTAATAGCATTTTTGTGTTAATTAGTATTTTTAGGTCTTATTGTGTAAATGTGTCTAATAATATGTTTTTAATGTGGTTTTATGGTCAATAATATTTTTGGTAATTTTTTGAGTCGTTTCAATGTGTTAAATATTAGTTTAGTTTGAAATTCGTCAAAAGCATAAAAATAATTAGTGGTAATTTTATTTTTGAGTCTTAATGTATTTAATAGTGTTTTTTTAAGTTTGTAAATATGTTTTCTAATATTTTTAGTAATTTCTAAAAATATTTTCGAGTCTTAAAAATCATATCTGTGTCCAACTAAAAGAGGCTGAAATTTTAGAAGTTTGTAATTATTTTTGTATCTTTTAATGTAAAATAAATATTTTTAAAATTATTGTAAATATTTTGTGTATAAAATAATTAATTTAAGTTTTGTTAATTTTACATTTAAATGTTGGAGGAAAAAAGAGTAAAACAGCATAAAAACAAGCAAAATTGGACAACAAATGCATTAAAAATTTAAAAGATTCGAATTTGCCTCAGTGGAAGCCACATGGTGGACTACGATTGGCACGTGCATCATACGCGCTGACTATAGACGTGTCAACCACCAGAGTCGGGCCCATGTGTCGGAAGCATCTTAGATGCTATGGTCTTGTGCATGCATTTTGAGATTCAGCCCTTGAGCTTGCAATCTTATTCGTCCGTTGCGAGATCATATGGCTCATGTTCACCTAAATTTGGTCCCATATGATCCTACCTGAACTATTCTTTCTTCACATCTCAGCCATCTGATTGCTTGATTAGCACTTGAGATCGTGCCGTACTTGCACCGCACGCCACCTCATTACACCAAATCCAAGCCAAAGATTTGCATAGGCAATAATGTTGATCTTCCAGCTCAGTAGTGTCCCCTTTTTGGAGGAGATGCTACTAGAACACTCCCCTAACCCTACTAAAAATAATAAAATAGTGTTTAAATTAGTGTAGAGGGTCTTGTGAGGTAGTGAGATAATCTTATATGCATAGTACTCTAATATGGATTTTAGCTCTATATCTACTTTGTAATGCTTATATTTTTAAGGAATAAATTATATTTTCAAGTTTTTTAATAATTACTATTAGTATTGTTATGTTGTTTAATTCTTACAATATTTAGCCATGCTTTCTTTATATAATTTAATTATGTTGCATAATTAATATTAATAATACTAAAATCATGCATATTTATTAAGTTAACTTTTTGTTGCATTATAGATATCAACTGGCACAGTAAATGCTTAGTAATGCTTGATTTACTCGTCGATAGAGGATGGCATAGTGTATTCTTAAATTATTTAATAAGACGAGATTTTCCTAGAATTAATGCAAAATTTTATTGTCTTTAAATATAATAATTTTGATTTGTTATATTATCTTTTCTATCTCAAAATTATGTTAAGTATAATTCTAGTGATAGTGGTTATAGTTTTCAAAGTTAGTGCACCAAATTACTAATCAGAGCTGATTATTTTCCTACTTTTTATTGGAAAACCCTTTACTGCATTATAGTTTATTATATTGTCACTTTAGGTTGACTTATAAAATTTGATTGCAATTAATAGGAAAAGATATAATAAATTAAATGCTTTAGATAATTTTTTTAGAGTCAAAATTCCATATCAATTACAAAACGTACAACAGATTCTAAAATTTTCACCATTAATTTTTTGTTTTAAAATTCTCAAAAGTATTTATTTTTTTAGTTTGTTTGAAAAATCCCTTTCCACTTTAGAATGAAAATTTTCAATCTTTTAAAAAGCTACCGCCTTGTAGATACAACAACCTTTTTAAACTTCATACGTCTGTATTTAAAGAAACATTTTAGGCAGAACCATAGAAATTTGGCATCGTTGTTGGGAAGGTATCATTATTTTATCATATTACTAAATTAAGCGGAAAACCAGGTAGGTACTCTATCCTTATCTAGTAAATATTGTAAATATTGTCTTTTTAATTTTTATTTAAAAAATAGAGTTACTATTCTCATAGGTTACTTTTCATAGTTATTATTCATGTCACTATTCATAAAAAAAATAACAAAAAATAAAAATCTAAAAATTTAAAATAATAAAAAACAAATGGTTTTTACTTACTACTTTATTCATTATGGATAAAGAAAAGTTTAGCATCTTCACTTTTGTTTTGTAAGTTTAGGTAATTGCAAAATTTATTGGATTCTGTCAAATAGGCCCACCATTAAGACTCGATCCCATGACCACAATGATCTAGGAATCTGATTAATTGAGCATTATTCGACTTGAAAATTTTCTTTAAAGAGTTTCAAAAATTAAAAAATAAAAAAAAATTAGGAAATTCATTGACATTTTGTTGCAATTTTTCCTAACAACACTTGGAACCACTTTATAGTGCTTGGTGGAGATATAAGAATTTGCTAGATAAGTTTCCTGGCCACGGTTTTTCTTGGATTATCTGTTAGGAATTTTTCTAGATGGATTAACCCATGAAACTAGAAATTAGGTAGAAAGAGGAGATAGATCTATCACTTTTTACCAATTACTAGTAAATAAAGCATATTATATGTTGAAAGATATGGCCGAGTTTGATTATTGGAGATTAAATAACTCTAAAACCGATTTTGGTTTAGAAAACAAGTCAACATTTTTGGAACCTTAGCCAAACACTTAACGTGAGATTTTTGAATCAACTGTTGAACTACAAAATTTATCAGACACTTCAAATAGAGAGAGTTTGGAAATCCTAAGAAAATATTTGGAATCTATGAAGGGTATGTTAAAAAACAAAAAGCAATATGTGCAACCCACCTATTTTGAGGAAAAGACATTGTGAGACGAATGTGAGGAACATAATGAAGACTTAGCTATAGAAGAGGAACAATCATCGCCTTCAGTCCTAGGTTCTCAACCTCAATTACCATAAGAGTTCACCTAAGACCCATCTTACCAAGATCTAATGTGGTCACCACCTTCTCCACGGACTCTAGTATCATTTTTATGGACTTACTAAGAACGTAAAATAAGTCTAAGTTTCACAAGTTTAAATGTTTCAAATTTTGTCAATCTTGAGGGCATTTTCACACAAGACTCTTATGTGGTGTCTTTCAACACGTACTATGGAAGGAAGCCGTTCTTTGACAACTGTCCACTAGAAGCAGAAATGGAAGAAAAATTTGCTGAATTCATAACATCAAACAATAGGAAAACACTTTCAAAGTAATATCTTTATCTTTCCTTATTTGTAATATATTTTTATGTGTTGTTGTGTGCTAATTTTATTTTCTTTTAAAAATTTAAAAATATATTGAAATTTATTTTGAAAATTTAAAATGAAGGCTATAATTAAATTTATTTAGAATGGCTGAGTGATGGAGTTAAATTGTTTTCAATTTTCTCTCAAGACGTATTTTAATGGGTTTGATTTTGTAAATGCAATTTGTTTGGATTTTTAAATAAATTTTTAATAAAAAATATGTGTTGTAATTTTTTATTTTAATTGTCCTAAAAAAATCTTTAAAATTAAATCACTTAGTAATTCATTTAAAATGGCTAACATTAAGAAAGATGTAGTCGTTGTGACTAGCACGTATTCTGTACTTGCGGCCTCTTGAAACATGTTTTAAAGAATTTGAAAACTAATTTTAACTTTTAAATAAAAACAATAAAGTCTTGGGAGTCTGACTTTAAATGACCTAGTTTGTAATTTATTGTTATGTTCAGTTTGTTAAGTTTATTATAGATTATCTTTACAACTATGCTAATTCAGGTAGCATTTTCGCTGCTCTCACTATTCTTTTTATACATTGGAGACAATGTACAATTTAGGTTGGGAGGAGAGGGTTGTGATTCATTATTGTGCAAAATTGTGCCACATTTTTTGAAGTTTGCTCAACTTTTTCAGTTTTTGCTCTAGATTTCATGTGTCACTATAACAAATTCGAGATTATACGACCTTTATTTAACGACGTTTTCTCAAAAACTATCATGATAAAGGAAAAAAACACAAGGAGTTACGCCTACGAAGATGAAAACCATCGTGGAATGGGTGGCATGTACCATGACAGTTTTTTAAAAAACCGTCATGGTAGAAGGCATATTATATGATGGTTTTTATAAAAACCGTCGTGAAAGATGGTTAGCAAAAATTAAAAAGCCCACCTTTACCACAATCAGCAAAATTTTAAAAGGCCCGCTCTCTCTCTTATTCAAATTAGCACTCAAACTCAACCTTTTTCTCTCTAAACCTAGTCCTACCTCTCTCTCTCTAATACTCAAGTCCTCTCTCTCTCTACCACTACCATCACCATTGTCGTCTTTGCCACGACCTAACATGCTACCATTGGCCTCAAGGCCTCCACAACCTACAAGCTCGTTACCATCCCTCGTTTGTGAAGGTTCTTCTCTTCAAGTGTTTTCTATTTAAGCTCGTCACCTCCATGAACCCACCATGGCCTATGTCTGACCGCCGTTTAGTAAAATTTTGTTTCTTTTTTTATTGTTTAGTTTTAAAAAAAAAATTAGTTATATAATTTTAGTTTTAATCATTTATGGTTTATGTATGTGTTTGTATATGTGATACTCACTATGGTTTGAAAAACTCTCTAAGTGTTCTTCTCTTTGAGCTCATTACCTCCATCACCCCACTGTTGCCTGCGTCCGACCGCTATTTGGTAACTTTCCATTTCTTTTTTTATTGTTTAGTTTTTTAATTTTTAGTTATATTGTTTTAGTTTTAATTATTTTATGGCTTTTGTGAACTAATTTGTTTTAGATGTTTAATTCTAACTTTAGTTTTAGTTTTAGCTTTAATTACTTTCTATGTGTTTGCATGTGTGATGCACACTACACGTTTGATGAAAATCCTCTATGACCATCATAACAATTATTTATATTTTTTGTTGATTAAAACTCACTAGCAATCAGGGCCTTTTATTTGTGGATAATATATAGGACTGGCCATCCTATGGGAAATTAGAAATTTCAGTTTTTTTTTTTTTTTGCTGATGACTGA
Source organism: Artocarpus heterophyllus (assembly GCA_025403435.1). Lineage (NCBI taxonomy): Eukaryota > Viridiplantae > Streptophyta > Magnoliopsida > Rosales > Moraceae > Artocarpus > Artocarpus heterophyllus. The sequence goes on from JAJQZP010000047.1 coordinate 1,389,219, forward strand.
TCTTCCATGATGATTTTTACCAAAACCCATCGTGGAAACTATACCTTACATTATGGTTTTTATAAAAACCATCAAGGAAGGTAGAAATTAACCAAGATTATATGATGGTTTTCATTGAAAACTATCGTATAATCTACACATTCCACAATTATTTTTTAAAAAACATCCGTGGTAGCCTCTTATAGAACACACTTAATACCCACCATTAGCGGCATTCCACGATAGTAAAAAAATCAACGTGAAAAGTCTCTTTGGTACCACAACGGATGATTTCACAACGGTTTTCTGACCGTCGTGAATGTTTTACATGACGGTTTGTAATCCTCAATTTTTACTAGTGTGTTTTGTAAAAATTTTTCATTTTTGAGTGTTATTTTGTAAGTTTTTGTGAGTCATAAAATTAAAAAATTAAAAAAATATTTTGTAAATATTAGTTTCTTAATAATAAATGTTTTATTATTTTGTTTTCATTTCTGAATTTGATATTAATGTAATATTATTTTGTTCTTTTTTTCTTTGAACTGTCTAACTTTATGAACCCTCAAGTCTTCAATTTTATTTTACATTTTTATGTGTTTATTTTTCAAAGTGTTTGTAAGCCATTCTTTTCGCACATGCACTGTGATGCTTAATTATGTTAGTAAATCAAAGCTATGAATATTTGGGTTTTGTTATTTTGTGAATATAAACAATTAAGGGTAGTAACACTTAATTAATTATTTAATTAAATAAATTAAATGATAAATCAAAAAAGAATAGAATAAATAAATAAAAAAAGAAGAAAAGAAACAAAACGAAAGTGTAAATGAATAAAGTGCGTAGTGCTGTAAATTAATGAATAAAGTCAAATAAGTTTAGTTTTGTATCCTTTTTAACTCAAGTAAGTAACTTCTAAGGGGTGCTTCAACACCTAGCACTTTAGGCCAATTGGTCTGAAAGTTACTAACTCAAAACTTGTTAAAAGGGTTATGAAGAAGCTTAAAAGAATCAAACATTGCACTATCGACAATTGTAAAGTTTGTTTAATTTGTGTATATATTTTTGTTTTAAGTTTCTGCTCTTTAATCGTTCTAGATAATAAATTTGCAATGTTGTTGTCTGCAAAAGTGATTTAAATCAAAATAACATAATAATTTTATACATAGTTTATTATGAAACTTCATAATTATTTATTATCCCCTTTTCACTAAATTGGCTTGCATACATTTTGTTAAATAGCGTATAAATTATTCAAATAAAATTTTTGTTTCGTTAGTCTATTTTGTTAGGTGAATCAAATTAGAGTTAAATGGTTTGCATTATGTGGATATTCAGTAAATCATTTCAAAATTTGGGACTAGCAATAGTCTGGTTAGAGGGTGTGATGAGACCATGAAAATGCACATTTCGTAGGCTAAATATCATTATTTTGCATTAGTATTTCTCATTAAATCTTCTAATTAATAGCATTTTGTGTTAATTAGCATTTTTATATCTTAGTATGTAAATATGTCTAAACTATGTTTTTAGTGTGTTTTTATGTTGTAATAATATTTTTAGTAATTTTTAGAGTCATTTCGGTATGTTAAATATTAGTTAAGTTTGAAATTAGTCAAAACCACAAAAATAATTAGTGGTAATTTTATTATGAGTCTTACTTTATTTGATAGTGTGTTTTAAGTTTGTAAATATATTTTATAATATTTTTAGTAATTTCTACAAATATTCTGAGTCTTAAAAATTATATATGTGTCAAACCAAAGAAGGTTAGAATTTTAGAAGTTTGTAATTATTTTTATATATTCTAATGTAAAATAAATATCTTTTAAAATTATTGTAAATATTTTGTGTGTAAAATAATTAATTTTAGTGTGTTTGTTAATTTTAGATTTAAAACCTAGAGAAAAACAGAACCAAAATGGGCAACATTGGACAACAAATGCATTAAAAATTCTAAAGATTCGAATTTGCCTCAGTGGAAGCCATGTGGCATACTCCAATTGGCACGTGCATCATACACGCCAATAGCAGATGCGTCAGATGCCAGTGCCAGGTCCACGTGTTGGAAGTATCTTAGATGCCTCTAGTCTTGTGCATGCATTAAAAGATTCAGCCTATGAGCTCGTGATCTTGTTCATCGATTGTGAGATCCTAGGGCTCATGTTCACCCAAATTTGGTCCCACCAGAACCAATCTTTCTTCGTGTGTCTCAACCATCAGATTGCTCAATTGACACTAGAAATCGAGTTGTACTTGCATCGCCTGCCACCGCATCATATTGAATGCAAGCCAAAGATTCGCATAGATGGGAATGCTAAAATGTGTAGGAAAAAAGAGACAAAGTCACAACTTGTATTTATCCAAATAAAATGATAAAAAAAAATAATTATGTTATAATTAGTTAAATAATATAATATAATATATTATTAAAAAATAAGAATATGAAATTTTTAGTCACTATAAAGGGGGTGCACCTCTCCTTCCTTTATTTGTTTAGCTAATGAGATTCTAGCTCAGCAATCTCCCCTTTTTGAAGGGGATGCTACTAGAGCACTCATCCGACGCTACTAAAAAAAATAAAATGATGTCTAAATTTGTATAGAGAGTCTGGTGAGACAGAGAGATGAGCTTGTACGCATAGCACTCTGGTATGGACTTTAACACTATATCTACTTTGTAACGCTTATACTTTTATGGCATAAATTATATTTTCAAGTTTTTAATAATTATTGTTAGTATTATTATGTTACCTAATTCTTACATAAATTCTTTATGTAATTTAATTGTGTTGCATAATTAATATTGATAATACTAAAATTATGCTTGTTTATTAAGTTGAGTATTTGTTGTATTATAGATATGAACTAGTATAGTAAATACTTGGTGATGCTTGATTATTGTCAACAGAAAATGGACAATATATTCTTAAACCATTTAATGAGACGAGGCTTTGTCAGAATTAATGCAAAAATTTATCCTATTTAAATATAACAATTTTGATTTATTATTATCTTTTCTATCTTAAAATTATGCTAATTATAAGTATAGTGACAGTGGTAATGATTTTCATTATTTGTGTACCAAATCATTAGTGAGAGATTATTATTTTACTACTTTTTATAGGAAAACCCTTACTATATTACAGCTTGTTATATTGTCACCTTAGGTTGACTTATAAAATTAGTAAATATGCTTACAATTAATAGGAAATGATATAATAAATCAAATGATTTAGATAATTTATTTAAAAATAAAATTCTATATCAGTTATGTAATATACCAGGGATTCTCAAAACTTTATCGTTTTAATTTATGTTTTAAAATTTTATTTTAAAATTCTCAAAAATATTTGTTCTCTTTTAAGTTTTGTTTTGAGAAATCCACTTTAAACCAAAAATTTTTAATCTTTCAAAAACCCACATCCATGTGGATGCTACAACATTTTTATGTTACATACATTCGTGTTAAAAGAAACATTTTGGGTAGAACCAATAGGTTAAAAGTATCATATAATTAGAAGTTTTGCAGAGTGACAATATGATGGTCTTACTAATCAGCGTCTGAAGATAACCTTGTCCATCCTTTTACTATGACCTTAGCAGTCAAAGGTTTTATGGAAGACATGAGGATGCGCAATATGTCACATTTACTCGCATAGGGTAATTGGGACATTGTTAGGATTGGTGCACTAAGAGATAAATATTTTACATGCATTTATGACATTTTTTGGTGAAATTAATAATATGAATATTACATGTATTAATAATGGTCATCATACTACTATCATATCAATGATTGCATGTTAGTATACATATGATCCGTGACTATTAGAACCAAATATTGGAATTAGACATATATGGAGTTTATATGTAGAAAAAATCTTATTCAAAGATTAATAGTCTAAATTATATAGTCTGCAGTCTATGTATAGAGCTGGGCACTTTATACATGAAAAGGCTGTAATGAAGATTGATAAGTTAGTTTTAGGCTAATTAATTAGATAATTTTCACTTAATATTTTTGTTAGTTTTTAGCAATTTATAAGAATTTGATAGTGTTTTATGCTCTTTTGTAGGTTTTGAGGAAAAAGACACATCTTGGCAAAGTGTGAGGCAAAACAGATCGAAAAACAAGCAAAAGTAGACTCGGGATGAAATGGAGCCTGGACACTAATTGTTGGGCACTTAGGCATTGTTACAGATGAAGTTTCACACAGAAAACCCAAGAACACAGTGCCTAGGCGCCACAATTTGGACGACTAGGTGCCATTTGGAACGACCGATGTAGCGCCTAGGCATGACAATCCTGGCGCCTAGGCACTACTTTGAAGCCTAGGTGCTACAGAGAGGGCGCCTAGGAGCCAGTTTGATAAAAATCCATGGGCAAGTATAGCGCCTAGGCGCTACAATCCTGTCGCCAAAGAGCCATTACGAAGCCTAGGTGCCAAAAAATTGAGCATAGGCGTCATTGCGATCCCAATTCAAATTTTAATGTAATTTTGTTTCAAAATTGGCCCTCCAAACCCTAGCTTATAAATAGAACACTATGAATGGTTGGAGCACAAATTTTAACAAAGAGAAACTGTAGAAAAAAGGAGAGAACTCACTACTTTGGAGAAGAAGAACGGTGCAACGGTGCTGTAACACCCGCCTATTTTATGTAATGGACCACGTTAAGTTAGTAACGTTGTTAAGGAATTTTATTAATAAATTACGTTATATGATATGATATATGATGTAAATGTTACTAACTTTTTATGTCAAGTTTTGTGACATGTGACAGGTGACAACCGCATAGAATCGTTGTGCTCTAGTGTTCATGTGAAATTTTAAATGTATGTTTATTTATGATGCAATGATGTATGAATGTTTTATTGTATGGCATTTAAGGACAATTCGGCAGGCTGAACTTTTAAGATCGGCAGGCCGAACATTCTGCCCGAGATCGGCAGGCCGAAGAAACCCATCGGCAGGCCGAACTTGGCGGAACCGGCAGGCCGAAGGGAAAAATCGGCAGGCCGAACACGGTGATGAGCAGTCAGCGAAAATCTCTCCAAATTTATGGCTGAGTTAATTACGTTAAATGAGTGATTTAATGTGATTAATTGGCATAATAATGGAATAATTTTGTCAGTGAAGGAAATAAAAAGGTTGACTTTGCATTGATTTGTGTCAATTTAAATGGTTTCCAATTTTAAGTGGGCAAAACATGGAAAGTTGTGCGTGATTGTTTGGCTTCCTCTTTTCTCTCCTTCCTCCACGCCTCTTGCCTCTCTAAACAGTCAGAAAATTCTGACTTAATAAAGAGTAATGAATCCTCATTATTCTCATTATGTTAAAATTGTTTTTAACGTTCTTTTCCCTCAGGATATTTTCTCTCTCTCTCTGTTCTGAGACATTTTTTGATTTTTTTTCTCTTCCTCTTCTCTTCTCCACGAGTTCTTCCTCTCTCTCTCTCATGAAAATTCTCTGCAAATGTTGAAAGAAAAAGTCATATTTTGTTGGTTGAATTCAAGGACTTTAAGAAGAAATTTCAAGGTAAGAACTTTTTCGGTGTTTTTGAAAAGAAATTCTTCTCCTCAATTCGTCTACAATATCTTTCTCTAGGTATTGTATTTTGTCTTGAGTTTTTATTATGATGTTCATGTTTGTATTATGCGATGTTTCTTCACGTTTCATGTCCTTTCGATATTTTTATGAAAAAATGAATTTTCTGTCTTCTACCCCTCACAGTAAAATGTTATTGTTTAATTTTGATGTATGAAAATGTAATGTTCATTCAAGGGGTAAATATGATATTTTTCCTGAAAATTGACAAGAATATGCTTGTGTCATGTATGATGAATGTAATTTTGAGTTATGTGAAATTTTATGAGATTATGTTAAGAAAACTATTTTAACAATGATATTTTTGGATTTTGTTTTATAAAATGTTTTATATGTTTAAATAATTTTGTTGATGATGAAATAATTTTATGCATGGAAATAAGATGTTAGGGTGTATTTTAAACTATTAGAAAACGTTTTCAAAAGATTTTTATGTTTGTAATGAATGAGATGAAAATATATGTGATGATAATTTCATGTTTTCACAATGATGATTATGGGTTATGTGATGAATGTATATATAAATGAATGTTATATGCATGGATGTTTTATGATATGTATTAATTTTCATTGCATCTTTAAATGGATAAATGGCATGAACACTCAAGGAACGAGCACTACGAGACCGCGGCGTCGTCACCAAGAGCATTTTTAAGGTTAAGTAAGCTAGCGTTAAGGTAAGTATATTCTTACCTGCAACATGACACATGTTTTTACAAGGTTTGATGTTGTGTTCATCATGATATTCATAATGATTTTTATGGATATTTTCCCTTAAGGATTTCTATGAAATATTTTTAGGATTTAAAATTATGCATGATGATTATGACATGTTTCAAAGTATGAAAATTATGTACATATATATGTATCACGTAATAAGTGTTGCACACTAATGTAATGTAATGATGTTTTATGATGTCATGTTTGGTTTGGGATTAGCTACCCTTTTCCTTTCATGACGGCGCGCTTATGATGATGTTTATGGTGCAACACTAGGGCCCTTAAGATAAAAATGGAATACGTTTTAAAATGATCAACGTAATGAAAGATATGTTTCTATGAATTTGTGCTTAAGGCACTTTTATGATATGATGACAATGATGATGATGATGTTTATGAAATGTTTAAAATTGTGAGAATTATATGTACTTACTAAGCATTAGCTTCATCATGTTTTATGTCATGTTGCAGATAAGGGTAAGAAAATCATGGACTAGGCAGAGGACATGGGAAGGCGTGTGAGCACTAAGCATGATGAATTGTAATCGGAAGCATGCCAAGATGAATGCTGTTATGTTTTTAATTAAGTTATATATTTTGAACATATGTTTTATGTTAAGTTTGAGGAATACTTATATTATGGTTTTATAAGTTATTTTATCATTTTTTATGAATAATGAACTTCCGCTATATTTTACAAAAAGTTGGTTTGTTTGAAAATTCAAGTTTTCTCAAAGATTTTGTCTCAGTCAGCCTGTCGAACATTCTTTGTCGGCCTGCCGAAGTCTAAAAGTTTGGCCTGCCGATCATTTTTTTGGCCTGCCAAACGTGGATAAGTTTTTGTTCTGAATTACAAAGCCTCTGTCGGCCTGCCGGTTGAGGGAACTCTGGCCTGCCGAACTGTGGGAGTAAATGAATTTTATATGATGTGTTGATTAAGGAGATTTGATGTGATGTTTTGTTAAGTCCTAATTTTTTTTACAACTTAATAAACCTATATTATTAAATAAGTTCATGATTAATTTAATGTATAATTGAATAAATTATGATATGGAATAAGTTAAATAATGTTATTTTAAATAATGATAAGTTTTAAAAATATATATATATGATGTATAAATGGATCCTGCCAAACGTGGATAAGTTTTTGGTCTGAATTGCAAAGCCTCTGTCGGCCTGCCGGTTGAGGGAACTCTGGCCTGCCGAACTGTGGAAGTAAATGAATTTTATATGTTGTGTTGATTAAGGAGATTTGATGTGATGTTTTATTAAGTCCTAATTTTTTTTACAACTTGATAAACCTATATTATTAAATAAGTTCATGATTAATTTAATGTATAATTGAATAAATTATGATATGGAATAAGTTATATAATGTTATTTTAAATAATGATAAGTTTTAAAAATATATATATATGATGTATGAATGGATCCTGGTTAAGTTTGTTTAAGTACTTTTATAATCAAAAGTACCGTATAAGTTTGTTATTATATATATGTTTAAAGTTTAAGCAAGTACGAAGGTATGAATGTAACGACATCTGTGACGTCCGAGCTAAGGGGCGTTACAGGCTTTGGTGTCAGAGAGATTTTTCGATTACAATTCATATCGCCACACATCAATCCAAGTCTTCCAAGTAAGTATGTTATTAAGTTAGGTGTATTGATACAAGTATGACGATAAGATTAAGGTTTGTATGTTTAATGATTAACGATCTAGTAGTGGAAACCTGTCTCATAAATGGAAGACTATTTTCTAAGTCTTAATTCTTTTAGGAAATTAACGATGGACAGACATAGAAGAATGCAGACTCGCACCCAAACTAATGAAAGACTCATGACGATGATCGCTGAACTGCAAAGGCAATTGGAGGATCAAAGAAGGGAGATTGCTGCTTTAAGGGCCAATGGCTAGAACGATGAATGACGAGGCAATGACGTGCCTCCTCCTCCGTAGCCACAAGTCAACGAAGTCCCTGTGCCTGCTGCTGAACCAAGAACGGCATATCAAGAACCTCTTCTGGTCAGATGGAAGAGGGTTAAGCCAGCAGACTTTGAGGGTTCAAAGGATCCGCTAGTAGCTCAGGGATGGTTAAAGACGATTGAGGCCACTCTACGACTTATGGATTTCACGGACAATGAAAAGGTCCTCTGTGCCTCATACTGCCTCACCATGGAGGCCAGGATATGGTGGGATGGTATCGAACAGAGTAGGAATGTTGAAGAGATGACATGGGCTGACTTCGTTCATGAATTCAACACGAAGTTCTTCCATATGAATGTCATGAGGAAACATTATGAGGATTCGAGAGTTTACGCCAAGGGGATATGTCAGTCACAGATGTGGTGACAAAGTTTGACCAGCTTGCTCGTCTATGTCCAGGAATGGTTATGGATGAAGGTGAAAGGGTCAGAAGACTGATCAAAGCCCTTAGGCCAGATATTGCTGCTATTATGGATGGGGCAAGTCCGCCAAGGACCCAAGAATAGGTTGTTATGAGGACCCAACGTGCTGAGTTTCATCTGTCCAAGCTAAGAAGGAACCAACCACAATCGGCTCAACAGGTCAATAATGCAAACAACCAGAACCGCCCTCCCCACAGGAACAACAACAACAACAACCAGAACTGGAGGAACAATAAGAGGAAGGGTAATCCTCAAAACTAGTAGGGCCAAGACAACAAAAGGCACAATGATGGTCAGCGCAACAACAATGAAAGGCGATTTCAACCATGTGCTAAATGTGGAAAGAAACATCCAGGGGAATGCCGATTGGGGACAAAAACCAATGTTTCATCTGTGGGCGTGAAGACCACTTTGTAAAGAACTACCCCAAGCTGATGAATGCTAATGCCCGGCAAAGAGCTCCTCCTCAAGCCCAGCTGCATCAGATGCAAGCCTCCCTTGAAGGGCCACTAATTAGTCAAGGGAGAATTGAAGCTCCATCGACAAATGCCCAAATCTATGCCATGACAAAAGAACAAGTTGCTGCCGAAGCTTCTTATGTGGTCACAGGTCAAATAACAAGCTTATCTAATGATGTTTATGTTCTTTTTGATACGGGTGCCACGCATTCTTTTGTATCTATGTCACATGCTAAGAAGTTAGGGGTTCGGTTAGAGCCTATGAGACAGGGATTCACTACGACACTACCCTCCGGGGAAGTGATATTATCCATGCATTGTTTGCGTGCAATACCCCTATGGATTTCTAATAGGGAACTTTTTGTCGACCTCATTGTGATCGACATGCATGACTATGACATGATTCTTGGGATGGATTTCCTAAGCAAGTATAATGCCTCAATCGAATGCCGGAAACGAAAGGTGATCTTCCATCCTGAAGGTGATATGAAGTTCATTTATGTTGGCGAGACCAGAAAGAAACCCAGCATGTTTCTATCGGCAATGAAAGCAAGGAAGCTTTTAGCAAGTGACTGCATGGGTAATCTGGCGAACATTGTAGACAAAAGGCAAGAAGAAAAGACAAGAATTGAAGATGTACATGTTGTTCATGAATATGAAGATGTGTTTCCTAACGATTTGACGAGTCTACCGCCAGAAAGAGAAGTTGACTTTGAGATTGAGCTCGCTCTAGGCACCGATCCAATCTCAAAAGCACCTTATAGAATGGCCCCAGCAGAATTAAAAGAGCTTCACACGCAATTAAAGGAGCTACTTGACAAAGGTTTCATCAGGTCAAGTCACTCGCCATGGGGTGCTCCAGTTTTATTCGTAAAGAAGAAGGATGGCACTATGAGACTCTGCATCGACTATAGAGAGCTGAACAAGGTGACGATTAAGAACAAATATCCGTTGCCTCGAATTGATGATTTGTTTGATCAGCTCAAGGGTGCATCGGTGTCCTCAAAGATTGATCTACGGTCAGGATATCACCAGTTGAAGATTAAAGAAGGAGATATTCCAAAGACTGTTTTCAGGTCGAGGTATGGTCATCATGATTTGTGGTTATGCCTTTCGGTCTGAGGAATGCACCTGCTGCCTTTATGGATTTAATGAATCGGGTATTCAAGGATTTCCTCGATAAATTTGTTGTTGTATTTATCGATGATATTCTTGTCTATTCAAAGAATCAAGAAGAACATGAGGAGCATTTAAGGATTGTGCTAGAGACTTTAAGAAGACATCAGCTATACGCAAAGTTCTCCAAATGCGAGTTTTGGCTTGATAAAGTGTCATTCTTGGGGCATGTTATTTCAAAGGATGGGATTATGGTGGACCCTGCTAAAGTAGAAGCTGTACTCAATTAGAAGCAACTGATGAATGCAAGTGAAATAAGGAGCTTATTGGGTCTAGCAGGTTACTATCGGAGATTCGTAGAAGATTTCTCCAAGATAGCAGCTCCACTCACGAACTTGACTCGCAAGGGAAAGAAGTATGAATAGACGGATGCATGTGAAAAGAGTTTTCAAGAACTGAAGAAAAGACTAAAGATGGCTCCAGTGTTGGCAATTCCTGAAGGTAATGATGGGTATGTTATTTATAGTGATGCATCCAAGATGGGTCTCAGAGCTGTATTGATGTAGAATGAAAAGGTGATTGCTTATGCTTCAAGACAACTAAAGGATTATGAAAAGAACTATCCTACTCATGACCTCGAGTTAGCGGCAGTCGTTTTTGCGTTGAAGATATGGAGACACTATTTATATGGGGTCCAATGTAAGATCTTCACTAATCATCAAAGTCTGAAGTACTTCTTCACGCAAAGAGACCTGAACATGAGACAACGAAGATGGCTAGAGTTGGTGAAGGATTATGATTGTGAAATCCTTTATCATCCTGGTAAAGCTAACCGAGTAGTGGATGCCCTAAGTAGGAAGTCAGTTGCCATGTTGATGTCAATGCAAGCAATGTCTCCACCTTTAAGGAAGGAAATTCTAGACTTTGGTTTAGAACTTATAACAGTCCAACTATCAGCACTCTCTCTTGCTCCGACGATATATGATGAAATTTGGAGTAAGCAAGATAATGACGTAAGCCTTGTAAGGATCAAGCATGAAATAAAAGAAGAAAAATGTCAAGAGTTTCGTATTGCGGATGATGGAACTCTGTACCTCAAGGACCGATTATGTGTTCCCAATGTTGATGATTTAAGGGAAAAGATCTTGGCAAAAATTCATGACACTCCTTACTCTATTCATCCAGGTGCAACAAAGATGTATAATGATCTAAAAGGTAATTTTTGGTGGTTTGGAATGAAACGTGATGTTGCAAAGTATGTGAAGAAGTGTATGACATGTCAACAAGTAAAGGCGGAACACCAGAGACCTGGTAGCGAACTACAGTCTATCCAAATACCGGAATGGAAATGGGAGGAAATAGCAATGGTTTTCATTACCGGCTTACCCAGAACTACGAATGGCTATGATGCAATTTGGGTAGTTGTGGATCGGCTGACGAAGACGGGGCATTTCATTCCTATCAAGATCACTTACTCTATGGAACGGTTAGCGAAACTCTATGTTAAGGAGATTGTACGACTTCATGGGATTCCCAAGTCAATCATCTTAGATCGTGATGGTAGGTTCACATCTAAGTTTTGGAAGAGTGTACAGACTGCAATAGGAACCAGGCTTCATTTCAGTACAGCTTTTCATCCTCAAACTGATGGCCAAACAGAGAGGACGAACTTGATTTTAGAAGATATGCTACGAGCTTGTTCTCTCGATTTTAAGACCAGCTGGTGTAAAATGTTGCCATTAGCAGAGTTTGCTTACAACAACATCTTTCAGGCGACAATTGGGATGGCACCATATGAAGCACTGTATGGGCAAAAATGCAGGTCGCCTATATGTTGGCACGAAGCTGGTGAAGAGAAGTTGATGGAAAGCATAGATGCTGAAAGAATCGACTTTGTGAATGAAACTTCTAAGATGATAAAGTTGATAAGAAAAAGAATAGAGACCGCTCAAAGCCGTCAGAAGAGTTATGCTAACAAAAGAAGAAGTCCTTTAGAGTTCGCCATAGGCGAATATGTGTTTCTGAAAGTTGCACCAATGAAAGGGGTTATGAGGTTTGGGAAGAAAAACAAGTTAAGCCCAAGATTCATCAGTCCTTATGAAGTTGTTAAACGAATAGGCAAAGTGGCTTATCAGCTGAAGTTGCCATCTGAAATGTCTGCAATGCACGATGTATTTCATGTCTCCATGCTCAAAAAGTATGTTCCGGACCCTACGCATGTGATTGAGCCACAAGTGATCGAGATATGAGAAGACTTAAGTTATGAAGAAACGCCAATGAAGATACTCGATCGAAAAACCAAGACTTTGAGGAATAAAGAAATTCCATTGGTCAAGGTGTTATGGCGAAATCAGCAAGTTGAAGAAGCTACATGGGAACGTGAAGATGACATGAAAGCTATGTATCCATATTTATTCTAAGTTTCAAGGACGAAACTTTTATAAGGTGGGGAGAATTGTAACACCCGCCTATTTTATGTAATGGACCACGTTAAGTTAGTAACATTGTTAAGGAATTTTATTAATAAATTATGTTATATGATATGATATATGATGTGAATATTACTAACTTTTTATGTCAAGTTATGTGACAGGTGATGACCGCATGGAATCGTTGTGCTCTAGTGTTCATGTGAAATTTTAAATGTATGTTTATTTATGATGCAATGATGTATGAATGTTTTATTGTATGGCATTTAAGGACAGTTCGGCAGGCTAAACTTTTAAGATCGACAGGCCGAATATTTTGGCCGAGATCGGCAAGCCGAAGAAACCCATTGGCAGGCCGAACTTGGTGGAACCGGCAGGCCGAAGGGGAAAATCGACAGGCCGAACATGGCTAACAAGCAGTCAGCGAAAATCTCTCCAAATTTATGGATGAGTTAATTACGTTAAATGGGTGATTTAATGTGATTAATTGGCATAATAATGGAATAATTTTGTCAGTTAAGGAAATAAAAAGGTTGACTTTGCATTGATTTGTGTCAATTTAAATGGTTTCCAATTTTAAGTAGGCAAAACATGGAAAGTTGTGAGTGATTGTTTGGCTTCCTCTTTTCTCTCCTTCCTCCACGCCTCTTGCCTCTCTAAACAGTCAGAAAATTCTGACTTAATGAAGAGTAATGAATCCTCATTATTCTCATTACGTTAAAATTGTTTTTAACGTTCTTTTCCCTCAGGATATTTTCTCTCTCTCTGTGTTCTGAGACATTTTCTGATTTTTTTCTCTTCCTCTTCTCTTCTCCACGAGTTCTTCCTCTCTCTCTCTCATGAAAATTCTCTGCAAATATTGAAAGAAAAAGTCATATTTTGTTGGTTGAATTCAAGGACTTTAAGAAGAAATTTCAAGGTAAGAACTTTTGCCGGTGTTTTTGAAAAGAAATTCTTCTCCTCAATTCGTCTACAATATCTTTCTCTAGGTATTGTGTTTTGTCTTGAGTTTTTATTATGATGTTCATGTATGTATTATGCGATGTTTCTTCACGTTTCATGTCCTTTCAATATTTATATGAAAAAATGAATTTTCTGTCTTCTACCTCTCACAGTAAAATGTTATTGTTTAATTTTGATGTATGAAAATGTAATGTTCATTCAAGGGGTAACTATGATATTTTTCCTGAAAATTGACAAGAATATGCTTGTGTCATGTATGATGAATGTAATTTTGAGTTATGTGAAATTTTATGAGATTATGTTAAGAAAACTATTTTAACAATGATATTTTTGGATTTTGTTTTATAAAATGTTTTATATGTTTAAATAATTTTTGTTGATGATGAAATAATTTTATGCATGGAAATAAGATGTTAGGGTGTATTTTAAATTATTAGAAAACGTTTTCAAAAGATTTTTATGTTTGTAATGAATGAGATGAAAATATATGTGATGATAATTTCATGTTTTCACAATGATGATTATGGGTTATGTGATGAATGTATATATGAATGAATGTTATATGCATGGATGTTTTATGATATGTATTAATTTTCATTGCATCTTTAAATGGATAAATGGCATGAACACTCAAGGAACGAGCACTACGAGACCACGGCGTCGTCACCAAGAGCATTTTTAAGGTTAAGTAAGCTAGCGTTAAGGTATGTACATTCTCACCTGCAACATCACACATGTTTTTACAAGGTTTGATGTTGTGTTCATAATGATATTCATGATGATTTTTATGGATATTTTTCCTTAAGGATTTCTATGAAAGATTTTCAAGATTTTAAAATTATGCATGATGATTATGACATGTTTCAAAGTATGAAAATTATGTACATATATATGTATCTTGTAATAAGTGTTGCTCACCAATGTAATGTAATGATGTTTTATGATATCATGTTTGGTTTGGGATTAGCTACCCTTTTCCTCTCATAACGGCTCGCCTATGATGATGTTTATGGTACAACACTTAGGCCCTTAAGATAAAAATGGAATAAGTTTTAAAATGATCAACGTAATGAAAGATATGTTTCTATGAATTTGTGCTTAAGGCACTTTTATGATATGTTGACAATGATGATGATGACGTTTATGAAATGTTTAAAAATTGTGAGAATTAGATGTACTTACTAAGCATTAGCTTAATCATGTTTTATGTCATGTTGCAGATAAGGATAAGAAAATCATGGACTAGGCGGAGGACATGGGAAGGCGTGTGAGCACTAAGCACGATGAATTGTAACCAGAAGCACGCCAAGATGAATGCTCTTATGTTTTTAATTAAGTTATATATTTTGAACATACATTTTATGTTAAGTTTTAGGAATACTTATATTATGGTTTTATAAGTTATTTTATCATTTTTTTATGAATAATGAATTTTCGCTATATTTTACGAAAAGTTGGTTTGTTTGAAAATTCAAGCTTTCTCAAAGATTTTTTCTCGGTCGGCCTACCGAACATTCTTGGTCGACTTGCCGAAGTCTGAAAGTTCAGCCTGCCGAACGTGGATAAGTTTTTGGTCTGAATTACAAAGCCTCTGCAGGCCTGCCGGTTGAGGAAACTCCGGCCTGCCGATCATGTTCGGCATGCCGAAGTCCCAAGTTCGGCCTGCCGAATTATGGGAGTAAATGAATTTTATATGATGTGTTGATTAAGGAGATTTGATGTGATGTTTCGTTAAGTCCTGATTTTTTTTACAACTTGATAAACCTATATTATTAAATAAGTTCATGATTAATTTAATCTATAATTGAATAAATTATGATATGGAATAAGTTAAAAATATCATTTTAAATAATGATAAGTTTTAAAATATATATATATATATGATGTATGAATGGATCCTGGTTAAGTTTGTTTAAGTACTTTTATAATCAAAAGTACCGTATAAGTTTGTTATTATATATATGTTTAAAGTTTAAGCAAGTACGAAGGTATGAATGTAACGACATCTGTGACATCCGAGTTAAGGGGCATTACAGGTGCAACCTAGAGACAGAAATCATCTTCGCATCTAAACAAAGTTCTTTTCTTTCACTCATCATGTTTAAGATATTATTTAGGATTGTTTTTACCTTCATTATGAACTAATTTTTTTTATTCTTGGGCTATGATGTAGCCGGATTATGAATGTTCACTATTACTTAATTTAATTCAATTTGATGTTTATTTATTATCTATGTTGAGTGTTTAATATGATCTTAATGCTTATAAAAGTTTGTGCAGCTTTTGCATGATTTGTGATTTAATTTGAGACTGAGAAGCAATAATTAAATTAGACTATGATTGAATGCCATGAGATCATCATAGGATAAAGATATCTATGAGACTTGTGTAACTGGTGAATTTCTTATTCTTAATGAATCTTGGAAAGTTTAGACTTTCCATAGAGATATAGGAAATTCGCTAACTAGGATAAATTATTAATGCTTGAGAAAGATTAATGACTCCCAAAGAAAAATTCGTTATCGACATAGGAGTAAACATCAGTTGATTAAATTAGATAATTTGAATAGGATTAATTTAGGTGAAATCAGATGCCCTAGTCTTTTATTTATTTAGGTTTTCATTAATTTTTTTTGTTATGCTATTTTTCTATTTTATATTTGATTGTTCAAATAATTTTAGGGTTAACCAATCTCAGTACTTAGCTAGATTAATGCAATCCTCATGGGAACGATACTCTACTCACTCTTTATTACTTGTCTACAATTCTGTGCATTTGTAGATTTTTTGCAACAAGTTTTTGGCACCATTATTGAGGATTGTTGTTTAATTTAGTTAATAACGATTAGCTTTGGGACTACTTTGAACATTTTTTTAATTGTTTTATTTCGTTTTTATTTGTTCTAATTTTTTTTGTTTTAAGTCATTTGTTTCTCAAGGAACTTCATGATGTTTCATCAGAATATCCTTACAAGTTTTGCCCAACAACATATGGAACCATTTATGTGGCTTGGAAGCGATTTAAAGAATGCTTGAGCAGTACCCACATCACAACCTACCAAAGTGGGCTCTTCTCAAAATATTTATGGAAGGATTGCATTTTGAAGCTAGAGATTGGGTGTAAAAAGGCACAGTTTTCGACAGACATTCTTTCTTTTCAAGAACTGTTGATGAAGCTTACCACTTATTGGAGGATATGGCAGCCTTTAATTATCATTGGCATTTGAATTCTTCAATGCCCAATTCCTGCTAGGAGAGGCACCAAAACCTTTAATGGAATATCCACCCCAATATGATGGAACAATCGTGTAGACAATTTCAACAAGAGAAGACACCTTTGGAAGTTGCTTTAGATCATCTAAAGGCCACTCTTGAGGGAAGTCATGAAATCTCCAACTCTAGGCGATATCTTGATGAACAAATCTGTTTAAAAAGCATAATTTTAGAGAGTCATCTAGAGGAGGAAATTACAACATCAAATCCTTGTAGTGACCATAAAACGATAAAGGATGTAGTTTTGTTTGATGACGATTGTGTGAAACCTTGGGAATTTGAGCCTCTAAAGGAAATAGAACCTCAAGATGAAGAACAAGAACCCTTTGAAGTTATGTTAGCTCAACTATTTGCTGAGTTAGGATCTTGCTCGATCAACAACGATTTACACTTGCTAAATCAAGAGTGGTTTATCCAAAACTATGACTTTAATGAAGACCAAATCACAAGCATGCTAATGGATAGCCAAAAGAAAAAGGAAGAGAAAATAGAAGAGTTATTAGAGGAATTTCTTTATGAGGAGAAGCTACGAGGGTCATTGGAGGATATAGAAGCACATAAGACCGTTGATTTGAGCTCATCAATGGTTCCAATATATAGATCACCAACCGATTCGTGTTGGCCATGGACATCATCACCATCACATCTCACCCTATTCAAGCTTAAGCCAATAATGAAGTTTCCATCAGAAGCACATCATTTAAAGAAATCTATTGTTGATGCAACATGTGAATCACTTCTAAATCTCGCTAAGGTTGAGGGCATCTACAACCAAGACCCATATGTGGTGTTGTTTGACATTAACCATGGGCGAAAGCCGCTCTTTGATGAGCGCTTCTTTGAGAGTCAAGCTGATGACTATAAACAAGCGCTTCTTAGGAGGCAACCCAGGCTCTCTATCCTTTTCTATTTTAGTTTTCATCATATTATTTAGTTTGTTAGTTGTTTCTTAGTCTATTTCACAACTTAATCATGATGTAAGTCTTGTTTGTAGTGATTTTAGGTTTTTGGGGGACATCAAGGCGCTCAGCTTTGCTAAAAAATAAAATAAAAAAAACTAAAACCATATCTGCAACTTGGCACAGATGATGAACCACATGGCCTTGCATTCGAACATGAACTTGGACAAGTTTCCCACAATCTCTGCTTTTAATGAAGGTAATGAAGAGAATGAGGACAAGGAGGAATAGGCTGCCGTAACCTTCGGTTTAGGGAGTGTTCTTTTCTTTCTCATTTTTGTTTTCTTTTACATTAAGGACAATATATTGTTCAAGTTTAGGGGTGGTGTGTTGCTTTATGTTTTGTTTGTGTCAGTCAGTCATTATGGTTTAATTAGATTTTAGTTTAGTTTAGTTTTTGTTTTTGTTTTTTCTTTGCATTTGATAGTAATTATGATAGGAAAGTTGTGTCATTTAAGCATTGTTTAACTTGAATCATAGGAGACCAACGATAAGACTATGGTTGAAATTAAATGTGGCTTTTAGGGGATAATAATTATTGTTGGTCTATCCTTGTTTTTCTTGTGATTTGTTTGTCATGCTGTGATCTTTGAGCACTCGCGCCTTGATCACCTAAGTATTCTACACTTAGAGGACTTCTATGTTGATTAAATGATATTTTTGATCTCAAATGAACGCTAGAACCTATTTGATAACTAATCAAGGCGAAATCCTAGGCTACACAACATTAAGGATATGATTTAGGCCATTTTTGGACCGTTTGAGTCTTTCAAGCCTACCGTTGACATCATTTAATCACTAGTTACCCCGTTGAGCCTTATTAGCCATTTTCTTTGTTACCCACATAATCAACCTAGCCTTTAAATAATTTATCCTACTTAGTCCCTCACCCATAAACGTGACTAGTTTGTTTAGGAAATTATTTGAAGGTAATTGACATTATGGGAGGATAGGTGGAGTTTTGAAGAACTTATCAAGGAAATATATTTTCCTATTATTCATTCATGGGTGGAGTTTTGAGTATTGTTATCAAGAGATTATGTATTCATGTTTACAGTTTTGAGTATTGTTATCAAGGGATTATGTATTCATGTTTATTCATTGTTCAAAAAAAAACACACAAAAAGAAAAAAGAAAACAAAAAAAAGCAAAAAAAGAGAAAAAAAAAGAAAAAAAAAGAATGCATACGTCAAATAAATACGAATGACAAAGGGAGTGCAATGTAAGTTTGGGGGTGTACTTAGAAAGAAAAAAATGATGTTCTCATGAGGTCCTGAGACAAATTGTGTGTTTATGGGTGAATTTTGAGTCATATTATATCCTTTATTTCACTTTTTTTACCTTAGCCACACATTACAAGCTGAATAAAGTCCTAATGATCTTTGATGTTGAGATAGTCTACATTAGTAGAGAGTGGGTTTGAAAAATAAGCCTATAGAGTTCATAAATTTCACTAATCTAGAAATCTTTCATAATAAGCTTGTTGACATAAACTAATCCGAATGTAGGTACATAAGTGCTAGAGGCATCACACACACACACACTCAAGGAATTATGAGTATGGTAAAATTGAGATTTAAATTGATTTTTTTTACATGATCACAATGGTTAGAGTTTCCTTTGAGTCCTAAACTTTATGCAATCTTTGAGGCCAAGTATGATGAGAAATTAAATTAATGCTCGAACTATGTCATGTGTTAGTGATAGTCCTGTCTTTTTGTCTTGTTCTTTGTTTTTTTCGTTTGTCTTTTGCTCGAGGACTAGCAAAATCTTAAGTTTGGGGGTATTTGATAAGTTAGTTTTAGGCTAATTAATTGATGATTTTTACTTAATATTTTTGTTAGTTTTGAGCAATTTATAAGAATTTGATAGTGTTTTATGCTCTTTGTAGGTTTTGAGGAAAAAGATACACATTGGCAAAGTGCAGGGCAAAACGGACCAAAAAACAAGCAAAAGTAGACTCGGGATGAAATGGAGCCTAAACGCTAACTATTGGGCGCCTAGGCGCTGTTATAGATGAAGTTTCACACAAAAAACCCGAGAGCATAGCACGTAGGTGCCACAATTTGGAAGCCTAGGTGCCATTTGGAAGACCAATGTAGCACCTAGGCACGACAATCCTGGCGCCCAAGTGCTACAAAGAGGATGCCTAGGCGCCAGTTCCAAAAAGAATCCATAGGCAAGTATAGCGACTAGGCGCTACAATCCTAGCGCCTAGGCGCCAGTGCGATTCCAATTCAAATTTTAATGTAATTTTATTCTAAAATTGCCCCTCCAAACCCTAGCTTATAAATAGAACATTATGAAGGGTTAGAGCACAAATTTTAACAGAGAGAAACTGTAGAAAATAGGAGAGAACTCACTGCTTTGGAGAAGAAGAACGCTGCAACCGGAAGACAAAATTAATCTTCGCATCAAAACAGAATTCTTTTCTTTCACTCATCATGTTTAAGATATTATTTAGGATTGTTTTTAGTTTCATTAGGAACTAATTTTCCTTATTCTAGGGCTACGATGTAACCGGATTATGAATGTTCACTTTTATTTAATTTAATTAATTTCAATGCTTATTCATTATCTATGCTAAGTTTTTAATATGATCTTAATGCTTGTAAAAGTTTGTGCACCTTTTGCATGATTTGTAATTTAATTTGAGACTGGAAACAATAATTAAATTAGACCATGATTGAATGCCATGAGATCATCATAGGATAGAGATATCTATGAGACTTGTGTAACTGATGAATTTCTTGTTCTTAATGAATCTTGGTAAGTTTAAAATTTTCACAGAAATGTAGAAAATTTGCTAACTAGGATAAATTATTAATGCTTGAGAAAGATTAATGACTACCAAAGAAAAATTCGTTATCGGCATAGGAGTATACATCAGTTGATTAAATTAGATAATTTGAATAGGATTAATTTAGGTGAAATCAGATGCCCTAGTCTTTTATTTATGTAGGTTTTCATTTATATTTTTTTTATTTGTTATTTTTATATTTTATATTTGATTGTTCAAATAATTTTAGGGTTAACCAATTTCGGTACTTAGCTAGATTAACGCAATCCTCATGGGAACAATACTCTACTCACTCTTTATTACTTGTCTACGAATTTGTGTACTTGTAGATTTATTGCAACTGAGATCTACGTCCAACTGAGCAGGCGGCTTATCTTAGTCGTCAAAGTAGATTGACTCTATGGCAGACACATTAGTGTGGTAGATCTAATGGCGGTCGCTCATTGGACTGGACCTAAAGTTGAAGAAATATAATAATTATTCCTTTTGACTTAAATCAATTCTTTTTGATAGTCATTTGTGTGTTATCTTAATCTTGAAGTGAATTTATTACTCTATATTTATAGCTTGTATCTTTTGATATACCAAAGGCAGGAGTTCCGATGACGAAAGCTCCATTGTCAGTTTGTTGGAGATGCAACCTATATTTGATGAGATAATAATCCACAAACACAAAATCCATAGCTCTCTAACAAAAAGTTAATGTTATTCTTTCAAAGGCATTATTTGGGTATTGGAAAATATAACAAGGCCTCAATCATCTGGATACATATGGTAACCAAATGATATTCTTTTTGTATGTGTCATAAAAGGAATGAATTTTTTCGATTGTAAAATAATAGAACTTTAAGATAAAATAATCAGAAGATAAAATGGAACTGCCTTTCATCCGACCATTGATAACCTATGGGGATACACATAATACGAGAGGTCATGGACAAGACTTATATTCCAGGAGTCTCATAATATCGTATATTACCAAGAGAGCAACTTCAGGAATATAGTAAAGAGACACTGAAGTTAATAAGTAAATAGATAATTAATTAGGGAATAATTTATTTGTTATTATTGGAGCTTCATAATATACGTCCATCTAGTCCCAATGTTAGCTTACAAATTCCTTGACTAGTTGTGTAGAATGATTTATCATAAGGTTACGCCAGATAGATTACTAGACCTATCAGTGTGCAAACCCTACAGTGTAACTAGACTGTGATTGGTGCCTGGCATAGCCCCATGGGACTGTAGCGCCCATGGTAGCGGTAGATTTGGGAATTGGTTAATTAATTAATTTCAAGATAATATTTATTCAAATTTAACAAATTAGAATTACATGATAATTAATTATTTAAATAATTAATTTAAATCGTAATTATATTTGAATTTAAATAAAAGATAATTATTCATAATTATTTAAATTAGATAATTATCTTGGATAATAGAATTCCAATTTAAATAGAATTATTTGAAAAGGAATTATCTTGGATGATACAGATAATCATATAGACCTACACTGTGATTGGTTGTATTTTGAATCCCCTTCCTTATGAAGTTGGTGTATATGCTGTGATAAGACACAGTGATATTAGCATGTTAAGCAAATGGAGGAGATAAAAAAATCCTCTCCTAATCCTGATAGACTTCTACCTCTTCTTGTAGACTCTATAAATAGTTGTCTCTCCTCTTTATTTATTTTTAAGTTAGAAAAGAGTGCTATTGTGTATCAGTTTAGAGGAAAAATATAGAGAGTCTGTGGTGAGTTTCTGCTGAGTTATACCTATACGTACAAAAACTGGTAGGAAGAGAATAACATTGAAGATCTGACGGTAGATATTCGTTGTTGAAGAATTATTCAGTCAAAAATGTTATTTTCGATCTCCAACAGATACGTTAAAATTAGATTTAATTTATTATTTAAAGCATCATGAGTTAGTTTCCTAATTGTTTAAATAAAAATTTTAATATTCCGTTGCGTCGCAAACTGATTATTCCAACACATATAATAAAATGATTTAAAAAAATATATACCCTCTTAAACACAGAGTCGTTCAACTTGTTTATTTATTATAATTTTTTTAGCTTGTTGAACTCATTTATTCGAACTCAATATCTTGTGAAAAGTAATAAGATTAGATATTTTCATTGTTTTGAAGTCGAGGAACAAAACCTTGAACAAAGCGGGTTTTTTTTTTTTTTGGCATTTAACCAATTGTGGGCAAAATTCCGCATTAGAAAAGTGGCTCAACTAGGATTAGTGATTTGCTCTCTTATTTATCCTAAAATCAATGATTTGAAGTTTCTATATTTGAGTTTTCCAACGTATCATCCCTTAGTTTTACTTCATCATGGAAGATCCAAATCTTCAATTTGTATCAACCAATGGTGAAAGTTTATACAAACCCTATTTGTCATGAAAAATTTAGGGCTTTCTCAAAATAGTTCAAAATTTAGAAGGGACATCACCAACAAGTCTCATCACAAAACAAGAAAAGAAATGGTACTAGTGAAGGAAAATTGAATCCTAGATTTATAACAATAAAGGAGGGGAAGAAAACCTTTATCCTTAGGTTTCTATAAAATCCACTTCTCCATAAGCTTCTAAAGCTTGACCTAACTTTAAAACTTGTAAAAGTTGTGAGGTTTCTAAATCTCAAATCTTGTTTTATAGGTTTTGTTTTAAAGAGAAAAAACAAATTAATGTTAACCATTTGCTTATTTCTTAATTATATTTTTCATAATCACTTTTTAATAAATAAACAGGGGTTGTCAATTTACATAAACAAAGTTACATAATTTTGCGATCTGATTGACCTTATTTTTTCCTTACCTTATATTTTGTGAAGGGATTAACAGCATATTTTATTCGCTCTTTTACTATTTTATTCAATAAAAGTCATATTTTACCCCTTACAAGAATTTAATATTGTTTTTCGGCTTAAGACCCTAGCGCTATCATCAAGAACGCACAGAATGGTATCAAATGCCTGAATTCGCACTTAGCTAGAAGTCTGCCAACTAAGCACCCACATGGGTGCCAGATGACAGCCGTTACCGATGTAAGACCTCTTAAATTTTTTCGTCACTAAATATTAACATATTACCTTAAGAGTACCATACAATTATGAGGAACTAAAAACCAAAACTAAAGAGGTAGAAGGGAGGCATATATTTCCTAATTTTCTTATGTGTACTTGGGCATCGTCTTTACTTTGAAACGACAGGATATTTGGTGTTCTTTTTGTTTTCCTTTTTTACTAGTACTTTGAAAATTTGTTGCAAATTTTCTGTGAACTGGAAGAAAAATTAATGTGTATTTTTTCCTGGGTAATTCAAGACGTAAATTTAAAGGGTCATTCTAGTTTCTTTTTTTTTTTTAATGAAAATATTAACATATGGGTTTTCATGTTGAATAACGTATGGTTCCATTGCATTAAATGTACAAAAAAAAAAAGGTTGTATGACAAATCAAATCAAATGTCATTTGAGGTGTAAAGTTCTTTGGGATTTTTTTTGGGCATTTAAGTAAAAAACAGAAGCATCCAAAAAGACATTCATGAATTTTTTCAACCAAAATATCAGGTAGATTCAGTTGCTTTATTGCATTTTGTCGAGGTTATCAAATTCCTTTTTTAGAAGAAACTGGGAAATTTAATAAACTCTTAAAAGGCTATTGTGTATATAGCTGGAAATAAGCAAAAGCATACAATCACGTCAATTAACATTAACAAAATTCAACAAAGCAGGGCCAGCTAACATGTGGGCTGCATAATTCCCTTTCCGGGAGGCGTAGCAAATAGAACCACATCAAGCTTCTAACAGGAAACTTCTTATGTCTTCGATAATATTGGCCTAAATTGAGTGATCCGGTTAATTTCGGGCAGCATTGACCACATTAAGAGCATCTAACTCTACAATAAGAAACCTTGCTCAACAGCCACCTTCACCCCTTCCCCAATAGCAATACATTCCGCAATGTGGGGAGAGAAACGGCTTTGGTCTATTTTCGACTTATCTGCAAACAACACCCTGTCCGCGTTCCTTGCAATCATTCCAATATCTATGTGCTCAGCAAAGCTAAGAACAATCGCATCTACATTTATTTTAATCAAAGAAACCGCAGGGGAGTCCACAAATTCCCTGGTACAGGAGTTCTAGCAGGCTGCGTGTTGTCTACTGCCCAACACGAAGAGTAGTCCCCATAAATTCTGCCAGCTCTCTCTAATATTTCCTTAGCAGTTGATGCTCTTCCCTCAAAAACCATAGCATTCCGATTGTACCAAATTCTCCAGCTAATAGCACAAAACAATGCCCTTTCTTCTTCCTTTCCATATCAGAAAACATAAGAACATAATGAGTAAAAAAGGCCATTGCTAAAACAACCAACCAAATCCCAAATGCAACTACACTGCCAAACTTCTCTAGCTGCTAAGCAAGACCATAGAGCGTGGGTGATGGTCTCTACTTCTTCTTTGCAAAACGAGCACATAGTCGGGCACAAAATCTCCTACCTAACCAGATTGGTTTTAGCTGCCACGGCCTCATGGGCTGCACGCCAGATATGTATTTTAATTTTGTTTGGGATTCGACATTTCCACATGAGCCTCCACCACATACCCTCCCTCCCCGAGCTGGAAGCTTGACTTGGACGGGTCCTTTCAATCTCAACTCTATAGCCCGAACGCATCTTATAGATCCCCTTGCTGTCAAAGTGCCACACTGGCAAGTCCTTCCCTCTAGTTACACCCAAAGGAATGCTTAAAACAAGCTCTATGTCAATAGGCTAAAGAATGGAGCTTAAAGCATCCCTTGACCAACGCCCATTTTCAACGAGATTGGACACCATAAGTTGCCTATTCTCCTCAGGTGGCCGAGTAATTAGATGAAAAGAAAACGGTCGTGATAGCCATGGACCCTCAAAAATCCTCATGAAATAGCCATCACCAATTTTCCATGAGAGATGTAGGGTTATGAGGCGTTATTCCCGATATGAACCTTTAGGGAGTCAAAATTTGCGAAATATTTGGCTTTGAGAACATGGCCCGTGAGAGATGATGGATTAGTCGCAATTCGCCATGCTTGTTTCACAACTAGTGCTCCATTGAAAGATAACATATCATGAAAACCCATCCCTCTTTCACATTTAGGGCGGCATAAAATTTCCCATCTCAACCAATAAATTTTATGACATCTCCGCCTCCTCCCTGTCAAAACTTTGCAATCAAAGATTGAGGTCATCTCACAAAGAAGGCAGTTTAAAAACACTCATAGCATAAGTAGAGGTAGCTTGGACCACTATCTTGATTAGAAACTCTTTACCTCGTACCGAAAACATTTTGCCTTTCCAAAGCTGTAATTTCCTCAAAACTTTTCAGCAAATACTATTAAAGAGTCACCTTTTATTCCTTCCAACGAAAGCAGGAAGTCCCTAAAAAAACATGAGAAGCATTACTATCTAAACCAAGGAAATCCAAGACCATACTTTGTCAATCAACATCCAAATTCGAGCTAAAGCATGCCCATTTTTTTTGTAAATTTATCTTCCGACCCGAGACACGCTCATACTTTACCAACACATCTTTCAAAGCCTGACAATAACCCTCATCCGCTCAACAAAAAATTAAACTGTCATCAGCAAAAGAAGATATGTGAGTTTTGGAGCCGTCCTAGCACATTCAAGTCCCACCAACCAGTTCTCATTTTCCGCTTTTTGAAGTAAAGAATTGAACCCTTCCGCATACAACAAAAACAAATACAGAGAGAGGGCGTCCTTGACGGATCCCTCGTAGAGGAACGACTTTCCCAATCAATCTTCTATTGACTAGAAATGAAAATTTCACAGCCTCAACACAATCCATCACCCTGTCGATCCAACATCTAGAGAACCCAAATCTATCCATAACCACACGCAAGAACTACCACTCTACTATGTCATGGGCTTATTCAAATCTAACTTTAAGGCCATTGAGCCGGTTCTACCTCTAGTTTTCCTTCTTATGGTGTATAGCGTTCCAAAACCCACCACAATGTTGTCAGTAATGAGTCATCCTGAAACAAAGGCAATCTATTCATCAGAAATGATTCTTGGAAGGTGGACTTTCAACCCATTAGCAAGCGCCTTGGTAATTATTTTATATACCATGTTGCACAAACTAATTGGTCGGTAATCGGAAACCTTCCTCGAGGATCTTCTTTTTGGGATAAGAACAATGTGAGTGCTAATGAGTGGTCTAGCAGACTGCTTACCATTTAGGATCTACAAACAAACGTCAGTAGTTTTTGGATCCACCAAACTCTAGTTTTTTAGTAAAACCCCACATGGAGACCTTTGGTCCCAGAGCTTTCCAAGCTCCCAAGTTGAAAACCGCCATTTTGATCTCCTCAGCTATAAATGGGGCATCTAAGTAATCTCATGGCATCCGAAACCCTATGCTCCACACCCGAAAGGGCTTTAGCAATCTCCTCTCCTTCAGGCAGAGATGTGGTAAAAATGTTGCTAAAATAACTCTCAATAACTTCAACCACTTTCTCCTTAGAAGTAGCCCAGTCGCCTACCGAAGACTCCAGCCCTCTAATTTCATTTTTTTTTCACCGCGTTGGGAGGCCTTGGCATGAAAAAAGTTGACATTCCGTTCTCCATCTTTCAACCATGTAAATCCAAACTTTTGTTTCCAGTAGTATTCCTCCAAAACTAAAGCCCGGTCTTAATCTCTCTTAATCTCCAAAATGCGTTGCTTATTTTCCTCCTAATTACTGGAATTATTTAATCTTTCCAGCTCCTTTTGCAAGGAAGCTATTTTCTTTAGCAAGTTCTTGTTCGTAGTGTCTCCCCACAATTGCAACACCTCCCTACACAGACATTTTCTCAGATAAAAGTTGGATGTGCCCATCTGAGTAGTGACCCCTCCAAGCCCGGAGCATAACGTACTAGAAATCCGGGTTAGTGAGCCAAAAGAGATTCAAATAAAACCTTCTCCAATTACCATTATTCCACTGATCTACCAAACCAAACTCAAGCTCTACTTGGATGACGCAGTGATCTGAACCAAAGTAATCACGGTGGAAGACCTGTGGTCGTGGGAAAATTTCTTTCCATTCAAGATCAATTAAAACATAGTCCACACGTTCTTGGATGTTCTCCGGGGAGTCTTGTCAGACTGTTCCACATGAATGGAGCCCCCCGAAAACCAGCATCCATCAGCGCACAATCATCCACAGCATCTACAAAGCGATTCATGTCCCCATAAACTCGATCATTACCACCTAGTTTTTTCGACAGGTGAAAAATGTCACTGAAGTCACCCGCTACCATCCCAGGGAGAGTGTACAAAGCTCATAATCGACGAGAAGCTCCCAAAAATGGTGTCTCTGGGCCGTCTTGGGTTGTCCGTAGAATCCAGGAAAACGCCACCGAGTGGCCTCCGAGCTTGTAACAACGGAATCAACATGGAATCTTGAAGAACTTTTAACATCTACATCCCAATCTTTAGACCATAGTAACATAAGACCACCACTCTTTCCCAAGTAATTCAAAGCATCCTTAATACACTCAGCTTCCCGAACCCTCAATTTGTTCTCTGACAAAAAAACCAATTTCGGGGAAAATCTCCAGATAACCATCTAGTGCTTTTCGAATGCATGTGGATGGCCAAGCCCACGCACATTCCATGTTAAGAGACTTATGGTTGTCGGCGAGGTTGTTGAGCAACCTCCGCCGAGAAAATGTCTGAACGGTCTGCTAGCACCATATGCATCTTCTCACTTTCACAACTACCATCGCCCGAGTCCGCATCAATCTTCCTTTTGAAAATAGGTTTGCTTCCTTCCAAGTCTTTAGCTTCCTTCCCTTACTTCCTGGTAGAAATCCGGTTAGAAGGGTTCAGACGAGATTTCTTATCCCCAGTCAGAAGAACACCATGCTCAGGCTGGGCCGCCAAAACAAATTCCTTAAAAGTTGGCCGTGGAACCACATCGTTTGCGGAATTTCCCATCTCAGATAAACGTGCATGTTTTTGCATGAATTGTACACACAGACCATCCTCAGGTGAGTTACTTAAAAAGACACGTACTTTTTTAGTCCCGAGTTGCCCTTCCTTCAACTGAGTAAAATTCAAATTTGAAATAGTTGGAATACTTTCCTTCTCTGCATTGGCTAAAAAGAAAACCGCATCCTCATTAATACCCGCATCTTCCGCAATCGTGTCAACCGTGACCATTCTGGCCACCCATGCCAACCGAAAATTGACTGCTTAGTACCCTATTTGGGTGGCGACATCGTTGATTGCAAAAGGTCTCCGCCGCCCCATCTACTTATTCTCCTTATTCTTTCGCTTATGGTTTTCGTCCCCAACCAGCCAAAAACCATAGTTGAATTCTTTAGACTCTATCGTCACCACCACTTCGGGCTATTGACAGTCGTAGAAAAGCATGCCCCAAGATACCACAAACAAAGGGAAAATCTGGCAGGCGTTCATACTCTAGATGTGCCATGACTGTTTTCCTCGTTTTCCCCAATCGGGCTTTTAACTCCCCTCCTTAGAGGTTTCGTCACATCCACCAATACCCTTACCTGCATATGTGGACCCACACATCTACCTTGATTGCCAGCATCAACTCGGATAGACACTTCAATAGCATCCCCAATGATCTGCCCAATTTCTTCAATCATACCATTTGTAGGGAGACAATGGACTTGAATCTTGCAGTGTGAGGATCGGAATTCTCCCACATCTCTGAGATTGATACCATCTATCTCCTTCAACATCACAAATGATCAGTTAAAAGTCCAACGTTCCATGGATAGAACTCGTTCAATTTCCTTCCTATCTTTGAAAGGAAAAAAGAAAGTATCCGAAGCTACTTCTCGGATCTCCGCTTCCTTTTCCATGTGCCATTGATTTTTCATCACCGATTTAAAAAACCTGCAATTATAGGGTTTACGAGTCATAATCTTACCGAGAAGACCAAACAGCATGAGATTCTTACCCTTCACAACCAACTCGTCACAAACCCCGACCACTTCATCTTCCTCCTCCGTTATTGACAGTGAACATCATTATCCAACCATCTCATCCTTAGCGAGAGATGAGAAAACAAAGCAAAGAAAACGTAGATAAAACAAACCCTAGTAAACCCTTCTCCAAAAGGGGACGGTACTAAACTCTCTCAAGCGCACTCTTGGAGAGACTTTTTTATGGATTTCATCAAATTCGTTTTGATTAATGCTCATACGTGAAGATTTTGAAAAATTAAGTAACAACGTTATCATTATCATTGTTATTTTAAGTTAATTACATAATCATACTGTTTACTTTTTACTACTTCAATTTGTCTTTATATATTTGCAAACTATAAAAATATACTTTTCAATTTTATATAGTTTAAAAAACTTATTTTAATTTTATTCTGATAAATAAAAAAATTAAGCAAAATAATATAAAATTACTCTTAAATCATTGCAAAAAATATTTTATAGATTTGAAAAAATAAAAAATCCTAAAACAAGACATAAAATTTACTAGGACTCTAAACTTTGAATAATTGAATAAAACTCAGCTACAAGCTATAAAGTGTTTTAGAAGAAAAATAGTTAAATGAAATATAAAAGTTCGTTGCATTGCAATTTTTAACTTAAAATTTTGATTCAATTCAAGCTAAAAAAAAAAAAGGGAAAAAAATCAGGCTGAGTCATTGCCTATTATGGCATAAGCAGGTGCAAAAAAAAAATCTATTAATCGGGGGTGTTTGGAATAATGGCTTGAACTATAAATAATGTAAAACTCTCATATAAATTAATAAAAAGCTAACGTAAAGCTCTCACATTCTACAGTTTTCAAACCAAATTAATGGCTTAAACTACTCTTTCAAACACCATATATATTTATATATATATAAGAGAATATAGCTGCATAATTTTTTGGGAAAGATCCACTTGTATACAGAGAAAACATAGCTTCAACTGAACATTAGAAGATAAAAAAATAAAAAATAAAAAATAGTTTACACATACATCAATGTTCCGACAGCAATTTTAATTAAATTGCTTTATGTTCACTAGCTGTGAAACCTTCAGATTGATCTACATGCATGTCTAGTGCTCCCTGTCCCTAGCATCAAAGAGCCCGAGCCACGGATTTGAACTCATTCAAGCAAGACTGAAGAACCTTCTGACGTTTCTGAAGAGACTGCCGCTCATTCTGCAATACGTCGATCGCACCAGGAGCAATAAACATGTCCATGAATTTCTCGTCGGTCACAGCAAACAAATCCAAACCGAGTGCCAGCACAAGCCGGTCTCGGCTGCTCAAGTAGGCAAGGGGAAAAAAAAACAAATGAGCTTTAAGTTCTCATACCATAACGAAGTGAAGAAACAGATTGTGAAAACATAATTTACATGTTTGACTTATTTATTTGCTAAGAATATGTTGAAAGTTGAAATAATCAAAGAACAATTAAAGTATTGAACATGGGACAATTAAAGAATTGAATATGTTGAGGCGGGTTGATTTAGTACTTCTTTCAATTATTGGAGAAAGTGACCGCATAGGGATGCACCTATAAGCTGTAAAGAAAGACAGGAGATTCCACCACAAAGATGATTCCATTAAAAAAAAGGAACAAACGAAGGAAAGACTACAAAACATGAATAACCAGAAACTTTAGCTTGCAGTGGATAGTAACAGGCAACACAATTAAGAGAGAGAAAGAGATGCAATACAAAGAAAAATGGAATCAAAGGACTAATTGTTATGGTGAATAACTAAGCTTGTGAAGATGCAACTTAACGAAGAATAAAAAGAAGCTTACCAAGGTGTTAAGAATCCAGAATTTAAAGCTGATGAGACATTTCTCTCCACAAGAATCCCACGAATCATTGAGAAATGCTGAGCCGCCGAAGAACAAATTTCTTGATAAGTTGAGCCTGTTCTTACCCCACCATCCCGGTTTCCAAACAAAAGACCACCATTTGGGACTCTCATGTGGTCGGGATTTCTACCATTGCCTGTCATTCTCGAAACCCGTTTTCTTGCTGCGACGTCAACACCATTTCCAAGTTCTTTTGCCCCACCATACATCGGATCACATGGATGATCAGGTGATGGGGTCTCAGGCACAGTCATTTGGCTCTCTCCAAGAACTTCTCTGGCTTCTGCAGCTTTCCCTGGTGTGGTCTGCAAAGCACTCTTTTCTGGAGGCCTGTTCTCCTTATATCTCATTGCATCATCCTGACCCGATGCCCCACCATCACCCGATGCCCCTCCATTGGACAGTTCAAGCGAAAACAAACCAATTGAACCTGGGTTGGATTTGTAAATAGATGCTGCACTAGATCCAAAACCCTCTTGAATTTCATTCTCATAACATACCAATGAATATGGGCTTGTTACTGAATCAAGGTGACGCCTGACTAGTTCCTTGCACTGTTTAGCAAGATCCTTAATAAACCGACTGTAAGCATGCCTTAAAGCTGCATGAAAACCAAAATATACATCCATGTTCCCAATTTTATTCCCATCTGTAGAGTCAATAAACAGCAAATAGTTTCATAATCAGGAAAAAAAAATAGAAATAACAAAATCCAGTATCAAGAATTAGTTCCATGAAATAGTTAGGAGAAACAGATGTTGAGCAATCGTTTCCGTAGAGTATTTGAACCATTAGTATCATCAAAGTGGTCAAATCATCCTCCCCTCCCCAAAAATAAAACGTTTTCTTTTGCTGGTAGAAAAGATTGATGCCAGAAACTCAACTCATCATCTGGCCATATATAGCACCAAAGGAATGTAAAATTACACCAGTAAAAGATCTGATTTAAGCGGAAAATAGTAGTTACAACGTACGCAAGATAACAAACCCAATAGACATGAGAAAGTCATATGTTCAGTGTAGTTTTAAAAAAAAAAGTTTGTTTGGGCCAACGAAGTACAATCAGCTAAAAAAGGGAAGAGAAACTAGTCTAAGAAAAATTTGTGACAACTAAACGAAATAAATTAGGGGGTAAATAGCTTAGTCAAGAATTTTATTTTAAAAAACAGGAAAATTGAGATTCTTACATTCTGACTCACGGTTGCGATTTATTTCGAGTGCGAGATCAAAGATATTCCCTAAAACAAAAGCAAGCCGATCACAAGCAGTGTCTAAAAGAGGAGCAAGCCATGATCTCGCAGCAGCACGTGCAATTTCTGCCGCTGCCTGTGTTGCTCCGGTACCCCCACCTCGGCTAGCATGGGCAAGTAATATATTTGCAACCTGATACAGGGATAATCAGCCGTCACATCATCAAGACTAACTGTCTCTCTAAATTAACCAGTATACATACCTTCTCCCTGGATACTGGGGGGCACTCAATAGAATACGCGGCACACTGAAATTCATGCATTACCCTTTCAAATGCTGCTCCCCCATATAGCCGAAGAGTAGCATTAGGAGGCCTTATATCTGCAGTAACACCTGACCAAGCCCCAATACCACTTTCGTACTGCTCCTCGGCTGTTGTTTTTCCCCATTGCTCGGGAGCAGGATCTGCTGCTCCATCAATCAGTTCTCCCTTCGCCGATTGGAAAGAATAAATAGCATTTTGAATCAATTTGAACATGTAAAGCTTCAAACTTTCTCAAGCACTTCAAATGGAACATAAAATACAGCATATGATTCATGTAACTCAATCTCAACGTATGATTCATGAAACTGAATCTCAGATGGTTACACCATTTTCAATAATCTTTCTTTTGTTTTCTTTTTTTTTTTTTTAGATATGTTTCTGTGTAAAAATAAGTGATTTAAGAGTGATATACTGCAAGAGACATGAGAAGACTGAAGAACGATCTCACTTTTCCCTCTTTATAATACGTTTGAAAATATCATTTTATTTGGTGCCAGGAGGTCATTATGCTCCCAATGAATAGAAAGTTATATGATTTGTAATGTTTTCACATTATTTTCTTACCACGTGACTGCAGATAGAAGCAGCATGCAGCATTGCAAATCTCCTAAGCTGAGCAACATCAGAAGTGGCCTGTATTTTGGAGTCCATTCTGGCCAGTTCAATACTGACTTCACTGCAGCGCTGCTCAAGCAAAGCCAGTGTTGCTGGTGCAGCTTCTTTGTATCTCTTCTGAAGTTCAGACTCCAAATATTCTTTCAGACAACCAAAACCAATATATGGCCTAAACTTTTCTTCGTCAAATCCTCCCTTGACACCTTCTCGCAGATGACGAAGGACTTCTGTGTCCACTTGAGATATTTGCCGACGAAATTCATCATTGGAAATGGTGTTCTGATCTTTAGGTAGCGCAACAAAAAATGGGTGAATGCTGTCTCCAAGGTAACCCCTTGCACTTAAATATCGATCCACTTCCCATCGATCACTAAACTCCTGCATATCGTACGTCTTCCCATCAACTCTACTACCGTGGAAATCATTTGTTTTATAATCATTACATCGAACAATTTTCTTGATTAGTTTTATCAAAAACTAATGAAGAATCATTCTGAATCTGTCACTAAGATGACTAAGACAACCACAAACAGCAAATAGCCAAAACTTATTTTTGTCCAATTAAAAAATTAATTTTTTTTTATTATCTTAGATGATGTACTTGGATAAATTCATACCTTGAGCCGATTATCAAATTTCGAAACAACAATCATAGTGCGCCTAAAAGTTGGGTCAATGTCACGAATGGCATCCAGCCACAAGGATGAGCACCACTCAACGCTACTCTGTTGAAGAAATAATAAGATGCGATGTGGAGGGCTAGCCAATGACTTAACCATTGAAAGAATTTCATCAGGTGTATTGTCAGGTTCTCCCTTCTTTGCCTGCTAACAACAATTTAACATTTTACTTGCAAGATGAACAAAATCCCAAAAATACAAGTACTAACTTAAAACCAGGGCTTCTAATGCCATGTTAAATCATTAACCGTTATCAAAACCTAAACTTAAGACAAAATGTACAGGATTGCATCTGAGAGATTTACACTCCGAATTTGTAACAAAAAACAACTCACCTTGAGAACGAAACCTGGTGTATCGATGATGTTGAGGTTTGGGCAATGTGCATATTCAGCTCTCATCACAATTGGCTTGGAAGAAACTGCAGTTTTAGTTTTCTTTAAAAGCACTTCGGTCCGAGACTTTATGATGTCTGCAATAGCAGAAGCCAAAACAACAGGACTTCCATATTCTTCAGAATCCTCCTCCTGATAATTGCAGATTTAAAACAAATATTTTTGTGATTATAGATACTACCATCAAACTAGGCCGATAAATTACACATAGTACAAGATGTATGTGACCAATTTAACAACAAAACTAAGTTTTTGGTTCTGATTATTCTTTTTTTTTTCCTTGATTTAATTATCAAACAATCAATACTGCCAAGCTCAACCTTTGTTCAGCTTGAAGATCCCAATTGTTTTGAAATTCCCAAAACCAGAAAAACAAGGGACGGTAATGTTTTCAACTATATTCTTCAAGTGCAATTCTGCCAAGGAGACCACTTTAACAAAGTACATTAAAAACCCTAAAATATATATCATCTTGAGCACAACAGTACATTAAAAACCTTAAAATATATATCATCTTGAGCACTTGAGTTACAAATAAACTACAAAAAATTTGTGGAACTGAGAAAGCTTGTAATTCATGTCTTATCTAAAAAAAAAAATATTCTTACCAGATAATAACATCGAATTTTATCCTAAATAATGAGTGAAACTCGAAAAAAAAAACTTTATAAAATTCTCATGCAGAAACTAAGAACCAGAGCCAAAATGAGAGACAAATCCAAAGAACGAAGCATTTGAATCACATGATCACATCACCGAAGAGAGCAACGATAATCCATTAAGAACCCCTTCAAAAAAACACTCTGTTCACCGCTTTGGAGCAGAGTGGAACAATGGCAGATCAATTCAAACAAATTGATTATAGAGAAAGAGAAATGGTTATGGTTATGGTTATGGTTATGGTTATGGTTAGGGTTAGGGTAATGGTCAGGAATAGAAGACCTGGAAGCGGCATCGCGGGTCGAGAGCGGAGGGGTCGTGGACCATCTGAAGAATGAGGGGGCGGCGAGTGCCCATCTCGACCTCGCGGACGTTGAAGCGGAACCCCAGCAGGGCCTCCAGGAGAGAGCTCTTCCCATCGGACTGCCCGCCTAGTGCAACTATCTCCGGGATCGGAAGCTTCTCTCCGAACGCCACCGCCGCCGACTGCAGCCGGTTGTACACCTCAAACCGGGACTTGGACGACAAAGAGGATGAGGAATCGGCCATGGCGGATAGCAGCTGCTGTTGCTGCCTTCTGGAGTGGGATTTATCTGAGGGGGTTTTGGTTGGAGTGGTGAACGTCGCCATTGGAGACCGAGAGAGAGAAGGGGAGGGAGGGAGGGAGATTTTGAATTCAAAATGGGAAATGAAACCGTTGGGGCTTGGATACATAAGAGAATAATAAATTGGGTTAATTTTACTTTCTGCCCTTTGAATTATACAATTCGTTTTATTTTAACTTCTAAACTTTAAAATATGGCAATATCTTTAAACTATTCAACTTGTCTCATTTTAACCTTTTCGTTACTAAATCCGTTAAATATTAATGAAAATTACGTCAATAGTTTCATTTTTGCCCCCTAAACATGTAGCTTGTCTTATTTTGACCCTTAAACTTTAAACTATAATAAATCATACCATTGAACTATGAAACTTGCTCTATTTTGTTCATTTAATTACTAAATCTATTAAATATTAACAAACTAAGCCACATTTTATGTCTACCTAAACGATTAATTATAAATTAACAGACGAGGTTAAATCTTTTGTACTTTCACGCACTCAAACCTACAAATAAAGAATTTCATAAAGACATGTATATTTTTGTTGACTTAAAATTCCTAAGACGAATTTTAAGGGTTTTTTCTAGATTATTGAGTCTAACTAAGTGAAATACTTATTATTATATCATTTACATAAATTTCAACCCCAAATTTTAGTCATAAAAATAACAAGTAGATTTTTCTATAATATCTATGTGTCATCTTTATTAGGTGCCCATATATCCAAGTCTTTTTTTTATTTGCCCAAATTTTTTATTGTAATTCATTTTAAATTGTATGATAGAGAAAATTTGATAAAACTTCATGAGCAAAAAAAGAGTACAACTTTTTATCAACAAAATTGTAAATAAAAAAGAAGAAGAAGAAGGCAGTAAAACTTATATAATGCTTAAATAGAATTTAGATATTTTGACCTCAAAATATAAGTTGAAGACATGTAGAGCCAAATGGTCATAATGGTCATTTGTCTCATACCGTTAATATTTATTAGTTTTAAAGGGTGTTTAGAAAGTGTCGTTAGAATTGAAATTTTTGAACTAAAAATTGTAGCATGTGAGAGCTTTACACTGTAGTTCAATTTATTCTGATCACTATAGCATATAAGAGCTTTACAGTGTAACTACGAAAAGTTTTGATTAAAACTATTTTTGCCAAACACCACATTAGTCATAAAAGTGTAGTGACCAAGAAAATCCTAGAATTAAATAATATAATTTACATAATTAAGTAAAGGATTTTCGTAGAAAATATTATGTATGAATTTTGTGATTGAAGGATTTATGGAACTAATATAAATATTTCAAAATTCTATGGCAAATGTTAAAGTTAAATTTATTAATTTTTGTGATTTAAAAATACGGTTGATAATTCCACCACAATATCAGACAGAAGAAATTTCAATTGGTAAATAATTTAAGAATTTAAATTATAAGAATTTTCAAGTATAATATAGTATTAATAGTGTGCCAAGAAATACTCTAACCTAAACTAAATCCTTTATTGCCTATTAGTCAAAAAATGGAGTTACACGAGTAGCATTCTTCAGGAAAAAAAAAATGGTATCCGAGTTCAATAATCGAACACTATCAAGGATAGGTCAATAACGGGAAAAAGTGCCAAAAGAGTATCAATTTTATGTTTTTGTAGTCTAGGAATGATTTTTTAATTAAAAACAATTTAATTTTAGTATACAATTAAAGCTTACTGATATTAACTTATACCAATATTAGACTAGACTATGTGCAACAAACCCGAATTAACCAAAATTCTTCTATCCGCCAATTAGTTTTCCCCAGCCAGATGAAACTTTCCTTGCATTTCATGATTTATGGAACCTTGTCGATAAAATGATAGGACAAAATCAACAAAGTTATGACATGAATAGTTAAAAGTATGGTCTAGGTAAGGTTAAAGGAATGATGTGCATTTAATGCAAATTTTTCTTCCTTTTTCCCTTAGAAATGGCGCCAACATTGGAGGTTGGATAACCAAGTTTTGTTCCAACTTTAGTGTTCTTGAAACACTTTAAGCATGGTTTAAAAATTAAGTAAAAAGTTAGCTAAAATTAAGCAGTTGTCTATAAATACAATTTTACTCATCAAGAGTTCATTTTCTTCTATTTTGTCCACAACACTAGCTTATTTAATCTCCTTATTCTTCATTCCTCCATAGAAAGAAATAAATTTCCTTGCTCTATTTCTTTCAAATCTATATCTCACCCACTAGAAATTACTAGCCAAAATTTAAAGCTAAGAAGGGGACTTTGGAGGCATTCTTCTAGAAGTAGATCTTCAAGGATAAATATCAAAACCTCTCTTTTTAAGCAAGCAAAAGCTTTGTGGTCTTATTTCAAGCGTTGTTGCCATGTAATAATTCATATATTTATGTTGTGGTTTTGTGCGTTTTTATTTATGCGGTTTGGCATTTTGTATGTTGGGTTTAAAAGAGTTTCGGTCTAAGTATTGTTTTATGTTTTGGAAGGGTTTCTCACTCTTTTTAACCTAAGAATGGAAACTTTAATGATTTGTTATAATGTGTTTTAAGACTAGGAATTTTGGAGTCATAACAATATGAGCAACTTTGTATAAGAAACTAGAATCTTAACTCCAAATGATATTTCAAACATTTTTATTTAGTTGTCTCACTTAGTGTCGCAAAAAGGTGTTGTAACACCTCTATCTAACACTGCTATACAACACAAGGAGCATGGATTTCCAAAAACTACTCCGTTTTTAAATTATGAGAACTTGAAAAAAATTATCTTATTGTCTTTCAAGGCTGTCACAGTAGCTGTAGTGCAGTTTGTAGTTGTTATGGAACTATTTTTGTTATGTGTTGTAACGTATTTTTACAACACCCATAGTGCATGTTTTAAAAATGTATAGTTTTGAACTCCAAAAATTAGAATATTCAGTTTATGGCCTCCCCAGCTTGTCACAGAAACTGTAGAGCAAACTGTGGCTATTCTGGGACTGTTTCTGCTAAGTGTTGTAGGAAGGTGTTGTAATACTTTGTACAACACCTATTATACAGGTTGCGTTTTTGAGAAAAACAAACCCTGAAAAGTTTGAATCTCGATTTTTGTACAACATGAAAGTTTTAAATTGTTGAAAAAATAGTATGCAGCGAAATTTTAAAATTTTTTATACCAGAGTATTTTTCAAAACACAAGTTTGACATACTATATGCATAAATTAACCAAATCTTATTAACTTTATTTGCCAAAAAGCTCTTGCAGTTTGTGAAGAGATGTGCGTTCTAGAAGGACCTCAACCAACTGGTCTTCTTTGATATTCTCTATCCACGACCGGTATATGTGTGGGCACACTCGTACAACTCTTCCACTAGGTAGCTCTCCTTTCAACCAATTGAGAAAAACCCAAAGCTATAGTTCATGATGTGTGAACAATAACTCTCTAGGGAGTTTTAGAGTCTCACTGGCAAAGTTTCACTCCTGATTTCTCAATTGATCTAAATAACAATGAGTCTCACTCCACTTTATATAGAGGTTGGGCCCAAGAGTCAGTCTTATCAAATAAGGACTCAAAAATTTGAATCATAATCAAATCTAAATCAATATCTGATAAAATCCGCATGAAAACGTGTGATTTATTTATCACTCGATCAGTAGGCCGAATTAGTAGATCGGCCTGCCAATCTTGATCCATTAGCAGGCCGACCTTAAAGATCTACCTGTCGAACTCACGATAAATGATTCCTACGAATCTTTATTTTTCACCCGAGATTCTTGGGATAAAGCCTCAATTTTAATTCAAATAACCCAATATAGAAATTATCTGATTAAAACAGTCATATCTAGATAGTCTCTAGGAAAATAAATATTCCTGATAATTCAACAAGTTTATCTTAAATTAATCTATTCAAAATTAATCCAACTAATAAGATAACGCATATAAGAGGATATCACTGCTCCTAAAGAGGAGCTATGGATTTCATATCTATAAATAACAGGTTTACGCTATCAAGAGTCATGCCTCCAACGTACCGGCATGCGTACCACTATTAAAATGTGGGTTTCACTCTT
Source organism: Artocarpus heterophyllus (assembly GCA_025403435.1). Taxonomy (NCBI): domain Eukaryota; kingdom Viridiplantae; phylum Streptophyta; class Magnoliopsida; order Rosales; family Moraceae; genus Artocarpus; species Artocarpus heterophyllus. The sequence continues at coordinate 1,429,307 of JAJQZP010000047.1, forward strand.
TGGTACATCAAAAGATACAAGTCAAGACAACAGGCTCACTATTCATCTCAAGATTAAGATACAACACAAATGATTATCTAAAGTGAATCGATTTGTTGAGACATAATTATTAATCCAAATCAATTCACTTTATGTCCTGATCCAACACATCGTCACCTATAACAATGTGCCAATGTTTCTATTCGTGGAGTTCACCTCCGATAGCCAAGACAAACCATCTTCCAATAGGGATATAGACAACAACAATCTTTTCATGAATAAAGCACCCCAACTTTATTCCCTCGATTGCGGATTTTATGATCTAGACCGTCACCTTAAGAATCGTGTCTTCCGCATAATCTGTCCATCATATGCCTAATTCTTAAAGGTTTAAATCGACAGTCTTAGACTGTTGTTTACTTAACATACATTCAACAAATATGAACGTAAAGAGGATAAGTTTTGGTATATAAATAATAAATAAATTTTTTATTGATAAAAATGTCTCCAAAAACATATTATATTTTTACTCCTTAGAGTATACACGTCTAACAGTTTGTGCTATAGGTAAACAACTTGTTCGGTAAGGTTTGATGGACAATGGTACAACAGCAGATGATTGTAAAGATGAGGAGTGGATATCGCGCATATTTATTCCACACATAGTTTTTATTAATCAAGACTTTTTAATTAAGTATATCTAGTATTGTTAAACTATGTATGTATATTTTGGAGACTGAGGTTATAACTACGCCGCCTTAGTCCACATAAATACAAGACCTATTATGCTAATACTTTTATGTTATAATATTTGTTGCAACATAGAAAAAATGGTTTAAGTAAAGTTAATCGGTAAAGAATTAAAGAAAAGTTCTGCAAATTTAAGTAGTCCTAATAAAATATGTTTAAGTAGTTAAGTAATGACCATATTGATAAGGTCGTGACAGAAAAGGTCAAAATGGGACAAGTTTCATAATTCAATGGTGTGATTTGTTATAGCTTAAAGTTTATGGGTCAAAATGGGACAAGTTGCATAGTTTAAAGCTTAAAGTGAAATTATTGAATCAATTCTATTCATATTTAACATATTTGATAACATAATGGCAAAAATATGAGAAATTAAATAATTCAAGGGCGTGATTTGCTATGTTTTCAAGTTCAAGGGTCAAAATGGGATAAATTATATAGTTGAGAGGCCAAAAGTAAAATTAACCCTAATAAATTAATTAAACTAAAAAATATTAAAAAAATATGCAAGAAATGTGCGTGTTTTTATAACTAGTAACCAGTAAAAATAAAAAAATAAAAATAAAAAAAAAAACCCAACAACGACAACAACAATATTTTGTCCCAAAGAAAAAAAATGAATAACAATAATAATACGGAAAAACACTCGGATGTCTCGTCAAAAATCTTCCTACTAGCTCCGGAGTTAGGTGAGTCCTCATTGTGGTGGAAAAAGTTATGGAGTGCTCGGATTCCTCATAAGATCCGGATGCATTTTTGGCGAGCTTTCCATGAAGCTCTCCCTGCCCTTGTTCCGTGTTTTGACTCGGTGTTATGACGGATAAAATATGCCCTCTATGTCAGGAGGATATTGAGACTACCACTCACGCCATTTGGTCATGTGGGAGGGTTCAGGAGGTCTAGCAGGAGTCTGCTCTTTGGCCGATTATTAACACCTTTTTCTGATGGTCCATTTGAAGCTCTTTGCCTTCTTATCTCCTCGAAATGCTCTAAATCGGATTTGGAGGTTTTCTGCATTTTGGTGTGGGGTCTTTGGATATGTAGAAACAAGTTCGTTTTTGAGAACCATTGCATGGTGGCCAGCTAGGTGGTTTCTTGTGTTAGGGAGGTGCTAGGAGACTATATTTGATGCAACGAGATTGATCACGGGGGCCGAAACATACTTGGCAACCTCCTCCATCGGGCTTGGTCAAAGTTAATATTGATGCAGCAGTAAAGGATTCTGTTGGCTTTGTAGGTGATGGTGTAGTGATCAGAGACACAGTTGGGGTGGTCCTTTATGCTGTAGCTTGGAAGATTTTGAGGCAGTTTTCTCCAACTATAGCAGAAAGCCTAGCGGTCCAGCAGGTGCATCTTTTGTGGCGCATTGTGGGTATAAAGACTAGACCATTGAAACTGATGCCTTAAAGGTGGTGCAGGGGTCAATGCTTCCAATTCGTTAGCGCCTAAATCTGTTATCTTTGATTATATTAGGGACATTATGTCTCAAGCTAGCTGTGGTAAAGTTTGTCACACTCCTTGTGGGGGAATAGTGTGGCCCACGTTTTAGCACAATATACCATTTCTAATTTTGTTGGTTTTGTCTAGTTTGCCTCTTTAACGTTGTTTATTTGTTTTTCTGTGAAAGCGGACTCCATTGTTTCTGTTGATTGAATGAAATTCCACTTTCCTTTCAAAAAAAATCACTCATTTTAATATTGACTTCTAGTGACATTTTGAGAGTATTTAGTAATATAATTGAAACCAAAATATTATAGCATATGAAAGCTTTACACTATAATAAACCTTTATTTTACATTATAATATATAAGAGCTTTATACTATATTAGTTAAAACTAAATAAGTTCCTACTTAGGCTTTATCACCTTATTTTTGTAGTTTTTATACTACACCTTTTCCGGACCATCCCGATTAAATCCAAGAGTGTAGATTCTTACAGGGATAAGTTTATAGACTAGTTACTTGTTGTACAGGTTCTCCGGTTTTTGTGGTGTAACCATTACACCAATTGTTGGACAAGACAGATTCATAGATTTGTGAAATATAATGTGCATTGAACCCATGCTATTTTAAGGAAGAATGTGTATCAATTGGAACCTGCCAACTAGGCCCTGTTAGTATTGATTTGACATTTCCGTATCTTGTGCAAAGGAGCTCAGCTCTTATTAATAAACTAAGAGCTTATTTTAAGCTCCTAAGCTATGTAACTTATCACATTTTAATTTTTCTATTGTCAAATTTATAAACATTGATGGATGTTAAGCCAAGAACTTCACATTTGGCTATGAACTATGTAACTTATCCTATTTTGTCCTTTGAATTTTAAAACATAACAATTCATATTCTTAAACTACAAAACTTGTCCCACTTTAGTCATTCTGTTACTAAATTTATTAAATACTAATGGATTGATACAAATGATCATTTTAACCTTTTGGCTCTATATTTGTTATAATTTTAACGGCAAAATCCCAAAAATTTTCTTAACTACTACATGAGTTTTAATAATTTTCTTCTTTTTTTATATTTTTAATGAAAGTTTTACTCTTTTTTTTTTTTTTTTTTTGCTTCAGAAGTGTTACTAAAATTTCTTCATCATGACTTGTGTTGGATATGTATTATTGTGAATTAAAATGGAAAATAATATAAATGACGCACAATGAAAAAATAATTGGATATATAAATACATGATAAAAACGACACATAGAGACTACATTTGTACAACCTACGTGTGATTTTTATAACTAAATGTTGGGGTTGAAAAATTGTCCCTTAATTAGAATCAATAATTATTGAAGAAAACCTCAAAATTCTTATTATTTTTAAGTTAAAAAAATGTACATTTGTTCCTAAAACCCTTTATTTGTAGGTCTGAGATGAGCAAAATTTGATCATAAAATATTCAATTTCAACAATCGATAAATAATCGATTTGGTCCTGCTTGGCTTAATCCTTCAATATGTAATGAATTTAGTATGAAAAATGTCGAAATGGACAAGTTCAAAGCTTCAAGGTAGGGGTGTTCACGGATCGGATCATATGTATTAGGGGTCGATTAGTAATTTAATATTTAATAAATTAGTAACAAACGGATCAAAATGTGACAAGTTTCAAAGTTAAAGGTAGAGGTGTTTACGGATCAGATTACACGGATTAAGGGCCAATCTTAATTCAATTCATACATATCAGATTAAGAAAATCGCAATCTTAAACCAATTTGTAAACATCCCAAGCCAATCCAATCCAACCAAAAATCACGGATTTTGTATATTGGATTTTGTAGATTCACATATTGATTTTTTAAATTTATTTAAAGAACTAGAAATTAAAATTTACACAATATAACACATCATACTTTAAAAAAAAATCAACATTTACTCAATCGAATACAAGTCTTCGATAATAAACTAAATTGTTAAAAAATATTACATCTACTAAATTTAAATAAACTTTAGAATGAGTAAATGTATGAGCAAATAATGTTTAATTCACTGATCACATTAATCGAGAGATACTTAATCCGTAATTCAATCTATACATATTGAATTAGAAAAATCTCAATTTAAAACCAATCCATATTTTTCATAATCGAACCTAGTTAAGCAGATTGAATTGGATTGAACAGATTGACGATTCAATGAACACTTCTAGTTCATTGAAAACACCGAAACGTCTAAACTATACCATATACTAACTTTGGGAAAATCGAATGGCGATCATCATGGATTTGGCTACAATGTTGGAAAATCCTTAACTTCAAAAACAGTGTTTGTAAAAGTTTCCTCACCTCTAGTTGAGAATAAAAGTAAATGTGCATCTCCTCCATCATCAGGTAAGTCGAAAAGGTTTGTTCCTTCTCGTCACTTTTGCAATATTAAAGGCCATATTCGACCTAAATGCTTTAAATTCTTGAAATCGTTGAAAAGTGGCATGATAAATAATTCATTGTTTTTCCCTAAACCAAAAAGGACTCCTAGGTCTAAAATTAATTTAAATAGAAAAGTTAGAAAAATTTGGATCAAGAAGCCTGATTTGTATGTGAAAGAAAAAACTAAGACATATGATGCTTTCAAAGATTTATGCATGTGATTAAAGACTGAAAAGCACTTGGCAGACATATTTTTTAATAGGTTCGAATCACTTGAGAAAGCATTAGGAATTTGCATTATTTGATTTACATCTTAGTTTCTTTACATTTAATGCATCCATATTGCATTAGGAACATACTAGCTTCATGTTTATTTGTTTTGTGCATAAAAAATTTGAGAATTTAGCATGAAAAATAGTTGGCTGATTATGGATTATTTGAAATGGCTCTATGTTTGTGCATAGACCAATCTTGATCATTATAGAGTTTTAATTAATTGATTTATGCGCACTAAAACTATCATATTTTAAATAGATATTTGAGAATGATTCAACCCTAGTCTTAGTCCTTTTGAATTTTGTTGCGACTATTTTCTTTGATTCTTTTATACAAATATAATATATGAATAAATTATAAAAAGAAAAGAAAAAGGGGAAAAGTTGTCCATGTGTAATCTGGGTCTATATATCACCAATATGTAGAGCACAATCTATCATGAGATGAAAGCCCCCTAAGTGCAATAAAGTTAAATTCAACAATGGTATAATAAAATGAAAATATATTTGCATAGTGTGATTTTTAAATGATCGGAATAGTTGGAACAAGTTTTCAAAAATTTTGAGATGACAGGTAGCAAAGTTCAAAAAGCTCTATTCAGGTATAGTATGTTCGACACACACTTGGACTATAATGTTAAATTCTTGATAATTCAAGCAATAATGATTTGAAGATAATCCATTATCAAAAGATGAAAAACAAATGCTAATTCTCATGAAAAGTTTTTTTTATTTGTGTTTAGGTGCATCATGTTTATCTTATGTACTTTAGATTTTTTTAATTTGCATGCACATATTTACACTATGCACACACACATCAAAAAACACACACACGCGCGCACGCACAGACATACACAAAAGCATTGTCAAAAAATTTGGTGCATTATGTTTTTAGAAATTTTTTTTGTCAATTGGGGGTTAGTAAATAATTGAAATTAAAGTAAATAAAGCGGATTAAGCTAATCCAAAACCAAAAATAGATTATTACTAGAAATAGGTAAAATACTTGCTCCAGAGTCTTTAAATTAAAAATAATAAAAGTCTAAAATTGCAAAATATTTCAAAAAGTATATAGACTTAGGCACTGTCATATCGATACGGTTGCTATACATAGAATATAATATCACATAGAGAATTAAAAATTAAAAATAGTAAAACTGTACATAAGCTATCTCGGGCTTCGGGCCCTTAAAAACGACAATTGAGTGCAACTAGTAACAAACACAATCTGTAATATCCTAAAAAGGAGGAAAACATAAAAAGGGGTGAACCGAATGTTCAATAGGGGAAAAAGGATTTCGATGGGAAAATAACTCCAACCACATGCATCAACTCACATATACACATTTTACAGCACAAGGCATAACAAAATCACCAAGTTGTCACATAACAATGTATAGATATATGCCGGTATGTAGAGCTAGACTTAGAACTCATTCTTGAGCTACTGTACCTGTTTTGAAGCTCTTTCAAAGTCTTCCTACCTGACCATATCTCTGAAAATCTCAGAGATCATTCTGTGTTAATGAACTTGGCAATGGTGAACATCACCAACATTGATGCATAAATAGATAAATACTTTGAACCTCACCAATATCTTCATAGATATACAAATACGGTGAACCTCACCGAGCCATGGGCATCAAGCCGTACGAAGACTAACCAATCTATTTCAAGTTAGTCTCGAAGGAAATAGGTTCGATCGAAATTGGATGCTTACTCATCATGGTAAACAGAACTAAAAAGTAAATAATAGAATTTAAATTATAGATATAATCGATAGAAAGTAAACTCACACCTCCTATGCTTACTCTATTATAGGGTTCACATTACTCATAGTAGTTACCATACTATGACCCAAGCAAGAGAGCCAAGGTCTATGTTCACTAAATACCATAACTCAAGCTAATAGCTCAAGGTTCTTCTTGTGCTGAACATCTCGCCATGTGCAATGATTGATGCAATACAATACATATGTCAATACAACAATTATGCAAATATAACATAACCATATATAACATATCAAACATGCAAGATTCAATTCCTTGGAATTTCCTAAGTTGCCAAAGTAGCAAAGCTAGTGTTAAGGGAAAATACATCTACACATTACATCGAGTCATTGTACATCATACTTGAACCTTTTAGATTACTCAAAATTATCCTCAAGATATCAAAGTCTTAGACTTTAAGAAACTCTGCAACAATCGAAAAGTTTCTAAGTGAAACTTTGAATGCACATAACTTATGCTACATAGTCCCAAGCAAAGTGAAACCAAGTTCTACAAGTCTCTAATTGTAGGTCCTAAAGAGTTCTAAAGTTGGTTGGGGTGCAGACATAGTATATCAAAAAGTAGCAGTTTTGGTTATTTGGTTTTATCGATTTCTGAAAAATAAAGCATTAAGGACTGTTACAAGAATATTTATAAAATATTCTACACAACTCCAAAAATTATAAAATCAGAGCCTAATTGAAGCTAAAACCTGGACCTTTCCAACGAGCTATCATATGCTTAATTTTGATACCACTAAGGTCTCCAAAAACATGTAAAACCAAACAAGACAGTGGCTGTTTTCTGTAAAATTTACCACGCTAGTGTCTAGTTTCAAAAGTACATATCTTTAGCTACGAGTGTCCAAATAATGTGATTTTTGTGGCTATACGAAGCTTAAAGAATATACTTTAAATTCTATAAGTTTCTAAGGTAGAAACTAAACTGAATAAATACAGTTTTTTTGCAATCTCTAAGGCAGCCACCGACGAGGATTTTATGAACTCATTACATTATTCACTAGCTTAATACGAACGGTGAAATCTCAATTACATCCTCTAAACATGGAAAAAGCGATCCAATCCAAGACTAAAAGATTTGGTTTTATTAATAATATCAAAATAACATACTAGCACCTTCACACATATGTCTTTCACAAACCAAGAATCTAATCAAATAACTTATGATTTGTATAGAGAGCTAGTTAAATACCAACTAGCTAAAAAAATAAGAAAAACTCACTTATATGAACCTTTTACTGAAATAAAAGATTAATAATCCTCATTTAGAGTTCAATTCATCATTCCATTAGACTCAAATAATATAACCAAGTTATATCAATTAAGGAAACCACATAGCTACATGCTTAAGAACTCAATAATTTTATACACCAATAATATCACACATTAAGGTTATATATATATATATATATATATATATATAACCATATAATACAATAATTCTAAAGAGGCATAAGAATCCAAAATATTAAAAAGTATAACATGCTAACCTCCTAAAAACCCAGCTTTACCCAATTGCACGACCTTTCTTCCATACCATTTTATGACACACCGCATCATGCAATTATGCTAGTTATCGGCTTTAGTTGTAATGTCTCTACTCAAAAACTCAACACCACTAATACCAAACAAGCACCTTCCCCAATTTGACCTCACATAGAAACAATCGAAACTGAAATTTTAGTTAAACTTTTACCAACAAATGACAGACAGAAAAGTCCACATAGAATGTTGATCAAGCTTCATGCGTAGCTACTAGTGCATGAGTATTATTACTAAAGCTAAGTCCAAAAAGACCTCCCTTCCAGAAAATTAACTTCACTAGATACTGGTCATAGTTCATACCTTATATTATGCTTGTGGTATTCGCATCAGCTTTGAAAAAATTTACTAAACATACACTTACTTATGGTTCGCAACAAAAATAGTAACAGAACAGAACAATGTCAAACTATGTCAAACTGGCTCATTCTGAGTTATAACTTTTCTACCTCAAAATCTCTCCATTTGTTGAGGGAATAAATATGGTGCTCCACTTGTACTATCTTCCACTATTTTCTCTTTTCCTTTCTTTTCTTTCCCCTGCTATCAAACAATCCACATTTTTATTTTCTATCTCAGTCCATCTTCCTCCTTCCTTCCAAGTTACTTCTCTACCAAACAGTGTTAAAATTTAGAAGCTATTACAAAAAAAAAAAAAAAAAAAAAAAAAAAAAAAGAAGCTAAATGCATTCACAAATAATGTGAGTGCAAGATCTCAGCTGTAGGTTTACATGAGTGTCGTTGCGAGACCCACGTATTATATTTGCCATCTTGGAGTACATTTAACACTCAATTTATAATCAATTATCCCCACAATAAAAAAGGAATGCATAAATACTTTAATAGGGCCGGGTGAAGAAAACATGAGGCCTCAAGCAGATTTTTAAAAGGAACCTTTTTCATATTAAAGAAAATAAAAAATTAAAATTTATTAAAAAATAATTAAACCTATTACTAGTCAATCTTCTTATATTAGAGGGTATCCAATAATTTTTTTAATAGATAATATAACTAATTCATTTAATCTTTCTTGAGACTTTTATTCCTAATAACTTAGGTTTAAAACCCATGTTTTTACTCAACATAACACAAAATATAACAAAAAAGAAAATAGTCATTGCAAACTCAAGCAACAATAATCAATAAAATCGCAAGAAAGGAGTACGAAATTAAGATATAGCGTGAAAAGAATAAAACTAAAAACTTCTTAAAAAAACGTTGACAAGTCAGTAGGAAAATAAGCAAAGGTAAAGACGAGAGTTAAGAGAGATTAAAGCCATTTCTTTTATTCCTCTTTTTTAATGTCTTTGTAGCGTGTAAATTAGACAATTATGAATTGTGACGCATATATTTTACAAGTAATGAATATAGCCATTTATTTTGGTAAAAATGTATTAAAAACTCCTTAAAAAGGATTAAAAAAGATCAAAGTAAATATAGCTGGCTTAATGTTGATGTATATTTTATTTAATTGTCTATATATAGCCATAGTTGTTTGTGTGAAGAAAGAAAGAAAGAAAGAAAGAAAGACATAAAAGATTTTAACAACAAAGTTGTTTGTGGAGTTTAAAATAACTAAAAACTTTCAGTATTTATATTAGCTTACAAAAATATGATCATTTTTGTATATAATAGCCTAAAAATCTCATATTCCAAGGCGAAAGTTATTCTAAAAACATGAATCTTGATTTTTTTTTTTAATTTATTGTAAAATAGTCATAATAATTAGATATAATAAATAATGAGTCTTAACTATTTTGGGGCCTTAAACGTTTGCCTAACTCGCCTAAAGGAAGAGCCGTTACACTAGCACGCACATTAGTTCCTTTTTATGTTATTTAGTAGGGGACAAAGAGTAAAATTTAGAAAGAAGGCTCTCATCTGTTCAATAGTGTCAGCTTAAAATAACCAGTTAACCTTTTGTTCCAAGTAACAAATGTCCTGAACTAAAAATAACAAAAATTCTAGAATAGGGAAAAAGAAAACACCATATCAGATCACGTCAAAATTATATTACAATAAAATATTTAAAATTCACAAAATCTAAGTAAAAATTATATTACAATAAAAATATTTGAAATGACGTTAATTAAATAAAGATTTAACACTCATAAGCAAGGCACTGCCCAAATGGTTTTTTCTGTAGCCTACCCAGAAAAAAAAAATCTTTTTTTCCTCTCAAAAAAAAAATCTTTTTAAAACAAACATTTCATAGCAAACTCGCTATGAAATCTGTTAAAAAACGCATCTTCGTTCAACTATCAAAATCCTCTCTCTTATGTTTCAAGATCCATTTGAGTTCAGCAAAGAGCCAATTCTTCAATAATAATCAAATTTTCTAAACCCAGCTCCTTCCCCTTGATCTCCTATGTCTAGAGTTTTCAATTTCATCATGAGAAAATACTTGATTAAGTCACCTATTCAACAAAGAAAAGGCTTCTTTTTTTTATGAAAAAAACAAAGTTGAAGCTGCAAATAACATCCATGAAAATTGACCAAATCAAAATTTGAGCATTCAACCAAACAAAAAGGGAATGTCGTCTCAAACTCAGAAACATTTTGTCCCCACTATAAAAAGCTACCACCAATTTATGAGTTTTGAGTCCATCCTACGACAGGATGTAAAGAAGAGTAATGACTTAAAATTCCACTATGACAGGTTTAGAAGTCTCAACAACTTTACCAAGCAGAAAGATTGGTTTCATCATGTTCTGTTGGGCCACAGTTTCACTTGTTCAGAGAAGATAGCGGTGTCCGAGTGCGAGAAACACTGCAACTAACAAAGCAACTAACAAAGCAGCAGCTGGAGCAGCCCATACCCAATAGTTGGTTGACTTTTTCCGCTTCAGGATGGCTTTTGGGATAGACTCAGGGCCTCTTGGGCGACCCCTCGCCCTGATGGATGTCGTCTCCTTTCGCACCTTTTCCTTTACGGAAGCTGGAGCTTCAACATTTTCATTTTCCTTTTCTGGTTCCGCATCTTCTGCAACCAGCTCCGCCAGCTCTTCCGCATTGGCATCCGGTGCAGCCGCTGCAGCCTTCTTTAATTTCTTTTCACGCTCCTGAGGCAAGAGAAAAGGGCAAATCCTGTCATATAACTAAGCAAGATGAAGAACATCAAACAACATGCAAAAGAAACAAACGAAATTAATAATTTCCTTGTTCTTCTTTTCAGCCTCCTTCTGAGCTCTTGTAGCCGCTTTTGCCGCAGCTTTCTCTGCCAATTTTTTCTTCCGTTCCATTGCCTGCTTAGCTTTCATGATTTCCTCTTCTCTCTTCATCTCCTTCAACTTAGCAGGATCAATTTCGTTCTCCTTTTTAGTAGTTTCAATTGGCAGCTTTTCAGGCCCAGCAATCTCCTTCTCTGCCGCATCAGAGAGGTCCACAGAGGGTTGGGGATTAGATGATTTATTTTTTACCTCTTTCTGAACCTTCTGAGCAGGCAGAGCATCAACTTGAGGGGGTTTTGGATCTTCCTTTGCTCGTTTTGGAAGAGCTTTTGCTACAGCCTCTGATTCTACAGATGCAGGTTCTTCGGGAGCCACCAATGGCTTTTCATCAGGGTTTCTCATGCGTCCATCCCTACTTAATTGCCGACTATCCAAAGATGGCAGTATTCTTTTCTCATAATCATCCCTAAATGACTTGGTACTGCTCCAGAGGGACATAAATTTCTCAACCTGAAAATATAAAATAAAACAAAATTAAAGCAAAGCATAGAACAATGATTTAGAGTGGGTTTAAAGGTCTTGACAGACTAATTACTTTCACAAACCTCAGAGTTGGATAGATCCTCAAGAGCTTGAACATTTTTCCTAGCTGCAAGATCTCTAGCCCTATTCAAGACCGTACGGCTTTGGTAAAAGTAGGAATTCTGGAAAACAGAAGAACAGTTTTAGTAGTGACAGAATATAATCACTTAAAAACTCAAATAAAATCATAGTCCCTGAAGCATTAAAGAGAACGGAGTTGATATCTCATTTATACGTTTTGACCAACAATCATATTAGATGATATAAAATTATATCAACGAAATGCGGAAGATAAACATAAATAACATCTCCGTTGTGTACAAATACAATAACTGTAAGTAGTATTTTTCAGAACCCAAGGTCTGTAAATAGAAACCTTGAGCTAGTCTGCCTGCACACCATGAGAAAAATCAAAACAAGTTTACGTGCACAATTAATAAAACATCATGTTGATCATCCTTTTTGTTTCCACTTCAGAAGCAGAAAGGGATCTCACGGCAAAATCTGTGTCATTTTGACATTCCATATGCAGAGCAAACCCAACAAGTCTACAGATAGATCTCATTGCACTAAACTATATATAAATATCAATTAATTATCATCCATACACCAATTTACTGCAATTTTGTATACTTATAAACTCTCAATGCAAGGTTGTAAGTGAACTTTAACAGAGTCCTTTATCATCAACACTTTTAACGTTTTAGGAAGCGTGTTGACCAAGGACAGGAATGAAAGAAAGAAAACGTCAAAATATCCCAAAACAAATGCATAATTTGTTAAATAGGAGATACCAAAAAAGAAGTGAATTGGAAAATCATTAAGAATTCAGCTAAGGTACGAGAACCAAGTTCAGGGGCAGGAAGTAACAAATAAGGTGCCCCAAGACTTTCCATGCATTAGCTTTAAGCTTTGAACCATGCAAAGCATTGAAGCAATTTGTTATTATCAATAACCTAACATAGTAATATGTAGTTTATTCACAACTTTCACATAAAAGTAGATTGAGCTTGTCACGTGTCATAAACTATGCAACTAAGAACATGTTCTTCTAGGTCAACAAAGAAACCCATAAAAAGCAAGTCAGAGAGAAAGCAAACACCATACAGATCAAACATACCCCATCATCACGCTGTTTTCTGAGTTGCTGAATGCTTTCTCGCGCTTTATCTCTCTTCTCAGTAACAGCAGTCAGCTCATCCTGTAATGATGCAATGTCCTTGTCTATCACCTTCAGCGCATCTTCAAGCTGCTTAATTTTAGCCCTAACCGTTTGTTGCTCCTTTCTCACTCCGTCTAAATCACCCCCTATAAGCTACAATCCCATGATTTAGTAAATAAGTGTAACATCATTTTACATTACGCAAGATGAGAAAGTTGCAATCAACTTCCCCCCAAGAAAGGGAGAAAACCCATGAAACAACGTACTCGAAAAGTTTGAATTACAATTTCACAACCCTTACTTTGACTTGGTCTTGAAGGGCTTCTTTCTGGACCATTGATTCCTGAATCTTTGCTCTCATAGCAGCATTGGCAACAACTTTTTCCCTTGTGCCCTCAAGTTGCTTGATCTCTCGAAGGATCTGCTTTTCCTCAGACAATGGGATGCTTTCATGTTGTATGCGGTACTGCAAGCTATGGATCTGTTTCCACAAGTCCAAAATCAGCAAATACAACAGAAAGCAAAAACATTACAAAACAAATTGAGGTATTCACACATATGAGAAGCTTGATTGAAACATACGAGACTGTTAAGCTCTTCCTCAGATGAACATACACCCCGAGTAGCATTATTTGCATTGCGAAGCTTGCCCAAAGCCTGCTGCAGTGGTTCAATCTCCTTAATTTTCTCGTCTACAATTGTCCTAAACTGTCTGTTGTCATCTTTCAGAGCCTTAATCTGTGAAATCAACTCTGCTCGATTGGACTGCAAAAAAGGAGAGGCACGGTGAGATGTAAAGCTTGGAGGACTAAATTTCATTGTAGGAAGACATGAAAATTCTTAGAGGGTGTGTCAAGGAAGAACACGAAAATGCTTACTCTTTTTAAGAATCATAGAGATCTTGTTTTTAATAAAAACTCTATGATCCTTAGAAAGAGTGAGTACTACGCTACATCCAAAGTTGCAAAAAGTTCTTTGTTGTATCCATTTAGGTGAATGGCCGGATCCTTGTATACATAAAAACATAAATTATGATGAAAAAAAACATAGTCATGATGACAACTGGATACATAGTAAGCCGTTTGGAAGAACGGTTGGAACCAACAGTTTTAATTTAAGAACTATAACATACGAGAGCAACATGTAGCTTTTTAATGTAGCTTATGAGAGTTTTACATTGTTCACAATTATAATTAATGGTTACAACCGCTCTTCCAAAAGGCCTAGTAGCACCATCTGCATATGATTATCTCATTAAATCTGGTCCCTGGACTCAGAAAGTGCTTTTCACCTTATCTATCATTGGCGTGTTTTTGCTTGATTATGCATGCCACAAGGCATTTCTCTTTCCTTTTCCAGATAACATTTTAATCTAAAGCAGTTATAGAGCTTCTTTTCATGCACAAATTATAATAAAACTCTCTCTCACACACACAAAAAGGAGCCATACAATAGAGCAAAAGCTAATCTTGAGCACTAAATTTTCAATAATGTCACTTTCAAGAACCTTAAACTCACCCTTTTTGCCTTTAACTGTTCGGTAATCTTAAGTCGGGCTTGAGTCCTCTTCTCACTCTCTATAGCAGCCTGGTCAATCTTGGCTTTTATTTTGGGATCATCATACGGCCGGTACCTGATAAAATAGAAAGAATGGATCTGCTTAGGCGCAGGCCACTCATCAACTGCATCTTTCGGAGCTTCCACTTCCGAAATGCCATTCTTGCCTTCTTTAACAGGTTCTTCACCATGAGATCCAAATTGTATCGGTTCATGACACCCCGGCGCTTGATCCAGTTTTCCATTTTCCTTCTCATGCAAGACAGAATTGTCTCCAACAGTTACAGTCTCCACTGGTCCTTGGACCATCTCAAATCCTGCAACTTCGACGCCCATAGTATACACCTAAAGAACGATATTCCAATTGAATCATGTTCAAAAAAAAAAAAAAACAAATTCATGCCCATAAAAGATGGAGAAACCCGTATCATCGAAAAACCAAACAGGTCAAATGCAAATTTGCTCAAAATTTATAAATCAAATTCATGCCAATAGTAGATAAAGAAAACCCGTATCATGAAAAAACCAATCAGTCCAATGCAATCACAATCCTGCTCAAAAAGGGGAGATCAATTCATGCCAATAAACGATAAAGAAAAATTATATCATGGAAAACCTAACCAGTCCAATTCTGTATTTATTATTTTTTTTATGCTTTAAGGAAAAAAAAAACCGATAGAATTAAAGCACAAACTAACTCAAAAAAATTCTACCAACCCCAAATTTCAAATTTTCAACTCAGATCATTCAAACAAAATCCTGAAAACCGAAAAATTGTCAACATTTCTAATGTTCTACATCAAATTCAGCAGCTGCGTTTCAGTGCATGAGCAAACTTCATCGATCCTTAATTTAAACAACAAAAAGAATCTAAATTCAGATTTAATTAAAACAACAAAAACAACAACAACAATCAGCGAGAGGAAAAAAAAAAAAACCTTCAAAATTGAATATCCAGCTGCTCCATTAATTACACACATGCATCTGATATACACAGACACACGCACTCAAACAATTAATAGGTTGTTTGAAAAAGCATGTGAAAGTTTTACGCTATAGTATATTTTTTTTATTGTTACTATAACATGTAAAAGCTTTATATTGTTTATAACTGAGATTGTGGTAGAAACTAAATGATTCCTACGACTGCCAAACACCCTTAAAAAATCAAAAATTCAAAACATGCAGAAGAACAATAGGGAAAAAACCCGATGGAGACACCTCAATCACAAATTCACAATAATCAATAAGAAATGAAAACAAAATCACATCTGTTCGAGATCGATAACAGATCAATAATCAATACGAAATGAAAACCCCTCAGAGAAAAAGATTTAACATTGAAGGAAAAAAAAAAGGAAACATACAGAAGTGAAAATGGCGGATCGTGAATCGAGAAAGAGAGAGAGAGGGGACTTTTTTGGTACCTCGGTAATTGAAAGAGTCGTCAATTCTTCGTTGAGAGGAAAGGACGCAGAGAAGAAATGTTTATATATATATATATAAATATCCGAAAAGAAAGAAAGGAAAAAACAGAAAGCAAGAGTCAGATCTCTCTCTCTCTTTTTCTCTCTCTTCTCCCTGTGTTAGTTTCTCGAAACCAGAATTGAGATAGAAAGAGAAGCAAACAGGTGAGAACGTTGGCTATATATTTACCCTGTCCTAGTGCGAGAAAGGTTTTTATTTTTATTTTATTTATTTTTTTTAGATTTTAGGTGAGAAAGGCTTTTTTTTTCTTGACATTATTTTTTGTTTTATTTTTTTTTAACCTGTATTCCACATGAAGTAAACAAAAATTATAAATTACTAAAAAAAAATTAAGAGGGCGTCTGAACTTTTTTTTTTCTTAATTTTGAAATTTGTTAATCTTTTAAATATCCTAGTAGACTAATTGTGATGTTCATTTAGTGAAAAAAAATTATAAGTTAGGGTTTAATTTGGTGAACCAAAGTTGCAAAAACTACATAGCTATAATTTTATATCTAACTTTAATATATCATGTAGAGTTTGAATCCCTTTTTGAAATTTTTTTATAAATACAGTAATCCAAATATCTGGGATTGAATCTTTCCATCACAAGAGTTTATCCTATTGCGGTAATTAAGTAGTTAATTTGTTTTGTCGCATGCAACTTTTGGATTGTTTTCGTAAATATATTTACTATTTATAATAAATCTTTTCAATTCTTATTAAAATTTATTTTTACAACATGCATGAAGAAAACATACTGATTTTATGTGTCAACTAGCGAAATTAGTAATTACTGTAGATTGAAATCCAAATATTCAGGATTGAATCTTATCTTCAACTAGGGTTTAATCCCTTTGTAGTAACTAACTAATTAAACAAAAATGTTTTTGTTTGTTCTACCTAATGGTTGAATCGTCCTTTGTAAACGCATTAAATGCAAATCTTTTCCATTCATATTGATGAAAAATTGATTTTCACAACATGCATGAAGAAAACATGACGAGGGTTTGTCAAAGGGATTAATCCTACATTAGTAACTAATTAATTGCAACAACTAACTAACCGGAAATGATTTTGTTTGCTCTACGTAAGGGTCGAATTGTCCTTTTTAAACCTATTTAACACACCAACGACTTGTGGGATCAAATGACAAGAAGCTCATTCTCTTTTAAAGTAAGGTATCGGGTTCAAGCTTTGTGAATGAAAAGACAAACGTTGGGAGAGCTTCTTCCATATGGGTCCAATCCGGCTCGATTTTGGATTAGACGAGACCCAATATGGCTCCGGATACCATGGGTCTTACAAAAAAAAAAAAAACCTATTTAACACAAATCTTTTTAGTTCTTAGCAATTAAAAATTGATTTTTACAGCATATATAGAGAGAACATACTATTTTTCCATCTCAATTTGCAAATTTAGTAAAAATCCCCTGGATTGAAATTCAAATATTTGAGATCTAATCTTACCTTGAACATGGGTTTTTCAGAAGAGAGATAATCTATTCCTATTAAGGAAATAGCGAAGTAAACAAAATGATTGTTTTGTTATCCATAACGGCCGAATTGTGGTTCATAAACGTATTAATTTTGAAAGGTGTGGTAATGCTAAATTAATTTTTTTGATTCAAAAAATTAAGTAATTTCTGAAATACACAATTATCTATTATAGCACAATATCAAAATTAAGATGGCTTAAGAATTATGATTTGTCAAATATGGAGAGCATCCTCAATGTGCATAAGTTTTCTAGATAAGCACAGGGTTTTTTTTTAAACGTATATGAGGGAAAGAAAATTGTTTTAAACTTCTAATCCATATGTAACTAATAGTGATTGCTTGAAATGTTAATATATCTAAGAACTTTACATTCCAAAGTTAATTAACTATCTGCAAAATATGTTAATATTGTTTGAAAGATAGGTAAGTACATGAAATCGGTATGTAAGCATAATGAAGTTGGTAATTTAAAACGAGTAGATTCCAAAATACTTTTACAGACTCATCCAGTGCGTTTATATTGTACCAATAAGAAAGACAAAGCACAGAATGATTTCTTTTCTCGTTTTATGATTTTTTACTTACAAAATTAATAATAAGAGTTTTATGAACCCTACACAATACAAGATATGGAGACATGGAATATCACTCATTATATCCCCTTAATTTCAATCCTCCATCAAAATAAATTAATGCCAAATTTATGGACATATGACTAAATTCAATTGCAATGCTACATAATTATGTAGTCGTGAAAAAAATATTTAGATAACTACATTGACAAAATCACCATTCCTAAATCTAGTAAAAAAATAAAACTACAAAAAGAATTGAATAATCTTCATTTCTATTACTAGTTTCGTTACCTTTCTCATTATATTTTCTTTATAGTTTAGTTAGCGCACCAGTTATTGGATATGCAATTAAAATTTTCAAACAGATAGAACTCTTACAATTTAAGTAGCAAAAAATCCAAATGAAGTTTTGGAATATTGAAACTTATGCATGATGACAAAAAGCAAGATTTGATGCATTTATAAGCACTTCTTTTTCATATATAAACTCACATATATTTTATTGAATTTTTTCCACCGTAATCCAATAAATGGAACTTGTTGCCTATTTACAATTCCTCCTAAACTTTTTGATTTTGACAAGTTTTTATCTGAACTTATAAATCTAAAACAAATCACATTTTATTAGTAGCGATTTTAGTTTTTTTTTTTTAGCGATTTTAGTTTATTGAAATGAATAATCATTTTTAAATACTTAGACCCAAATTTATTATGGCTAATATTTGTAATTAAGTTCTTATCAAAATTAAAAAATTTGAAATTAGCTTTAGTTTGATTATAAATTTTGGTTTAACATTTATATAAAAAACTCTTTTATACCCTTAATTAACTACTTATGTGAAAATCATATGTTAATTTTGGTCAAAAAAACTAAAGTCGCTATTAATGGAGGTGATTTGCTACAGATTTAAAGGTTCAGAAGGCAACTTGTTAAAACTAAAAGTTTAAGAGATAAATTATAAATATGCAACAAGTTCAAGGAACAATTTAAATTTCTTCTTCTTCTTCTTTTCAAAGAAAAGAACTTATATAGCTAAAAGTATATCTGTTGCCCTTCAAAAAAACAAAAAAAGTATAGCTGCTGCATGACAAAAAATATTTATAATGTATATAGCAAAATAATTAACAAAATTAAACAAAAAACATAAAACATCTAATTGCCAATGTTTTTGATATATTTTATTTTTTTATATTTCTCCCAAATTTCCCTGATAATTTTCCTAAACTTTGCACAAAATTACTTGCAGACTCACAGGAATTGATATTTTCCAACATTTACTGATATTTATTTTAAATTTTTGGAATCTCCAAAATAATGGAATCTCATGAAAATTTTTGTCCATTGCTAAAAAAAGAAGGATTTCTTTAATATAGTACCTATTATAAAGTGTTGGTCTTAATTATACGATTTAAATCAAACTTGGTGTTATAGGAAACAATTTTTATGTTTTTTTTGTACTTATTTATTAATTTATTATTTTTTAAAAACAGATTATCAAAATTTGATAATGTATTCAAAATAAGTAAAAACAATTTTATTTAAAAAAATAAATTTTTTAAAAAATTATACTAAAAATAATTTTAAAATTTTTATCTTAAAAAATATACAAAAATATTCCTTAAAATTCTCGAAACAAAACTAACGTACTCGGGCATTTTGTGTTATATCCGCAACTTCAGTTTGCAGTTTCCAGTTCCGGATAGCCTTTTGAGTTCGGCTTTAGCGGACTTGACTCTTTTGTTTGGCAAAATCCCACGTGTTTTGTGAACGCGTTGAATTCTTTGGACACGTTTGGTGGTCTTGTCGATGATTACGAGAGACATGCAATTTGCAAAGCACACAGAGATGTTTGTGTGGGGTCCATCTAGCTGACGCAGGGTCTACAAAGCTTGAATTTGGACAAATTCGAAATGTCGAAAATACCCTAACTTGTACCAGAAAATATCTTCCACCACAAGATGGGCTCATCGAAATTATTTAAGACCCGTTTATTTCGTAATTTAAATAATAATTTAAATTATTTTATTATAGTATTTTTTTTATAAAAATTTAAATCTTTAGTTAAATACCCCTAGACCTTTAGAATTCTGAGCCTTTACGAGTAGGAGCAGGAAACGGCGCTACCATAGTAGAGTAGTGGTGTGGTATCTAGATATGCCATAATAGTGTCGCTTGGCTGAATATAAAAGTTAATCCGTTCATGGACTTTACAGGTCCTGCTCTCTTTCGCAAAAATAAATAAATAAATAAAAATAAAAATAAAAATAAATCCGATTGATATTATCTTAAGAAAATCCTACCGGTATTTAGGCAAAAAAGTCCTATTGATAACTGAAGGTATAAATATTTATACATATTTTTTGCTGAACAGAAATAAATATTTATTTGGCTGGATATAGAAATTAATCCATACATGGACTATGTAGATCCTATCTCTTTAGCAAAATAAATAAATGAATAAATCACAGTGATATTACCCTAAAAAAATCCTACTGCTATTTAGGCAAAAAAATCCAGTGCTCAATTCAAGATATAATTTTTTTTTTCTGAATAGAAATAAATATTTAGGGGTTTTCTTAAATCCGCCACTGTTTGTGATCTGACACTGAGGTGAAAATATGTGTGGACCAACTTTGTGACAAATGTGAAGTAGGTATTGGATAAGGTATCATTAATTTAGGTTGACAAAGCTAGTGCGCTAAATTGACCGACAATATTAAATTATAAAAAGGGATAAAAATATACCCTTTCTTGAATAAAAAAATAAAAAAACAAATAAATATATTTTTAATCCCTAATAAACGATAACATACATAAAGCATAAGCATTAGTAAATGGTAGCCTAACGATGTATAATTTTATCTAATTAAATTGATAACTATCATGTATTTATTTAAAAAGTGATTAAAAAAATGTAATTGGCAAATACTAAAATATAAACATTGTTTTTTTTTTAAATGAAACAAACTAACTGTTATCCAAATATTAACAAAACAAACCAAAAAAACAACCCACAAATCCCCTACTTCCCACATATCTCATTTCCTCTATTTTCCGTATACATTTCACATTCCTTCCTTATAACCATTTTTTCAATTCTCTTTTTTATTTTTGTCATTATCATACGAAATTCTAAACCCCATAAATTTCAAATCAAAAAAAATAAAAGATAAAAAAAGTTACATGATTTGTTTTTTCTTTTTGTTTTGTTTTTTGTTTTTTAAAGAAAATGATAGCTGTGGTAGACGATTTTAGCGACAGAGGTACTTCCGGCAGGTGTTTCTCATCATTACCAAACACCCAGTTCCCTAGAATCTAGAACCAAAAAAACGACACCGTCGAAGAACCTGAGAAGAACGAGGAAGAAGAGGAGAAGGAGCTGCTTCTTCTTCCCGTTAGTGAAAAGCAAGCAGCCGTGTCTTTTGACAGCGGCTCATCGTCATCATCTTTTCCTACGGTGGAGCTTCCTCGGAACCCAAGCCCCCTTCTCCTTCGGCGATGAAAATTGAAGAGCTAAAAAAAGTGATAAAGATCAAGGAAGAGAGCGTAGAGATTTTCGGGGATGTTATGTATGAAAATTTGGTTAATAAATCATCGATGGTGGCAACGATTTCAAAGCAAATTGAGGGTTTGCAAGAGGTGGCCCATTGCCGTTCCCAAGCAAGATGTTCCAAATGATGGATGACTCTGAGATCGATGACGAGGTGTCTTTAGAGTGAAGCTTGTGTAGCTTTATCGCTAAGAGCCCGTTTGGTTCGAGTATTTGAATAAAGCATTTGAATGAAGATTTAAATTTTTATGAGAGAAAATATTATAGCAAAATGATTCGAACCGTGATTCGAACCACAAAACAAACGCACCCTAAATAAATGAGTTAAATGAAAAATCGTTTACTGATTAAGTTATATTTTTTAAACAATTAACTATATTTTTTATCATTTTTTTAATCTATCTACATATGCCTACTTTTAACTGTTTTGATTTTAACATACCCTTCTTTTGATCATGGATGTTGAATTCTCATCCAATAGTTGTAATTAGTGTCCGAACTAGATGGGTATGGGACTAAATGTTGCAGATGTGGAGCCAAATCAAGTCGACACCCTAGCAAAAAGGAAGAAAAATAGAGAAAAGCAGTCCTCGAGAGGCAGAGAGATAGCGCCACGGCTCTGGCAGAAGAGTGTCGCGGCGCTAGGACAAGGGCGCCTAGGCGCCAAGTGAAGAGCGCCTAGGCGCTGGGACAAGGGAGCCTAGGCGCCAAGTGGTGAGCGCCTAGGCGCCAGGAGCTTCAAGTCGAGGCGTCATGTGAATGGCGCCTAGGTGCTAGGTGTGTGGCGCCTAGGCGCTGCAGGGGGCGCTGCAGCGTTCGAACCGAGCGCCGCGGCCCTGACGCGCTGTGATGCGCGATGTTTTTTGAGTCAAAGTCAGATTCAAATGCCCTAAAAACGGGAAACTACTAGGGTTTCCCATTAGTTGCTATTTTTCTCCTCCTTTGGCTATAAACAGACATAAGGTGGCTAGGGTTGGGTGTGTGTGTGAGATTGAGAGTGGCATAATTTTGTGAGAGGCAAAATTCTTGAAAGCTCCATCCTTGAGAGAGAAAAATTCCCACAGGGTGTTAGATAGAAGAGAGTTTTGGTAAGCACAATTTGTGAGTGTGTGAGAAACTGCTCTTGTAATCTGTAATCTCTTTCATCATAGTAGAATCTGCAAGCGGTAGAAACAAGACGTAGTCTCAAATTTAGACGAACCTGTATAAAAATTTGGTGTCTCTTCTTTCTTCTTTTCTCCTATTTATTTTCTGCAATTGTTCATTCTTGCGATCCTTGGAATTAGGAGTCGCCTAATTCCCAATAACTGGTATCAGAGCGAAGGTTTTAATCAAGAACGATGACTGGAGAAGAAGGTATGGTAGCCGGCATCACCAAATTTGATGGTTCAGATTTTTCCTATTGGAGGATGCAAGTTGAAGACTATCTCTACAACAAGAAACTGCACTTGCCCTTGGGTAGTAAGCCCGAAGGCATGAAGGATGAGGAGTGGAATCTCCTTGATAGACAGGTGCTCGGTGTGATCCGTTTGACCTTGTCCAAGTACGTTGCTCACAACGTTGCGAAGGAGACTACTACAGCAGGGATGATGAAGGCTCTGTCAGAGATGTATGAGAAGCCCTCAACCAATAACAAAGTACATCTCATGAAGAAGCTTTTTAATTTAAAGATGCCTGAAGGTGCCTCGGTGGTAGAGCACCTGAACAGTTTCAACACCGTCCTAAACCAATTGGTCTCGGTAGAGATTAAATTCGATGATGAGATCAATGCCCTAATCCTCTTGGCCTCGTTACCAAACAGTTGGGAACCCATGAGGGTGGCCATTACTAATTCTCTTGGGAGTGCAAAATTGAAGTTTTTTGTTGATGTCAGAAACTCTATTCTGGCGGAAGAAGTTCACAAGAAGGACTCAGGTGAAGCCTCTTCGTCGAACACGGCCCTTAATGTTAATAATAGGGGTAGGAAACTTGATAAGCAATCCAACAAGAATAATGACAGGAGAGGCAAGTCGAGGAATGAGATAAGCACGTCTAGGAACGGTAAGACTATGGAGTGTTGGAATTATGGGAAGACTGGCCACTTGAAAAAGAACTGCAGGGCTCCAAGGAAGAACGAAGACAAGACTAATGACGCAGCTAACGCCGCCACTGAAGAGCAACAGGATCCCTTAATCTTGTCTGTCAACAGTTCTTTTGATTCGTGGGTGATATACTCAGGAGCATCATTCCACACCACTGCACACCGCCATGTCCTAGAGAATTATGTTGTTGGAAATCATGGTAAGGTTTATCTCGCTGATGGAGAACCTTTGGATATTGTTGGCATTGGAGATGTCAGTTTAAAAATGCCTAATGGGTCTGTGTGGAAGATTCATAAGGTGAGACATGTTCCTAATCTAATGCGTAACTTGATTTCGGTGGGGCAACTGGATGATGAAGGACATAAAGTGACCTTCAATTATGGAGGTTGGAAAGTCACGAAAGGAGCGATGGTTATTGCTGGGGGACGCAAGGCTGGAACTCTCTACATGAACTCTAGTTGCAGAGATACCATAGTAGTTGCTGATTTTGTTGCCAATACCGAGCTATGGCATTATAGGCTCGGTCACATGAGTGAGAAGGGTATGAAGGTGCTTCACTGCAAAGGAAAACTGCTGGGTTTGAAAACTGTTGATCACAGTTTATGTGAAGCCTACATCTTTGGTAAACAGAAGAGAGTTAGTTTCTCAAAAATGGGTAGAGAGCCTAAGTCCAGGAAATTGGAGCAAGTTCATACTGATGTATGGGGGCCTGCGTCGGTGAATTTTCTTGGTGGCGCAAATTACTATATGACGTTCATAGATGACTCAAGCAGGAAGGTATGGGTTTACTTTCTGAAAAACAAATCTGATGTCTTTGATGCTTTCAAGAGATGGAAAGCCATGGTGGAGAACGAGACAGATTTGAAGGTGAAGTGCTTGCAGTCTGACAATGGGGGAGAGTATTTAGATGAAGATTTCAGACGGTATTGTGTTGAGAATAGGATAAAGATGAGGAAGACCATTCCAAGAAAACCACAACAGAATGGAGTAGCTGAGAGGATGAAGAAGACTTTAAACGAGCGTGCTAGAAGTATGAGGTTACATGCGGGGCTTCCAAAGATGTTTTGGGTTGAGGAGATTAATACAGTCGCTCATCTGATTAACAAAAGTCCATCCACACCGCTGAAGTTCAAGCTACCGGAAGAAGCCTAGAGCCATAAAAAGGTGGATCTCTCTTACTTGAGAGTGTTTGGTTGTGTTTCCTATGCACACATTGATTCTGCTGCTAGAAGTAAACTGGATGCCAAGTCAAAGAAGTGTTTTCTAGTTGGCTATGGCGGACTTGAGTTTGGTTATCGTCTTTGGGATGACCAAAGCCGAAAGATTATCAGGAGCAAGGATGTAATCTTCAATGAAGGTGTTCTGTACAAGGACAGAGACAGCACTGACTCCAAGGGTTCAGGTTCTGAAGACAAGAAGCCTGTGGTGATTCCATTGAAGGATCTTCATGAAGTGGAGGTGCAAAATCCAGAGGTTGAAGACCAGGAAAACATAGCTCTAGAAGGAAACCAGAGGACTCCTGCCACACCAGTCAGGAGGTCTAGCAGGACTATAAGACCGCCGCAGAGATACTCTCCTACTCTGCATTACATCTTGTTGACCGACAGAGGTGAGCCAGAGAGCTATGATGAAGCCGTGGAGGCTGGAGATTCGGTCAAGTGGGAGTTAGCCATGAGGGATGAGATGGATTCCTTGATGTCCAATCGGATATGGCAACTAGCAAAGTTACCACAAGGTAAAAAAGCCTTGCACAACAAGCGAGTATACTGGGTAAAAAATAAAAGTGATGGCAACAAACGATATAAGACAAGGTAGGTGGTAAAAGAATCCAGAGATATGCTCACCAAGATGGTTCCGATCGAGAAACTGAAGTTGTGCGCAACTTCAATTGGACTTCTCCAAGAGGTGTGAGAAGT
The DNA here is from genome assembly GCA_025403435.1 of Artocarpus heterophyllus. Lineage (NCBI taxonomy): Eukaryota > Viridiplantae > Streptophyta > Magnoliopsida > Rosales > Moraceae > Artocarpus > Artocarpus heterophyllus. The sequence continues at coordinate 1,455,068 of JAJQZP010000047.1, forward strand.
TATTGCCGCTGCAGTGGGAGACATGGTGATTGATTAGTCTCCAAGTGGGAGATTGTTACAGATGTGGAGCCAAATCAAGTCGACACCCCAGCAAAAAGGAAGAAAAATGGAGAAAAACAGTCCTCAAGAGGCAGAGAGACAGCGCCGAGGCTCTGGCAGAAGAGCGCCGTGGCGCTGGGACGAGGGCGCCTAGGCACCAAGTGAAGAGCGCCTAGGCACCGGGATAAGGGCACCTAGGCGCCAAGTGGTGAGCGCCTAGGCGCCAGGAGCTTCACGTCGAGGCGTCATGTGAATGGCGTCTAGGCGCCAGGTGTGTGGCGCCTAGGTGCTGCAGGGGGCGTCGCAGCGTTCGGTTCGAGAGCCGCGGCGCTGACGCGCTGTGATGCGCGATGTTTTTTGAGTCAGAGTCGGATTCAAAGGCCCTAAAAACGGGAAACTACTAGGGTTTCCCATTAGTTGCTATTTTTCTCCTCCTTTGGCTATAAATAGACATAAGGTGACTAGGGTTGGGTGTGTGTGTGAGATTGAGAGTGGCATAATTTTGGGAGAGGTAAAATTCTTGAGAGCTCCATCCTTGAGAGAGAAAAATTCCCACAGGGTGTTAGATGGAAGAGAGTTTTGGTAAGCACAATTTGTGAGCGTGTGAGAAACTGCTCTTGTAATCTGTAATCTCCTTCATCATAGTGGAATCTACAAGCAGTAGAAACAGGATGTAGTCTCAAATTTAGACGAACCTGTATAAAAATTTGGTGTCTCTTCTTTCTTCTTTTCTCCTATTTATTTTCTACAATTGTTCGTTCTTGCGATCCTTGGAATTAGGAGTCGCCTAATTCCCAACACTAAAGACCATCCCTCAATAATTCTTAGGTATAACTATATTGTCCTGATTTTTTGTCTTATCTTATCCACTTGTTTACTTAATTTTTCTTCCAAATTTTGTTCCTTTTTTTTTATTTAAGGAGTAAAGATTTAAACTCTTCGTCCTTATATAAAACTAGGTGTAATTTTACTATAAAATTACACCTGCTATCCCTCCCTTTTACAACTTATGTGTTAGTTAATGTTTTTCCCTTATGGATAATTAGTTTGGTAATTCTTTTTATAATTTGGCAAGTTAAAAATAGTGTGATAACACAAAGAAGGTAAAAATAAAGGGGTGTGGGCCCCTCGGTAGTGCTCTCACACACCCCATATACATTCAGGCTCTCCTCTCAAATTTTCTCTAACATTTTCTGTATACTTTGTGAAATTTTATTGAAACTTTTATGATGAGTATTAAAAAAATAACTTATTAATAGATATTTGTTTTTAATTGTTAAATCTACAAAATAATAATAATAATAATAATTTTAATTAGATTATAATCGGAAACAAAATTCTAGGGGTGGAAGTCCATACCATAAAATGACCTAAATTTTACAGGCATTAAGTTGTCTACCAGCTCTTATTTGATGTTTGACAATTCGCTTAGCTCGGTTTGTTTACATCGCCCTTAAAAAGAAGGCAAGGAAGATCTATTTGCGATGTAATGTACTTTTCTTTTCTCCCGCTATTCTATTTCTACTATATACACATATATATATATACACACACACACATACATGAAGCAATCAGCTGTGTTTTAATTTTCTGATCCATTTATACCCTTTTTCTTTTTCTTTTTTTAATTTTACTTTGTTTTTCGTTTTTTTTATGTTTTTTGTCTTTTATGCCTCCTTTTGTGTCCTATTGGACAACCTCCTCCTTCTTCTTGTTCCAACAGTAACTTCTAAAAAATTCACTTTACTCGAAAGTTCAAAGGAAAGTTCAAAGACCCAAAACAAGAAAAAAAAAACAAACACAAAGACAACTTTTATTTATCTAGTTCCATAAACCAAAAACAAATACCAAAAAGTGTGCAGGCAAAAGAAAAATAGAGTCTGTTGGAGTGCAATCCGAAGTAGCCTAACTAGAGCAGAAAATTTCCTAACGAAATTTCTTGGTCTGACAAGTTTTTTCTGACTGGCTGAAGTACAATCCAATTAGGCTACAATTAGACCAGAAAATAGATAACGATTCTATCAAAAGGTCCAATACGCAATAGCACATTTCATTCATTTTGCTTCGTGATTTAAATCACGGTTTAAATTATTTTTTTTATAATATTTTTTTTATAAAAATTTAAATTTTTATTCAAATACTCGAACCAAACAATAACATCTCTGTTTTGAGAGCACTTCGTCTGCCTTTTGTCGATCATTTTTTAAAGACGCTGGATTTTACTTTATTGACTGTTTGATTGTGAGTGCTTAAACTATGGCAGTATAATAATAATGACAGCGCGACACATTGACACTGACTGGCATAAAAATTGTGCAAGCCGGCATTTACCTCTTTAAAAAATAATAATAATAAGTAAGGATCTATTTATTTTAATATTTAAATCACAGTTTAAATTATTTTATTATAGTATTTTTTTTTATAAAAATTTAAATTTTTATTTAAATATTCTATTCAAATACTTAAACCAAACAGGCCTAACTAACTAGCAAAACTTAAAAGTTTAACCAAGTGTTTGATAGGTTGTAGTTTAATTTTTTTTTAATTATAAATAATATAAAATTTTTATATATTATAATAAAAATAATTTTAACTAATAATTTTAACTACACCTATAAATTAAAAAGATTTGACGGGGACGTCTTTCCAAGCATTCCTTTTTATTGATGAGAAATACCCAATGTAAAAAAGCTGCTGGTCTTGCTTCAAATAAGTTATTTAATAATCTCTCAAAAAAGCTTTCAACTCGTAGTAGTCGATCTTATTAGTTTATACTCTTTTTTTTTTAACTTTCTCCTTTTTCTCTGCTCTTCTGAGTATGATAAATACTAGTTTTAGGCTTTTTTTTGGCTATAAATTCATGTGGCTTTTTCTCTTTTCTTTTTCACATGTCATGATATGTAATTAAATTCCCTTGTTCATCTCATTTTTTGATTTCTATATTCTCGGCCCTGATAAAGCTTTAGTTATTTGTTTGTATTTTTTTTTTCATATGGTTGCTAATTTTGGTTTTATTAATATGGTTGATATATATTTTCTTGGTTGTTGATTTCTATAAAGGATTAACAACCTTGATAGAAGAAAAAAATTCTGCAGAGGTATTAAAAAGTTTCATACAATTAAACTTCTTTTTCTTTCCTTTCTATTTTTTTATGCTTTGCTATGTATGTGTGTATATATATATATGGTTTCTATTATGAATTATGGAAACATTTAATTTTTATGTTATTTATTGTTGTTACTTAGTTTCTATATATATGTCCTTTTATTTTACAATATTAGTGTAATATTGTCCCGTCGATTCATCGATGATGGATCAACTTATACTAATTGATTGTAACCAAGACAAATATAATATGTCCCTCAATCCCTTAATGTATTAAAAATGCTAATATTAACATAAAATTTATGATAGTACTAACTTCCCATAAGTATTATTGTAGCCGCGGAATGTATCAAAACAAATTTTAATCTTAAGATATGATCTATTATAAGTATTATTGTAGCCGCGGAATGTATCAAAACAAATTTTAATCTTAAGATATGATGTATTATAATTCTATCTCCCATAATTGATACAATGATAATGATAAGGCATTGATGATGAATATTGCAATTTTTATACAAACAATGTAATTTCACATAATTTTTTATTAATATAATCACTGCTTAGAATATAATTTTACATGTAAAGTTTCTAATCAAGTAGCACGTGCGATTCTCTTACAAGAACTTATATAAAAAATTCAACTGTTTGATTATTGCAAGGAAGTTTACAAGAAGTTGACAAAATGGTGCTTTTTTTCTGAAAAAGAATTATTCAAAATTTATATATGCATGCTACTAGTCCTTAGATTTCTTACATGTTACATATAATGAGAAGCTACTCGACACATAAAGATAGATCATCTTTTTTTTTTTTTTAATTACAGTGAAATTGAAATATAGCAAAAATTTCATAATACTTTAAAAATAACAAATCTTATACAATACTTATCATAATGATGTCACATTTTATACTATATAATTACATAGTAATTTTTTAATGGTATTAATTTTTACTTTTTAATATATCGTAAAAATTTACCATATAATTACTATATTTCAATTTCATTACTAAGATTTTGGTATATGTATCTATCTAAAAGGCCCATCTCCTTTTTTTTTGCACTAAAATCAAAATATCTCACCTAAGAAAAACTTTGAAGGGTGTTTAGCAAAATCAGTTCTAACCAAAACTTTTGGTTGCTACAAAGTAAAGCTTTCATATGCTATAGTGATTAGAAAAAGTGAGGTACAATGTAAAGTGAGTATGCTAGCATAAGTGAACATCGGGTGGATTGGTGGATTTTTTTTGAAAATCTCAACCTATCTAATCAAAATTTAGGTGGGTTGATTTTAAATTTAACCCATCAAATCAATCCAAAGTTCAAAACTAACCCACTCAATTAAAGTTTGGGTAGGTTGATCAAGTTGAGTAATATAAAAAGGAAAAAAAATAAAACAACAATTTAACCCAAAATGAACTGAAAAGCCAAAATTCATAAGATATTGGTTTTACAAAGATAAAGGCTTCGCAACACAAATTAAAATCAAATACATTAAGCCATAAACTAACAGATAAGCCATAATAGAAACCAATATAATAAAAATACTAAAAAACATCAACCAATATAGTGCATAATTGCCAATCTAATTTTAAGCATCTTTAAACATCCTCTACGTTTGTAATGCATAATCCATCACTTGACATAAAACATAATAAATTTCTATTTATTAATGTAAATACAAAACAAATAATACACATATACTTTTTTTGTCAAAATGCATTTGTCAACTTCTCACGGATCCAAATAAGAGCATTTATCCAAAAATTTAAAAAATAAGAATAACTAAAATAATTCAAGGATGCTAGAAATAATACACGTCAAAATGCATGTTTCAGCTTTGTGTACGTGTAATATGTATACTATAATTATAAATATATAATATAATTTCTTTATACATGTATATATAAATAGATTGGGTGGATTCGGGTTAGGATGAGTTGAAAAAATTCCAACCCAAGCCCATCCAATGAAACCTTGGGTTGGGTTAGGTTGGTTGAATTACTTGTCGGGTTTAGGTTATCTCGAGTTGAGTTGGGTATATTAATTGGGTTAGTTGAGTTGTCGGATTTTTTGTTCACCTTATGTGTTACATTTTCAGTTCAAAAGTTTTAGTTTTAAGCACACTGCACAAGCACCCTATTGGTCTTATTAATAAGTAATAGGTTAATCTCACAAATGGTTCTTGAGATTTACCTCCAATTCTATTTTAGTCCCTAACATTTAAAAAGTTCCACCTTGGTCCTCAATCTATTACTTTGTTTCACTTTCAGTCCCTTCATAAATTTGGTGTTAAATATTTAAAGGAAAACTTTTAAAATGTCTCACTTTAATCCTCAACCTATTATTTTGTTTCATTTCAATCGATCCTTACCAAAATTTGAAAAATCAAAAGTGAGAACCTAAATATAAAGATTATGATGCATGTAATTAAAAGCAAAGACATTTTTATTATATTGTTAGTTAGAGAAAATTTAGTTTGATAAAAGGTAAATTTAATTTTTGATGTCATTATATACGTATTGGATAGTCATGCACTTTAATTAACAATGTATCATGATTACTATGTATCTGTATGTATGTGTATGTATGTATAATATTCTAGCATTACAAATTCAAATTGCTTTTTTTTTTTTAATTAAAACTCATCTGACTAAGAATATAATAAATTTGTTTTGGTTTCAGTTACAGATTAAAATCATTGTGTTTAATTTTTCACTTTAGATTTTTTTCAATTTGCTCCCCAATAAAGTCTTAATAAAGAAATGACAAAAAATAAAATAGATTAATAGATTAGGGATTAAAGTTTGACATTTTAAAAGTTTTTTGTTAAATATTTAATACATAACTAATGGATGGACCAAAATTGAAAAAAAATAATAGATTAAAAATTAAAGTAGAAATTTTAAACTTTAAGGACCAAAATAGGACTAAAAATAAACCTCAATGACCATTTATAATATCAATTCTAAGTAAGAAGAATGCTGACACACGCAAACATGTACACGCAAGTGTATATTATTTATATATATAAGATAATACATGTGCATGTATATAAGTTCTTGTTTTCACTAAATACGTTTTCAATTATTACATTTTTAATAAGATTTTCTTTTGAAAATTAAAAAAATGTTGAACTTTTATTTCAAAAATTTAAAATGAAAGCTATTAATTAAATTTGTTTAGGCTTAGTTACAGAGTTAAACTATTTTCAATTTTCTCTCGATATGCATTCTAACAGGTTTGATTTTGTAAATGCAATTTGTTTGAGTTTTCAAATAAATTTTCAATAAAAAACGTGTGTTTTGATTTTGCATTTTAATGTTCTTTTAAAAAAAATCTTTGAAATTAAATTACTTAATAATTCATTTAAAATCGTTAAGATTACTAAGGATATAGTCATTGTGATTAGTAAGTATTCTATACTGGTGGCCTATTCAAACACGTTTTGAAGTATTTGAAAAGTGATTTTAATTTTCAAACAAAAAAAGTCTAGGGAATCTGACTTTAAAAGACCCAGGTTGTAATATATTGTTGTGTGTTTTTGTTAGTTTTTAGTTTTGTTTGTTAAGTTTGCTACAAATCATCTGTACAATTGTGTTGATTCAGGTAACATTTTTGTTGCTTTCACTATGAGGGGACAATGTACAATTTAGGTTAAGGGGAGAGGATTGTGTTGGAAAATAATACGCAACATAATTTTTAAATTTTTAAATTAGAGTATTTTCCAAAAAGAAGAACGTCTTAGAAGAGCCTCAACTAACTAGTTTTCTTTGCTATTCTCTATCCACTATTAGAGCATGGGTGGTCACATGTTGTATAGCTTTTCCTTTGGTGATTCTCCTTCCAACCACTTAAGAAGACCTAGAGCTATGGTTCTTGATGTTGAACAATAGCTCTCAGAGAATTTTAGAGTTTTTCAAACTAGAGTACTCACTCTATGCTTCTTAAATGATCTAAATAACTAAGAAAACTTATTCTTTATTTATAGTGGTCGAATTTGGGATTAAATCTTATCAGATTAGGCTTCAAAATTCGAGTCTGGATTAACTTCTTATGAAAAATGTGTCAAAAACGCGTATACAGATTATCGCATGATCGGCAAGATGATTTGAGAGATCAGCCTGCTGAACTTTCTTCATTAGCAAGCCAAAATTTCCCATCAGCTTGCCGAACTTACGATAATCTTGATCCTAAGAATATCTTATTTCCATATAAGAATCTTAGATAGAGCCTCAGTTTTAATTCAAATAACCCAATAAAAAAATTATCTGATTAAAACAATCATATCCAGATAATCCCATAGAAAGCAAAATATTATCCAAATAATTCAATATGTTTATCTTGAATTAACTTATAAATTAATTCAACTGATAAACTAACATGAATTATCAAATCCAATCTTATTGAATTTTAGCCAATCTAATAATTTAACAAAAGTCACCAATATATAGAAAAAACATGTCATATCGTTGCAGGATTTATTATGGCCTAGTACAGGGGACCCGATATATATATATATATAGTTCAAGCTCCTATAATTATAAAATACAATATCCTATATATATTTTATAACTATCAACTCTAATACTATTCCACTAAAAGCTTAGAGCTACACTCTCGAACTATATAAAATTATGAAGTTTCAATAAGCTAACCGTCCATGACATATCATAATGTGTTACATCCCCATAGGATATTCATAATCGGCTTAAGGATAAATTCCATTTTACCTTTCTGATTCTTTTTATCTCAGGTCCCATTATCACACCATTGTAATATTTACTCTCCATAGATAATACACCATTTGGTTATACCTATGTATCCAAATGGTTAGGCACTCCAGTCTTCTAATTATAGGATAATGCATATAAGAGAATATCATTAACTCTACAAAAAGAGCTATGGATTTTATATCTATAAATAATAAGTCTATGTGAATCAAGAGTCATGTCTCCAACGTACCGACATGCATACCATCATTAACTTAGGGTGTCACCCTTTGGTATATCAAAAGACATAAGTCAAGAATACGGGCCCATTAGTTATTTCAGGACTAAGACACAACATATATGATTATCTAAAGTGAATTGATTTGCACAAACAGATTAACTAAATCAATTCAACTTTTATGTTTCGATCCAATACATCGTCACCTATGACAATGCATCACTATGATTATCTAAAGTGAATTGATTTGCACAAACAGATTAACCAAATCAATTCAACTTTTATGTTTCGATCTAATACATCGTCACTTATGACAATGCACCAATGTTTTTACTCGTGAAGTCTCACTCTGATGATCAAGATAAACCATCTCCCATTAGGAATGTAAACAACATAACAATCTTAGCGTAAATAAAGCATCCAACTTTATGCCATCGATTGTGGATCTTATGGTTTAGACCATAACCTTTAAGATTCATGTATTTTGCATAATCTATCCATCATATGCACAATTCTTAAAGATTTAGATTTATAGTCTTAAACTTTTGTTTACTTATCATACATTTAACATAGTTGAACATAAAGATGATAACATTTGGTATATGAATAATAAATAAACTCTTTATTGATAAAATATCTTCAAAAATATATTACAATATTTTACTCCTTAGGGCACTATGTCCAACAGGTTGTGCTTCATTGCTGTGTGAAATTGTGCCTTTTTTATTTTTGTCCTCTTTTTTTATTATTATTTTTGCCCCAAATTTTGTGTCTTTTGTAAAATTTTTTTGTTTTTGTGAGTTATAAAATTAAAAAGAAAATCTAAAAAATGTTTTGTAAATATTAGTTTCTTAGTAATTAATGTGTTATTATTTTGTTTTGATTTCTGAATCTCATATTAATGTAATATCATTTTTCCCTTCTTTCAATTGTTTAACTTTATAGATTCTCAAAACTTTCGTTTTATTTAACATTTTTATGTATTTATTTTTCAAAGTGTTTGTAAGCCATTCTTTTCACACATGCATTGTAATGATTAATTGTGATAGCAAGTCAAAGCTATGAATATTTAAGTTTTATTATTTTATGAAGATGAACAATTAAAGATTGTAACATTTTCAAAATTAATTAACTAATTAATTAAGAAAAATAAAAATAATAAAAAGAAGTGTAAATAAATAGTGTGTAAGTATGTAGATTAATAGATAAAGTTGGATAAGCTTGGTTTCGTAGCCTCTTTAACTTGAACAAGTAAGTTCTAAAAGGTGCTTCAACACTTAGTGCCTTAGGCCAACTGGTCTGGGAGTTACTGACTTAAACCTCATTAAATAAGTTTTGGAGAAAGCTTAAAGGGGCCAAACATTGCATTTTTCATAATTGTAAAGTTTGTTTAATGTTCGTATATATTTTTGTCTTAAGTTTCTGCTCTTAATTGTTCTAAATAATAAATTCGAAATGGTGTTACCTGCATAGTGATTTGAATCAAAATATTATAACAATTTTATTCTTAGTTTTTGATGAAACTTCATGATTATGTATTATCTCTTTTTGCACTAAGTCTGGCTTGTATAGAATTTGTTAAATAGCATATAAAGTGTTCAAATAAGATTTTTGTTTTGTTAGTCTATCTAGTTAGAAGAGCCAAATTATAGTTAAAAGTTTTGCATCCCTTTTATAGTGAAAGAAAGAATTTGAAGTAATTGAATTTGAAACCGAACCGACCGAATATAATATTTTACACATAAACATAATTGAATTTGAAGTAAAGTTTGTTGATTTCATGAAAATTGAAACAATTAAAAGAACTCAAATAAATATATATTATTCTCTAAGATTTTTAATGATTTCAACATAAGTGGCATGACAAATTGTAAATGTCAATCGCTCTTATAGTATTCTTTTTAGCGTATTTTCAAAAAGAACCTAAACAATATACGATACATTGTACTATTTTAACAATTCTTTAACCAAAAAAATAAAATAAAATATGGTAAACTGATAGTACGTTTTTTGTATCCCATTAGATTTTTATATGCTGAAAACCGACCGAACCGACCGAACCGAAACATTTGGTTAACCGACCGACTACTCTAATATGCGGTGCGGTTTCGGTTTGCCAATTTCAAAAACCGACTTTTGCGGTTTGGTAACCGAACCGAACAAAACCGACGGTTTTTAACCGAATAACACCCCTAACCCCCCCCCCCCGGATCACCACCTTCTCACGGCCTTTTGGCTATTTGTTCAGTTGTTCAACTGCTGAGCTTCTAGCTCAATAGTACCCCCGTTTGGGAAGAGATGCTTTAGGGCATTCCTTTGACTTTATTTTTAATATTAAAATAATGCTTAAATTAGTGTTGAGAGTTTAGTGAAACAGAAAAATGATCTTTTAGGCATAGTATTTTGGTATAGACTTTAATTCTATAACTGTGTTGTAACATATATTTTTATGGAATAAATTATATTTTTATTTTTTTAATAATTATTGTTAGCATTGTTATGTTGCTCAATTCTTGCACAAATTCATTCATTTTTTTATGTAATTTAATAGTGTTGCATAATTTATATTAATAATATTGAAATCATACATGTTTTTGAGTTTTTGCTGCATTAAGACATAAACTGGCATAGTAAATGCTTGGTAACGCTTAATTTATTGTTAAAAGAGGATGGCATAGTGTATTCTTAAACTATTTAATAAGACGAGGTGTTGTCAAAATTAACGCAAAAATGTGTTCCATTAAAATATATTAATTTTGATTTGTTATTATCTTATCTATCTCAAAATTATGTTAATTATAATTGTAGAGACCATAGTTATAATTTTTATAATTAATACACTAAATCATTAGTGAGAGATGATTATTTTGCTATTTTACAAGAAAACCCTTACTATATTATAGCTTGCTATATTGTTACTTTAGGTTGACTTATAAAATAAGTAAAAGTGCTTGCCATTAATAGGAAAAAATATAATAAATCAAATGCTTTAGATAATTATTATTTAGAGTTAAAATTCCATACCAGTTATGAAACATACAAGAGATTCTCAAAGTTTCACTATTTTAATTTTATGTTTTAAACTCTTATTTTAAAATTCTCAAAAATATTTGTTTTCTTTTAAGTTTTGCTTTGAAAAGTCTCTTTTCAATTTAAACTGAAAATTTTCAATCTTTTAAAAACCTACCTCTTCATGGAAACGACAACCTTTCATACTACAAACGTCTGTGTTTAAAAAATTATTTTGGACGATACACTAGTGGTTCTAAACTTTTTCTAACTAAACAACAAGATTTAAATGTAAAAGACCAAACACACATGCAAAACAATGGTACAATGCACAAAAAGAAAAAGAAAAACTAAGACACAAGAAAAACATAATTTTTTTTGCTTGACTTCAAAAATTAAGCCACCCTGCAAAGCAAAAGAAGAATAAAAATAATAATATTAAACAGATTTGGGTGGTACAATGGTCTCGTTAAAATAAAATAAACTTAGAGTTAGTAAGTGTTGGAAAAGTAAAAAGTTAGAAGTTAGAAGTTAGATTAGATAAGTTAGAAGTTTGAAAGTTAAAAAGTTAAAGCAGCTAGTAACAAGAAAAATAAAGGCAGAAATTAAAGATAAAAATACATATACCATAATATGGATATATAATATACTATAATATATTGTCCTTATGCCTTCCCCGACAATGGTGCAAAAAACTTGTTTGGTTGTTGAAAAGTGAGTTAGATATAACCTTAAGTATAAGGCCGTCATAAGTAATAAAATCATGATAAGCCTGATGTCAAATCCTAAAAGAAGAGTCACAGTCTAAATATATTATGTTTATTGTTTATCCGAAGTGCAACCTAAATGTTTACTAAGTTAAAAATTAAAATTAATTATTTTCAAATTATTTACAATTTTTACAAGTTTTTCTAGTTTTAACATTTTTATGATTTGGAATTTCAACAACAAAAAATGCTATTTAAATTTAAAGAAAACAACTTTATGAAAATACTGAGATTTAAAGATCCACTATAGTTTTTAATATAAATTTTATTTAAATTTTTCTGAAAAACATTTGCCAAAACAGCTTAAGGATATAGTATGTCATCCTCTATCCACTACTAATCAAAGTAATCCTAAACATTAACCATGTCAGTTCATGTTTATAATATAGTAAAAACTTAGTTTTAACAAATTTATATGAACGTAGAATTAATTAGGAAATTTACCTTGAAAACGGGTCCTTAACATTTACCGAGCCATTTTTTGTCTAATCAAGAATTATCAAGCATTACACGTGCTAGTCTATATCTATGATAAATCAAACTCTCCACTTTTACAAAAAAGAAAAAAAATACCTAAACTAACTCTAAATATATAGATTTTCTAAGAAAATGATGTTGGCATTATAACAGCTTAGAAAACTACAACTAACCAAATTAAGACACCCAGAGTTTCACCTTTTACCTTAGCAAAAAGGAACTTAAATACACATTGTTACATCAACAATAACAATCTTTTAAATAAAGCATGACTTAAAACTATTTAAATGGCACAAAAATAAGCATAAAAAGAGAAAAGAAGAGGTTACAAAATTATATTTAAAGCTAAGATTATAAACTAAGCATTATAACATATTTCTGGATGAGTTACAACTGAGGAAAAGCCTCTTATAGACATAGAAATGCATGTAGAAATGCATGTTGCATGCATTTCTATGACTTTGGCTAATCGAGGCAGAACAAGACAAATGCTCAGTTGTAAAGGCTTTGAAGCAGGTAAAGTTTGTAGCAATTTTCTTCATTAATTTGTCTAGATGCCATGTGGCACAATGTCATTTGTTAGGCAATTTTCTTGGCTGCAATCGCGGGAAACAGTTGGGCTTTTTAATTTTTGTTGTTGATCCACTTGGTTCATGAACAACTAGATAAGAGCTAAAACTTCTTTTTCAAAATAGCAAAGCCCTACAAGAAGTTTTAAAAGAAAAAAAATGCCAACTTGCTTTCTTTTTTATTTGTTTATTTATTTATTATTTTTTCCTTTTCTTCTTGGAATTCCCTTCCTTTAGTATCTAAATTTTCATTTGGAATCTAGTGCTTCATAGGAGCTGATGGCACAGATCGGCGAGTTTTGGTCCTTTGATTGCACGGACTGAGTTTGAGGAAATGGGTCGGATGAGGCCAAAGAGGTAGAAGATAGCTGGGGCAGCTTGGGATGCTTCGAACCGTTTGATTTGGCGACTTGGATACAATTAATGGCTGCTAACGGAAAAATAACCTGGATCATGTAGAACTAAGTGCAGAGCGTACCTAATTGGCTAGTGCTTAGCTGACTAGGACTGAGTTGGATCAATCACAAAGCACCACGTGGAGGACGTTGATTGCCTTTTGTCCAGGCCGTAAACTCCTTTTATGTTGAAAATTATATTTTGACCCTAGATTGTAAGTTTATTTACACCATTTTTCTTCCGTTTGTGCCCCATAATCTATATTTACTGACAAATAAACCCAAAAAAAATTAATTATTTTACAAAAATAAAATTACAAAAATTAAGTAAATATTTTTACATAAATACTAAACACATAATTAAATTAAAAAAAAACACACATAAAAATAAAAATAAACATATTAATTTTATGGTTTTAATTTATTTCACAGTAATTGATTATTTAACATACAAAAATTCTTTAAAAAAAATTGCTAAAAATATTCTTAAACATAAAAACACATAATTAAACATTTTTTCACACTAAGACACAAAAATACTATTTAATATGGAAATGCTGTAATTAAGGGTTTTAATGGCAAATAGCAATGCAAAACAAATGATTTTAGCCTTAAGAAATGTAATTTTTATGTGTTCATCATGTGCCACAATAAGAAATCAGGTCGAAAGTGGAAATAGTATCACCTCTTTCTACCAATTATCCATAGATGATGCCTACAATATGTTGGAAGACATGATGGACTATGATCATTGGTGTAAGAACCGTTCCAATAATATAGAGCTGCAAGTTGGCACCCTATCTTAAGCGAGTATACCGGCATGTGAAGCGACACTTACCCAAATGATAATGCAAATCAATCAATCAAGGGGTAATGCCAACCAGTTAACGATTGCGTAACTTAGTCAAATTGATTATATAAAAACCCAAGTTAGACAAATTGCCAATATGCTTGCCGGGTTAAAACAAGGTGGTTTACCTAACACGTTGAAGGTTAAACCAAGTGAGGAATCGATACCAAGGGAGGAAGACTTAGAAATATTTCAAGAAGAATCTCTAAGTGAAAAAAAGACCTAAGACTTGGACGTTCAAGAAGAAATTCAAGAAAGCATCTATGTTGTCCAACTTGTAGTACCAACACCGATCCTCGAAGAGCACGTCTATGAAGATCCTACGTGGCTAACACCTCCTTCACCGACATTAGCATCCCTTTTACAAGCTATCAAGACTATTCATTGGGTCCGAGTCAAGTTGGACGCACATGCCAAAATTTCTTATATCTTGCCAAGCTTAAGAGTATCATATCACAAGACCCATACATAGTGTTGTATGACACCTACTATAGGCGGAAGCCGCTCTTTCATGAGCGCTTCTCCAAAACTCAAATTGACGACCTCAAATCAAGCGCTTTTTAGGAGGCAAGCTAAGCTTTCTAAAACTTTTACGTTGTTTTGTTTGAGGTTTAATAAGTCTTAATTTTTAGGAACTTTTTACTTTGCTTTTCTCTTTTTTTCTTTTGCAGGGACAAGTGGAAGAACAAATGGGAATTGGGGACATGGGAGGCATTTCAAGAGCTTAAAGGATATCAAGCCTTGCCTAAACACCAACGAGCATCAACTAAGAGAGTTTTCTATAAACTTTCCTATTTTTCGTGCTTTCTTATACATCGAGGATTTTGCACATATTGAGTTTGGGGAAAAATTAAACTTTTGTTTTGTTTTTGTTTTTGTTTTTGCTTTAAAAAATTGAAAAGTTTAAAAAGTTTTGAATAAGCAGAGACTTTTGTTCTTTTTTTGGTGGTTTCTTCTGAACCAATGACGAGAATTATGCTTGAAAATTGTGCATTGCTTGTGGAAAGTATGAATATTACCTAAGTTTGTGCTTAGTTTTTTAGGTTTGTTTCCTTTTGATTGTGATTGTTTCATTTTAAGCACTATGCCTTGATATTTGAGTTGCATGTATTGTGGATAATATATATGTGATTATGCGATTTTCAACATCTTCGAAGTCCTAAAATTTGTTTGATTTGCTCTCAAGACAAAATCCTAGACCTTACTTCATTATGGAAATGACTTAGACCATCATTGGACTGTTTGAGCCTTTTTGAGCCCACCTAGACATATTCTTGCCTCTAATATACCCCATTGAGCCTAATGTTTCTTTTCATTGTTTGCCATATTTTTAGCCTAGCTATTAAATAATTTCCCATTCTTTACCCTATGCTAAGCATATGATCTTTTTAGGGATTATTTTTGAGCTATGCTAAGTTATGGGAGGAATGGTGGAATTTAGGAAGTTTCTTTTTGTTTTTTGTCTTTATGTTTATAAAAAAAAATAAAATTGAGAAATAAAAAAAAAGAAGAAAAATGTGAAAAAACAAAAAAAAATAAAGAGGAAATAAAAAAATAAAGTGATGGGTAGAAGAAAGTTGAACCAAAGTTTGGGGGAGTTACTTGGACAGGGTGCAACGTCCTAGATTGATTTATGTGCTTAGGCTATGATTCGAGCCATAAATTATCCGTTATCCTACCCCTCACCTAAGCTATTCATTACACGCTTATTAAAGTTCTAAGGATCCTTAGTGTGATGTTGGAAAGAGACATTAATAGAAAGAGACATGAAAACTAAACCTATTGGACTTGCATATTCCTTGAGATTTTTCGCTAATTTCATATATGCGCAAGCTTATCCAATTTGCCTGCAACAAAGAGCAAAAAGGCTCCACATATATACACACTTCGAGAATCTAATTAGAATGGCACACACTCTAGGATTAATCACAATATTCGGTCAATGTTTATATTTTTCCTCTAACCTATGCTTTTTAGTCAACCTTTGAGGAATTTGTTGGAGTGCACCATTTTAGCACAAATTATCTCTAGCTTATTTTATTATTTTTTTTATTTTTTTTCTTGTCTTTGCTTGAGGGCAAGCAAAATATTAAGTTTAGGGATGTGATAACTCTATAAAAATAGAGTTATTTTACCCCTTTTATGCATTTAAAGTGCTTGGTCTTTGAGATTTTATTTTATTTTTAGTTATTTTTAGCTATTTTTATTTAATCTTAGTATTTTTATTTTAATTGATTTTATTTTCTTATTTTAAGTTTAATTTGTTTGTTTTGATTAATCTTAAATTACATTTGAATATAATTTTATTTAGTTTTCCCTTTAAGTATTTCAATTCGACTCATATGTGTAGGTAAACTTGAGAAATTGAAGCAAAGATAGCAATTTGAGGAGCAAAGTGGAGGTTTTGAAGCTGGAATTCGCTCCCTAGCACCATAAAATCTGTGCTCCCGCATGGAGTCATAGAACATGGGCGCCTGTCCCCTCCCCCTGCCGCCACTAGCCAAAGCTTGCAACCGCGTAGTCCTTGCATCAATTTTGTTCAAATTCGAAGTGCGCAGCCGCACTAAGATGGTGCTTGCGGCCGTTCGTGACCAGTTCTCAACCAAGTGGAGGAAAAAAAAAAAAAAAGAGGCACAGCCACGTCAGATTTCCCTAGCCCTAGCATGCTTGTCGTCTGATTCTAAGTTTGTGTTGTTTTTTAGGCTAAGTTAATAAGAAAAACCCCTAAATGTTTGGGGACATATAAATACCCCTTTTCTAGGGTTTTGGAAGAGGAGGAGGAGAAGACTTAGAGGCATAATTGAGAGAGATTTTGAGTTTCTATCATTGATTTCATAGTTAGTTTTTGGTTTTAGATTTAATTTTCAATTTTGACAATTTGTTGTCAACAAATTCAAGAGGAAACCATGTCCCTGGAGGTTCAAGAAGGCAAAGGAGGAGAAGAGATTTGAGATTTCTCTACAAGCGTCTAATCTAAACTTTATTCTCTTTTGATTTTTTGTTGTTTTATTGACGTGTAAATTTTATGGATATTATTGGTGATTATTGCTATGGATTTTGTGTTTTTAGTTTTATTTGTGATTATGTGCAATTAAATCTCTGAGTCTTGAGGGCTATGAACTCAAGTTAAGATTATGTTTGGTTTATTGTCTTGGATTGTTGCGAGTTAATTTCTATTTTTATTTATTTGTGTTTCCTTGAGCTTAATGCCTCTAATTTCTTGATCACCAATTAGTGATTTTGCATTTAGGATTAGTACTTAGAAAAGGAGGATTCTAAATATAGATTTAGAAAATTCAACGTAGATAATTGTAGAGCTGGAAGACCTATGATTTCATTTGTGGCCAATTAATAGAATGTGCTTAATGAGCCCTTAGTATGATTTTGAATAGGGATATTGGAATTGATTGCTTTGATTATTCTTCAATTAAGTATTTTGAAGATGAAAATTTGAGATATATGAGTATCCTATGCTAATAAATCGAGGGAATTAATTAATCAATAATTTAGGCAATTATCGGTCAAAATAAACACTTGATGAAATAGTTCCTCTAGACTCATTTTGTTATCATTTATTTTCATTTTAATTTTAAGTTTTAGCTTCATTTGCATTTATTTTATTTTTGTTTTATTTTAATTTTGTTTGTCTAAATAATTTTAAAAGTTAATCTAATTTCGATACTTAACACAAATTAGACACAATTTTCTTGCATCGACAACTTTACACATCACTCTATTACTTGTGACTATATACGCTTGCATCCTTAACAGGAATCCTTGAGCATTCAATAAGCTTTGGATGATTATCCGAAGCTTATCACCCAACCTAGTTTTTATTTCGAAAACTAGGCTCAAAGGACGGGCTGCTAAAATTATGAAGGAAAAGTTGGGATTCAAGGGCGGCTACCATGTTGATTTTGTGGGAAAGAGTGGAGGATTGTTGCTTTTATGGCGAATGGGTTAGGCGGTAGATTTGAAAATGGTTCCACATTGATTCATTTATTAGTTTACCGGATGGCAAACTTTGGAGATTGGTCAAGTTTTATCCTAAAAGGACTCAAAGACATCGTTCATGGGAGTTACTCCAAAGAATTTGTGGTATGTATAGTCTTTCATGGTTAATTACTGGTGATTTTAATGAATTTTTTCATCTCAGAAGTTAGGGGGTAACAATAGAGTTGATCGAAGTATGAATTAGCTTAAAGAAACAGTTGAGGAGTGTGATTTAGTGTATAGTGTTTGGAAGGGTGGTGGAAACCGTTGGTTAGAACTACTTTTACTATACCATGTGAGAGCTTTACACTGAACAACTTTTTTTTTTCTTTTTTCTTTTTGGTTACTGTAGCATATAAGAGCTTTACATTGTTTATAACTGAAAAAGTGGTGATTTCCACCACCCTTCCAAACACCCGGTAGGTCCTATGGAGCACCTCTTACATGGAATAATGGCCACGACCCCCTAACAACAATCAGAAACGGCTAGATCACTGCCTGTTTGACCTTAATTAGAAGAACCTTTTCGAAACCTCTCGTGTTTTCCATCATGACTTTTCTGAGTTGGACCATAGAGCTTTGTATCTGGTATTGGACTTTATGTTTAATCAACCTCGTAGGAGTAATGGAGTGAGCCACTTTAAGTTTGAGCCTTTATGCATTTTTTTTTCTAGTTAAGGGAAGTAAGGATGACATAGATATATTTATGTATGCTTTTATGGAGTATGTGGGCAGATATAAACAAGCTAGTATTTGAAGGCCATGGTGGAGATATTTTGGGGTCTATTGAACGTGCAGGCCGTCTTTTAAGGGATTATAGTTCCCACGCAAACAAATGGATGTGATTAAAAGCGCACCTACGGCTCACCCGTGCACAAAATGGATTGCCCTTGAGGTAGATACGGTTTAGGTGAACGTTGAGTAAAGGATTATTTCGATTTTGTTGGAACAAGGGTTTGTGTTCGCGATGAGAAGTGTTGTGTTTTGGAGGCAGCTGTTATCCATTTTCTTGGGAAGTTCGGTCCACATGTGGGTGAATGCTTGGCTATCCGAGAAGGAGTTCGTTTTGTGGTAAACGGAGGCTTCCGCAAGTGGGCCGTTGAATCAGATGCAATGAATGTCATTAATGTGGTGTGAAGCACTAGTTCGCTTGCACATTAGGCTTCGGTTATTGAAGATATCTAAGAAGCTATTTGTCACGTCAACAGTGGCTCCGTTTGCTACATTTCTGGCAATAGGAATTTCGTATCCCACTATCGTCTACGATAAAATGATCCAATTGATCAAGATGCAAATTATCTTTGTCTTAATTAGGATAATTTTTTTTTGGATAGGTATTACTCCTTTATTTGTTAGGTCAGTTGTAGAAATGTCAATTCGGGTCTGCCGGCTTGGCCCATACGGGCCAAAAGAAAAAATCGGGCTGGTCGGTTAATGAAAATGGTGGCCTAGCTTAGCTTGAAGCCTGTACATGCTTAGCGCTAGGCCAAGCCCTAGCCACCCGAATTTTCTTAAGGAAATAAGATAAAAAAAAATTATCTAATCATGTTGGTCCGGTCCAACCTAATTTTAGTTTGGGCCTAAATTTTCGATCCACGACTCAAGACTTATAGGGTGTTTGGAAGGGTGGTGGGAATCATTTTTTACTGTAGCATGTGAGAGTTTTATACTGTAGCACATTTTTTTATTGTTACTGTAGCATGTGAGAGCTTTACACTGTTTATAACTGAGATTATGGTGGAAACTGAGTGGTTCTCACCACTGCCAAACATCCCCTTAGGCTGGACATGGGCCAAAAAAGACAGGCTACGAGTCAATTCTCTGACCCAATCCAAATTGATTGCTCTCTAGTAATAAAAATAAGGGCATTTTTTAGAGCAATTGGATTTAAATTTGGATTCGAATATCAAGAATCATTTAGATACGTGTTTGTTTCCCCCAAAATTTGAATCACATGGATATCAAGAACCTAAGAGTCCGTTTGGTTCGAGTATTTGAGTAGAGTATTTGAATAAAGATTTAAATTTATGTGAGAGAAAATACTGTAGCAAAATGATTCAAACCGTGATTCAAATATCCAACCAAACGGGCCCTAAGTTTTTAGAGTTTTCTTGATACTCGGATGTCTTTGCTATAGTAAAAGTTGAAATTTTTTTTCCTATATTTGAGAAAAAAAATCGTAACTTTTTCATTTGATATCCAATTGAGATGATTCTTGTTTCGTTGTCGTTCTAGTGAATAGAAAAATAAGTTAAAGAGAGGAATAAATTAAAACCTATATTCCATATTTCTTAGGATAGTTTATTAGATTTGTTAATAAATCAAAACTATTTTCACTACCTCTTTAAATACAAATTCTAATTTTATTACATATTCAAATTATAACTTAAATAAACATTCAAATATCAATTTATAATAATTCAAATTCCTAATTTAAATTTTAATATAATTTAAATAACTTAAAACAAATCATTAATTCCGAACTATTTTTCAAACAGGCGTCCTTCAGGAAAGGACGTTGGGCGTACGGACATGTGAGTGGCGGGTTGAAAATTTGCGAGTGGCGGGTTGAAAAGGAATTTCCTAAATTTCTCTGTTTGGGCACCAACGGCAGCAAAGTGGTAAAGCCGGCTCCCGCTCTTCCTCTCTTCCCTCCATCGCGATTGCTGTTCTTCTGCATGCTTCTCTCTCACTCTCTAGAATTCAGTAATGGAGCTAGCATTTCCACCTCCAAACCTAACACCTCATTTCAGAACCAGTACTTCAACCATGAGATTCTTGTCTCCTTCGCAGTACTCACCTTCTTCTTCTCCTTCGTCCTTGTCTTCACGCCGGCGCTCGGCTTCTTCGCAGTCGGCAATCATGAGGATTCGCTGCGAGTTTGACGCTAAGCTCAATGGCGCTCTTTCCGGCGAGTTCGACTCCCGTTTCCTCGACCGCGTACCCCTCTCTCTCTCTCTCTCTGTGTATATATATATCTATTATATCTAATTCTACGTCGTGAAAATTTTGCCGTGTTTGTCGTTGTTTGTTCAAAGTTGCATTTTTAACATATATGTATATATGTGTATTTCATTTCAAACCTGTTTTGTTGCTTTGGGAATAATGCGAAGACCTTGTTTTCGCGATTTTTAACAGTGGAATTTGCTTGCGTTTTTTTAGGGTCAAACTTGTTGATGAAGCGCTTTGGTTTATTGAAGGCTTAAATTAGGGCAATGGATGATTAATATGCTAGAGATGCTTAACTTCAAAAGTTTTCATGCTAATTGAAGCAAAGTAGCAATCAAACAATGACTTTGGTTTTGCTAGAGACATTGATAAAATTTAAGCTCGGTGGAACTTAAATGCTTTTTACCTAAAAGGGATTCTGTTAAGTTGAAATAAGAAAAGGAAGTAACTGGAAAGAGTGTTAAAAATTGAGAATTCCCTTCCTTTCTATAAGGATCGCCTAAAAAGTGAAGCGGATTATTTTTGAAAGCACGCTGATAGAAAGGGATGACATAGATGTTATAGGTTGATTTTTTTTTTTTTTATTTTAATTCTCTTTTTGGATTTTGTTTATATCTTACGTCTGGAAATTTATTCATCTTCCATAAAAGAGTTTCACGTTTGGTTTCGAATTACAGACATTAATGGCACAACACATTAGGAATGCCGTATCTCTCTCT
Organism: Artocarpus heterophyllus; assembly: GCA_025403435.1. Taxonomy (NCBI): domain Eukaryota; kingdom Viridiplantae; phylum Streptophyta; class Magnoliopsida; order Rosales; family Moraceae; genus Artocarpus; species Artocarpus heterophyllus. The sequence continues at coordinate 1,476,892 of JAJQZP010000047.1, forward strand.
CTCTCTCTCTCTCTCTCTTATTTTTTTTTTGTTGGATTTGCGTTGAGACTTCCTGAGGGCTAGTAGTTGATAATTTTGGAATTGGCTGTAGCAAAAAAGTTCTTCAAGGCATCGTGTTCCTGAAGGGTTGTTCAAGGCATGAACTATTCGCTTTGACACTTTGAGTGGCTTCTTGAATTATTTTGAAAGCAGCTTCCACCATTTTCTTTTCTCATTGATATGTTGAATCTCTCTATGTTTAAATGTGTTTGTAAATTATCCTATTTATACTTCCATTCCTATATCAATTATCAGATTGTTGCAAATAGTTTGTCAATAAATAACCTTTAGTTGATGAGACATTTGTTTCCAACTTGGTTGTTACAAATCAATGCTAGGCTTTTGGGTTTTGAAGCTTCTGTTCGAGACCTCTGTTGAGGTCACTGGATGCGAATTTGTGCAATTGCTCTCTTTTTTTTTTGGTTCCTTTTTTTGGATAAGGGGGTGGGCACTCGAGCTGCAAACCTTGAAAGTGAAGGTCGATGCAGATACTATCAGGCTAAGGCAATCATACCTTTATTTATGCAACAGTTATGAAGCCAAATTTTTCTTTATCCTGTAGTTAAGATTCTTTTTCACAACTTCACATATTTTGTTCCACCTTTGTTTTTGATTATAGTCTGGGACAAATTCTGATTTTCGCTCGTTGTTATCTTAATTTACTTTTTTGCTTGGCAGTTTTAAGTAAAATTTAGTTTTCTGCTGGATTTTATGAGAGACCTTTATTTATTTAACTATTTATTTTGCATTGGATGCTAAATATGAATTTCTTGACTGACTGAAGAGTTGATTAAATCTGACCTTATTACTTCATTTCCAGCAAAAAGCACTGGAAGCTGCAATGAATGATATCAACAACTCATTTGGAAAGGGAAGTGTCACGAGACTAGGCAGCGCCGGTGGAGCCTTGGTGTATGTGTTTTTCTCCTGATGATGTTGCTCTTTTTTACTCTTCCCCCCACCGCCACCCTTTTTTCTTATTTTGAATGTCTAGAAGGAGGAAAGTGTGGTACATACAAATAAGTTCTAGGATTTAGCAGAAAATAGATAACATTTTGTCCATTGCAGTGAAACCTTTCCCAGTGGCTGTTTGACATTAGACCTTGCCTTGGGTGGCGGCCTTCCGAGAGGAAGAATTGTGGAGGTATATGCCTTTGTACTTGTCCTTTTAGTTTAAACCATGGATTTTTGTTAAAGATGTTATATAAAAAGAAATATTTTATGCCTCATTACTAAAATACACCTTTCATTGTGAATAAAACTTACATTATAGATGAGTATTTAAAAACATATGGGAACATCAATTATGAGTGGTTCCCGTAAAACATGGTACCGGTACCTTGTACAATCATTACTAGAAGAGAGTTTGTTAAAACTTTTACAGAACCAGACTACCAGAGAAGATTTGACTATGTTATTATGCAAAGTGGTGAACTCTGGAAGTAAATTTCTGGCATGGTCAATTGTTAATTCAGTCCATATGCCAAAAGCAATGAAGACCGTTCATCGTCAATAATGGTATCTATGCAAACTACAATTGTGAGGAAGTGAGTAGCCTATATGGGACTGGCTGCAACCTTTTTTTTTTAAAAAAACTTCTGAAATTGCATACAGGCTAGTGATCTGGAACTGCGCTTCAACTTTTGGGATTAGTAATGTATTCTATCTTTTTGGAGTTTAATGAACTTAGAGAGAGTGTGGTCAATTTAGTGATAGCTGTGGCACAATGCGTATGTTATCCACTGAAATAGATATTTTCATTACTATTTACATAGATTACTTTTATTCTTAACGAAAGAGAAGTTTACTGATATTCTTGTTGGCATTGTGAAATCCATAAAGAATCAGAATAAGTTGATGTACCTTAATCAATGCCACCAATTTTTAAGTACCTTAATCAGTACCTCCAATGTTAAGTACCTTAATCAGAGTGTCTTTGATATGAAATTATCAGTGTAATCATCAGCAGCAGTACTGCTTATAATGCGATTGTGAATTCAACAATTTAAATGATGCTCATAAGCATAACTCATTGCATACAGAATTTTTAAAGTTCTTTTTTTGTTGTATTGCTCTGAGTTTTGAGAAATTTGCAATATTCAAACTAGATATCTCAACTTGATTAATAAGTACAGAATTCTACCTTGTTCTACTTAATTTTACTATATTCATCCAATAATGTCTCTCTTGTTGATCTCATAAGCAATCAATTGACTGGAGCATTGAATTTTACAATAATAATAATAATAATAATAAAACAATAATTGATGAAAAGATTTTTCCTAGTATTTTGATTGTTAAATCAATAAATTTTGCGAGGAAAGAATTTATTTATCTTCTGCTTATTTTCCAGATTTTCGGCCCAGAAAGTAGTGGAAAGACTACTTTAGCACTCCACGCGATTGGAGAAGTGCAGGTACCAATTCCACTTGAAATTTTGAGATTCCATTTTGAGCCTCTGCAAAATTGCAGAAGTCAATTATACTAACTCTTTCTCTGTAATGAGATCAACATGTATTGTTTTAAATCATATTATTGCAGAAGCTAGGGGGAAATGCCATGCTTGTTGATGCAGAGCATGCTTTTGATCCAGCATATTCAAAAGCATTGGGAGTTGATGTAGAAAATTTAATTGTCTGTCAACCTGATCATGGGGAAATGGCGCTTGAGAGTAATATATCTTTTCTGTTGTTTCTTCAATGGGAATATATTTTTTATTTTCATGTCTTTGGATCCACAAATGATTTTCTCTCCTTGTTATATTCTCAAGTGTCTTAGTTGCGATGCAAGAGATCTTGCCTTTGTTAATTGTGCATTACCTTTCATGATATATTTGTCGAAAGTTCTTACATGCAACCTCAATATACATTGATTCATCTTTTGCCATTTCAGTTGCTGATCGTATGTGCAGATCTGGTGCCATAGATCTCATATGTGTTGATTCTGTTTCGGCTCTCACTCCACGAGCAGAGATTGAAGTAATATTTGTTTTCGATGCTAAACTTATGAATTGAGGGAGGGTGCCAACATCTGACTCCTTGTGGTCTTGGCGTCTTGTTGAATTGTAGGGTGAGATTGGCATGCAACAGATGGGATTGCAAGCACGTCTCATGAGCCAAGCTTTGCGTAAAATGTCAGGAAATGCTTCTAAAGCTGGCTGTACTCTCATATTTTTGAATCAAATAAGATATAAGGTAATCTTGCTTGAGAACTCTGAATTTTCTAAGTGCTTAATGGCATATTTATTGTCATTATTATTATTATCATTATTCATTGACCCTGGGTCCAACCGAGGTGTCATGGAAACTTCTTTCTTGCATAATTGGTGTCGGCTACACCTTCAATTTTATTTATTGCTTTACTAAAAACTGACAACTTTGATGATTGATTTTTGAAGATTGGTGTATATTATGGGAATCCAGAAGTGACGAGTGGAGGAATTGCATTAAAGTTCTATGCCTCAGTTCGTCTTGAAATACGTTCTACAGGAAAGATAAAATCTGTAAGCATTACAGTTGCTGCTCCTTTTTTCTTTTACCCCTTTTCTTTTCTTAGCTTTTCTCTTTTCTATTTTGGTGGGTTCGGTTATGGCTGCTTGACGTAACATACTTATCTGCCTGCTTGACTTTTGGTTATGTGTATTCTACAATCTTCATAAATCACCAATTTATAATATATTAGGTCAAAGGTGACGAAGAAATTGGGCTTCGGGTTCGTGTGAGAGTACAAAAGAGTAAGGTATATTTGCATCTGCATCCATTACAGTTGCACCTTTCTTAGATGAAATGTTCCATTCATTTCAACCATAAAACGATTTATATTGAATTATGCTAAACAAATTGATGCAATGCATGTTTAATGTGGATTACCTTTCTTCAGTATTGCATTGTTAAGTTGCTTTGTCTATAATGCGTCTTTCACTGGGAAGAGAATGATCTGCTGCAATATCAAAAGATTAAATACATTTTGAGTATATTTCAGTAGTTCTGTGAACTGTTCAAATTGTTTGTCCTCATTTTTATTCTAAGTTCCTATTGCAGGTTTCAAGGCCATACAAGCAGGCTGAGTTTGAAATTCTTTTTGGAGAGGGAGTAAGCAAAGTGGTAAGTTCAGAAACAGTGCATGTCATCTCAAAAGGTGAGCAACATATTCCGTTTCAATCTATTTTCTCTTGCAGGGTTGTGTATTGGATTGTGCTGAAATGACGGGCGTTATAGCAAAGAAGGGCTCTTGGTATAGCTATGGGGACCACAGGTACATCTGTGCACATTACTCGTGAGGTTATGATAAGAACCCATCGCATACTAAGCCAATACCAATGTCACAAACCCATGAGTAGAACTTACCCCTAAAAACCGGCTTCCACGGGGAGGGAGCCCATAGGCTTATAAGCCACCAACAAATTCCATACTTGGTCGATGTGGGATCATAACAGATTATTAAACTCTGGATTGGACTTGTGAGCAGTGGAGTATCACTCAAGTAACATGAGTGGAGGAGTAGTCCACTCTTAATGAAGTCAAAGAAATGCTAGAGCCACTAGCTTAAATGCCAAAATGTTTACAAAAAGTGATGTGGTAGTTTTTTAGCCACACAAGGGAACCACCGATTTTACACTTTTAAATGCATGATCACAACTTTTAAAAGTATGTGATTCTAAAATTTGCCCATGGTGGCATTACTGGTGAGGTTATATTTGTTCTATACTGGACTTGTGATTGGTAGAGTATCGGTCGATTACTATGAATAGAGTCTTAGTTCATTATCCTCATAACTCTTCTCATGCTTTAATATACACACATACATACATATATATACATATATATTTACGTTTCTTAAAATTTGGGCTAGAGTACCGGTCGATTACTATGAATATAGTCTTAGTTCATTATCCTCTTAACGCTTCTCACGCTTTAATATGCATACATACATACATACATATATATATATATATATATATACGTTCTTGATGGAGCCAACAGACCTCCAATCCGAATCACCTATGTGAGGAGGAGGTAGAGGACAAACTGCGTAAGTTGGCTGAGGTGGAAATTAGTCAAATGCTGAGATGGAAAAGTCCAGGGCTGCTGATATGGAGAGTGAGGTGGATGAGGTGGCTCAGGAGTTGTCAAAGGGAATGGATCACGTTTTGGGAATGCCCTCCAAAGATTGTGGAAGCATTGGCGAGCAAATAGGAGAATGGTTAGTTAGTTAGCATGGGGAATTGGGAAATTCTGTTGGAGGGAAATGAATAAAGGAACGGCAGGGGAAGAGAGGGGGATAACCAGAATTTTCTCGTGAATTAGAGTGTGGCTAGGAGTGCAGAAGGTCACTTGAAAACCTTCTTATCCTTGGTCTTAGTTTTATTGTTTGGAGCGTTGGAATTGGAATTTCTCTTAAATAAACAAAATATTTTCTACTGCAATTTCCTTTTGAGTCTGAATACCCGGTGAATAGTTGTGTTTTTTAGGGCCCGTTTGTTTCGATACTCAAATCACGGTTCGAATCATTTTGTTACAGTATTTTCTCTCACAAAAATTTAATCTTCATTCAAATACTCTATTCAAATACTCGAACCAAACGGGCCCTTTGTGTTTCTTAAAATTTGGGCTATATATAAACTCTTGAGCTATAAAACCACTGCATCTTATAATCTTTTTTTTTTTTTTTCTTTTTTTCAAGGCTAGGACAAGGGAGGGACAGATCATTGCAGTACTTGAGAGAGAACCCTCTTCTTCTTGATGAAATAGAGAAGGTTTGGTGATACTTTTCATGTTCTAATCTGTGTGCTCGGCAGTTTCTGTTGTTGCTGTTATCGACTGTCATTTTATTTGATATATATATATATATGTATATTTTGAATTTGGAAAAGTACTTTCAGTTCAGTGAGTGCATGTGCTTAGCAATTCTGATCGTTGTAATCCGTATGAGCTCTTTATTTTTAATTTTTTTAAGCGGCCAAAAGAAATAGTTATACTTGGCTTGGCAATCATTTTAGCGTTAACAGTAGCTTTGGAAATGAACGTGAAGCGAAAAAGGCACGATTAAAGGACAAACACTTTGCTTAACTCCGAATAATGAATTATATAGAGGTTGATATTTGTCAATACGCAATGTGAACCTTGTACAAGGTTGTGGTGACAAGCAAATGTAACATGCTTAAAGATGACAGTAAATTTTTTTTTTCTCTACCTTCTCTTCTTTTCTTAACTAGATTTCATCTGCTATTTTAATTCGTGAACACTTGAAGAACTTTCGTTGAACTTGCAGATAGTACGGTCCAAACTAGCGGAAGGAAGTGGACAAGTGGGGTTTCTTCCACCGAGGAGCTTATCATTACCGCAAGAGGATGAAGATGTTTTTGAAGAGATTCAATGAGAAGTATTGCCAATGTTGGATACGGCAAGGGACATTGGTTGAAACTGGAAGCATAAACAGAGCAGCAATGGTTTTTCTCAATTTTACGTGCGTCAAATACGATGGTGAAGGTTTGAAAACTTGTAATCGTTGTTTTCCATTCTTTTCCGCGGAGATCAAATATTTCATTCAGTTTTGGGTTGATAGAAAGCTACATTGGTGCTGATGAGAATGTAAAAAACTGTTGATCAAAGCTGTGAGAAGTATTGACAATTAGCCATTTAGATTCAATGGGGCAAGTGGGATAAAGGGGTTTTTGGGGTATGCTTATCCCTTATTGGGCACAAGTTCTCCCATGTTTGCCTCTGCCACATCATTTTTTTTTTCTTATGATAGAAAAAGAGGGACATTAAAAGAAAAAGAGAAAAAAGTGGAGATCTCTTGAATTGAAAAGAACGGCAAGTCATTTAAAAAGAAAAGAAAAGAAAGAAGTGCAAGTACTCTCTTTATGACCAATTTCAAGCAAGCCAAAACAGCTCCAGACGGTCTGTGTAGCATCATTGGTTCTCTTCAGCAAACAATAACTACCATTCACCAAAAGAAAAAAGGAAAAAAAACCCACGAAAATCGTTTCATTTCTGCTGCTATCAAAGCTTGTGAAGTTGTGAACTTGGTTGTTTCTCTTCCATAACTATTGCCCAGAAATGGTTTTTTTTTTTCAGAGAAATATTATTCGTGCCTATTTGATGATACAAGTGGCATGATTTTAATTATTTTTTGTGTATTTTTTTTAACATATTTAATTGCCGAGGAGGTGCATATTTTGATTTGAAGTTGAAATTTGTGACATGAACAAACAGTTTGAGAGTATAAAATACGAGACTAGTCTAGCAAAAGGAGTTGGTAGGAGAATATAGGAGACAAGAAGTGGATACAAGCAGAAAGGTTACAAGTAAAGGTGCACAGAGCATGTGATGAATAATCTTGTCTGGCTTGTTAATGGAGAGAGGCGGAGGCTATAATAACAAATTACAACATTACATGAGAGAAGAGGAGAGGATTTCTAAATGACTGTGCCGAAGCACTTGTGTTGTAGACAACAAGGGCACCTCCTGCAAGAAGACCAGCTAGAGTGACAGCCCAGATGGCCAACCCAGTTGTTCCTGCAGTTAATGCTCGTCCAATTTAAATTTTTCATGTTTCAAATGAATAATTAATGAGATTTTAAGCCATTTGAACAGAGGTTCAAATAAAAAAGTTTCAATCCTTTTTTTTTTTTTTTGGAAAAGAATCCAAACTTTTAGTGTTTTTAGTTCGAACTTATATTTCCAAACTGACTCTTTTTTTCAGCAAAAAAGAGAAAAAAAAAAATGCTAACCATGGGCATTTTTGCTTTACAGAATTAACCTCTCTCTCTCTCTCACAGTAAATTTGAAAAGTACTTGCCACCAACGTAGACATCACCACTAGGAGACCAGTCGCGTGTGTCGTAGATTGGACTGCATTTTCAATATTTACACATCGTTAGTATGTAGCAATACTTGCAAACCAATATTATTATGTATTCAGAGAGAAAAAAAAAATTTTGTTTCTTATTTGATGTTGGAGAACCATTAAAAATCCAGTCCAAAGATTAAAAACACCATAGTTTTTTGGGGCGTTACTAATGCCACAATTATTGGATTATTTTTTATCATCGGATAATTTATCCACTAAAAAATAGTAACCAAATATGAAACTAGATTTATTTATCCTAATTTTAGTGTGAATCTAAGGTGCTAAATACACCTATGTATTCACCAATCAACTAAATGCATGGTTATTTTGATTAGGCTTAGTAAGCTTTTTTTTTTTTTTTTTGGAGGAAGGTTAAATAAGGTTGACATACTTTGATATGGGGAAAATGAATTTAAATAAAAAAGAAATAATTATTCCTGTAGTACCTGTATCCATCGACGTTAGCACCGTATTTGTCTACAAATTGGTAAACTCCCTTTCCCTGATCAACCATATAAGCTTCAAAGTTAGATGACATGGTTTATCCTTCCTTAATTATTTAATGGCATGCTATTAATTTAAGAATCTATTATCAAAAGTTGATTATCCAACAGAATGTCTAGGGCATGCGCTTTTTTTTTCTTTTTTTTTTTTATAAACTTCAGTTTTACTTAAAAAGTCATTTGCGTATTGTAGTTTGAAAAGGGGTTAATGTGTAAAAGGAAAAAAAAAGAAGAAGAAAGAATTGCTCTAAACACATTATTGGAGGAAAATATCATGCGAGGTCCATATAAATAGAGTAAATTTTCATGAAATGGACGCTAGAGATTTGTGTTTAGACGGTGCTTATGCATTATCAAAGGTTTTCTTAAAATCAAAAAATGACTTTGAAATAATCAACTTTTCTATGTAAAAGAGTCTTGTAAGCAAAATATTTTTTTATTCAGCAAAAAAAAAAAAAAGAAATATTTTTTGATCAAATAATTATCCTAAGTTGACATTTGCTATTTAAGAGAAAGCGATTAAAGGAGTCAAGAAGAAAAACCACACCAATCTATTTACCTTAGCTTGGGGGGGCCGGTGGAGGAAGAAGAAGAAGAAGAAGAGGAAGAAGAAAAACCACACCAATCTATTTACCTTAGCTTTCCTACCGGAGGCATCAACACCATTCCTCAAGTCCATGCCACCATTGATTCCTGCAAATTTAATTAATTATCACTATACAATATACATGGTATAAAAATTCATTCGTATGACTTTAATCTTTCCAATCACGTACTAATTTTGTTAGCTTTTTTCTTTTTGTAACGTTTTATTAATTCCTATATATATACAATTACAAAAATAAAGGGAAGTTCATGGTTTTATAAGTTCGATATACCATCTTGTAACGCCCCTAAGTGAGGGTTAACAATTTTTAATAAATAAATAAAGATCAAAAAATAAAAATAAAACATTAAAAGAAATTTGCTTGGGTCTTTGAATAAAAACTCTCAAATCAAAATAAAAATATAAACAACAATTAACCATAGTTTAATATAACACCTTAAATTTAATAATACAAAACTGTCATCATCATTATTTTAACCCTCAACATATCTTAATACAGTCACAAAAAGTGACTCAATTTCTTACATTATCATAAAGAACAATCTTTAACAAATGAAACAATTCCAACGTAATACAGCTACACAGCTTTCTTTACTATTTTCTCATAGCCACTTTATACTTGGTGAGTCCTGAAAGGATGAAAATATAAGGGAATGAGCGATAGCATGCTCAGTATGGAAAACATTACTTACCCTAAATCCTCAACATATCTTAATACAGTCACAAAAAGTGACACAATTTCTTACATTATTGTAAAGAACAATCTTTAACAAATGAAACAATTCTAAAGTAATACAGCTACATAGCTTTCTTAACTATTTTCTCATAGCCACTTCATACTTGGTGAGTCCTGAAAGGATGAAAATATAGGGGAATGAGCGACAACATGCTCAGTATGAAAAACATTACTTACCTTTAGGTTTTATCATTGCCACATTAAAACTTGTATGGTTAGTTCATAATCATGATTCATCAATATTATAATGTTCAATTCCTGTGGATATCTTATGATCATTGTTACCAAGTTCCATACATATATATATACATTAATTTAGGATTTAATTATGCTCATCTATATCCACCGTGCAATTAGAATATCATATCACTTAGTTCAACAAAATCCAAATGGGCACGCTTGACCACTCTACAATCATTCCAAGGGTGTTCCGGTAAGGGGATATTAAGCCCTGAATCCTCACCAAGTCGATTCCTATACAGCGCGCTCTAGGACTTTTGACCCAAGGAAGCACCGTCGCCTCAACCCTATTTTACCTTTTAGGGTATTCGTGCTTAAGGACATAACCATCGCCCTCTTCGCATTTTACCATTCCTCTATAATCGTTTATTATTTATAGAGTTAATATTCCTAACCCTGCTTCTCAATTTTCAACAACATATGTCAAATCAATATTTTTCTCACTGTACAATACAGGATGAGTTCATATCATTATCTCATATGTGATCCTCATATAATGGCAGTTTAACATGCGTATATATCTTGCAATAAAACAACCAATTTTAATTCTATAAAAACCTCACAAAAGATGAGTGATAGATTCCCTACCTCTTGGCGAATACCATGTTGATAACTTCCAGCTTACAATACCAAGCTCACAACATTAGCTCCAAGTATTGTGTCATCCTACAACGTATAAAATAACCATACTTTAACTAAATTCCTAATATATAATCATACCGATTTACCATTTATTCTTATTAGTGTGCCATAATCATTTATATGAAATCCTTGGAACATTTGTAACACAAAACGATGAAAAACTAGTGAGTTTGAACTGCCCGATCGGCCTACTAATCACTATTTTTGGCCTTCCGATCAAAGGTCATGGGTGAATATGGATAATTGAGGGGATAAAATTAATATGTTTTAAAGTTTAAGAGACATCTTGACCAATGACAAAATTAGGGGGGAATTCATAAATTTGTCCAAAATATTATTGCAATTTTCCACTCATCGTGTTTCTTTGCAGTTTGCACTTTGTGGCGTTAGAACATTCCCAACACAAAATCGACCATAAAGGAAAGGGGGGATTTTGATAAAGGACCTCTTGCCAAAATTTTTTTTGGTAAATAGACCCTTTTTTTTAGACAGTTTTTGACACAAAAAAAAAGTTTTTTAGACATCAAAACGGTTCTTTTTTTTTTTTTTTTTCCGTTGAGATTTTTTATTCTACTATAGTTATTTTTCTTATTTTTTGAAAAAAAACTGAGACAACTTACTTACATAAAAAAATATATTTTTTGATTTAAAAAAAAAAAGAGACCATTCGCCTAATTAGAATTTTCTTTTGGCCCTTTCATCAAAATCTTTCGAAAGGGCATAAAACAACGAACAAGTCAAATTGGGGAAAGACAAAGAAGAAAAAGCTTCATCAATGGCAGACGATAAGCCACTTAGGAAAATATCGGAGGCATTCAAGGATCTCGCCACCGCCGTGAATGCCGAAACAGCAGACATCGAGGTTGCATCATTCTCTCGCGCGTGCTCTCTCGTCTCCCCGCTCTTTGGGTGCTTGGGCATCGCTTTCAAGTTTGCCGAAATGGACTACGTCTCCAAGGTACTTCTTTTTTGTCCTCTCACCTCCTATTACATTCTCATGGGAAAATCTAAAGATAATCCAACTAAGAAAAATTTGTGTTCTACTTTGACCAAAATTGGAATGATCTTAGGTGAAAGATCTCTCGGAGGCGTCGAAATCTATTGCGACATTACAGGCTTTGCTCGATCATGACATGGAAGCTAATTGCGTAAGGAATGCTGGTAGTCATTCGAGAAATTTGTTGAGAGTGAAGCGTGGGCTCGACATGGTTAGGGTTCTCTTCGAGCAAATACTTATTTCAGAGTATGTATTATAAACCATGGGAATTTTTTTTCTTATGTTCTTTGCTTTGATTCATTAATTTGTAGATTTAGCACCAGCAGTACAATTGTAGTCAATTTGAGTATCTTGGAATTCCTTTTTTTTTTTTTTTTTTTTTAATCTTCAACACAATTGATACAAGTAATATATGGTTTGGCACAATTAGGTATCAGCTTTCCAGGTCGTTTTCTTTGGTTGATTTGGAGACTTTGATTGAAATCTTAACAGCTAGAATGATAATGAGATTAAGCAGAGAAAATACAGTATATTGTTTAGCTGAAAATTTTGAAGTGGATAATCACTGTTCTTACAATTTTGGATGCTATAAACTAATTGGCCCTTGCTTTCTTGGTGTTTGGTATAATTGCCTGATGCAACAAATTCGATCAAATTAGCATAATGAATTTAGTTGTGGTATTAGCTTTCTATCTAGTCTTATCCCTTGCGTTTAACATGGTTCTTGCATAAACTGATTAATATTACACGTCTTTGAAGAAGTGGACTTCGTATTCGAATTTAGTGTAGTTGCAGAACTCAACTGCAGTTTTAATTTTAGTGAGAGATTTTGTTTTGAACTAGTTTGAATGTTTCTGATTTATTTTCTGCCGCTGGAATAAAATGGAGAAATGATATTTAGCTCACGAGTCACCCTGTTATTGATTTGGAATGTGTTTTTGGTGCTTAGTTTATTCGTACGAGCAAAAAGTTAATACCTCTCCCACAAACTATATGCCAAAGTCCTTGGCCTTGAATATATTTCTGCCTAAGTGACCTATTTGCTGAACTAGCAATTAGGACTCCAGTTTAAGCTTCAAAGTAGGTGCTTATATATTGCAATTAGTTATGCATGGAACTAATAGCGACTAATGTTCATGTGACAGAGGTAATTCCCTTAAGGACCCAGCTTCCAAGGCGTATGCGCAGGTATTTGCTCCTCATCATGGTTGGGCAATCAGAAAAGCTGTTGCTGCAGGGATGTATGCCCTACCTACCAAGGCACAATTGTTGAGGAAACTCAATGAAGAAGGTGAGTCATGAACATTTGATATGTTTAGAAGTACTTGAAATCCCCATATTTTGGGCATTTGATGAAGGTGGAGCGAAATTGCTGTGCATTTGGTTTGTCTAAACTGAAATCAACATCCCATGTTTGATCTTGCATTGGTTTTAGCGGAGGCTTATGGACGGGCTTAAATAGAGGACTACGATAGTGCTGTAGGAGTTTGATCCGAAATCTACTGTAGTCTAGGATGCTATTTAACTGCATTTTTGTGTTAAACAAAGTTCATATTGAAAATGGTTGGTGTTTCTGGTCAAATTATTTGCACGTTGTTCTGTTGAATCGATCTCATATTGGTCTTTTCTGCCACACACACACAAAAAAAAAAGATATGATTTTGGTTTAAACCCAATAAAGTTGCATTTTTCAGTTTTGATGCTTTTCCTTTGCCACCTTATCTGAAATTTTGACCCAACGTTATTATGGGAACATATTTAGAGAGAGAAAAGGGGGGGGGGGGGGGGGGGTGGTGGTGTTGTTTGGGTTTTGGGTGTTGGTTTTTTGTTAGGGGTGCGGGAGGAATAGGATGTCTCATCATCACTATTATTGTTATTCTTATTTGCTCTGTGTAACCATTAGATCTTGCAATTTGTTCTCCTTTTAGATGCCTCTGCAAGGATTCAAATGCAAAACTACGTTGTTGCGTCGGCACCTGTAATTCTGTATATCGACAAACTCTTCCATTCAAGAAAATTGGGTGTGGATTGGTAAATCATGGATTGTGTTTTACTTGTGCAAATATCATATTGATTATAGTTTTTTAACAATATTCTGCCACTAGTGCAAACTCCATTGGAAATTGTTGTCTCATTTGTTCACATATTCCTACACATTGATATGTAGTGTGATGAATCATATCGTTGGTGACTTGATGAGATGTAAGCTTTAAATTTTCATGACACCGTATCTCATTGTTGATGATTTCTCTCCCGTAACTAAAACATTTTGGATCGGATATATTTTATTTTACTCATATATATACGTCATTTATTTAAAAATTTGACCAAATGTTTAAATATATCCATTATTAACCACTCATTCTGTACTTGATATCATTCACACTTATAGCTAAGACCGCGTTCTCCATTCCAAACCACCACTTCCAGTGGACCGTTTTGTCTTTTGGGCTTAAGACTGCTCCATCCCTTTTCCAAAAAACCATGACCCGGATCTATGGTTCGATTCTCCACCAAGCCCTAATATACATTGATGGTAAGTTCCTTTGCAAAGTGAAAGCTCCTCTCATGGATTTTTCACTACTCAGTACATGATGACTCGTGTTTATCACCCTCCTTTGACGGCTGAAGTCCCCTCCTTCAACAACCACGGTAATCCAATCTATTCTTTCCAGTCCCATAATGGCCATTGTTATTGGGATATCTGTGATTGCCCTGATTGTTCTAAACCCGAAGAAAGCAATGAAACACCTCGCCCTAAGAAGCGAAGCTGGGGGAAAAGGCTTAAACAAAAATACCTGCAAGGCGACCAGTCCATAGGACCCCTTGGACAACCTTTTGGAAAGTTTGACTATTTAGTCACTTACTCTACCCCTGCCCATTTTGGCAAACCTGCTCCAAACCTCACTGGTTGGAACAGAGAAAACCATAAGCCTGAACTTCCTTTACCTCCTGACCAGACCCCTATCCTAGTTTATATGATGGGATCTTTATCATCCTCTTCTTCTGCATATGATGAGGATTTCCCATCGATTCGGTCATACCAAACTCAGGATGGTACCATTGCACATCAGCCAAAGATTGCAAATCCCACAACAAGAGAAGTTGATGGATCTACTAAACGAGTCTCTCCAGCTGAAGCCACTCTTAATTGGCAATCCGAAAATATGATCTCTCAAAATAAGATGCTACAAAAGCTTGAAACGCGTACAGCACAATTGACTATCGATGTCCAAGAATCTTAGCACTTTATCATTCAAAAGCTGTCGGCCAAAATTCAACAAGTCCATGAAGAACTTATGATGCTGATCAAATCCTCAGTAGTCCCTATAAGCATCTTCACTGAAAAGGAAGCAGAGATGAAAAATCTCAGGCTACAATATGAAGATCTCCAATGCCAAGAAAGTTTAAAAGCAGCTGCTGCAATTGTAGAAACAACCCCATGACGTTTCACTACCATGCCAAAGGATCCACAGCCTTTGGTAAAACCCAAGTCAGCGTCTTCTTCCATGATGCGTCTGAAGCAAATATTAGACGAATAAGATCAACTAAAACAAAAGAAGGCCAAAGCCAAGACAACAGATTCGGCAGCACAATCTGCTACACAACAGTTGATGGTGCAACACCTAAAAAATCCATTGTCTCACGTTTTATACCAGCACCAGGAGACACCTTCTTCATCGACTGTTCACCTGCAAGAACTAGACTCATCGGATATCTCTGAAGCTGAATTTGATTGTTCTAGTTCCTCCACTCTAGATGAATCCTCCAGTAACGATGAAGACCCATTGCACGTAATGGCCCAAGGCACTAAAGAAGAACAACCTGAAACCTTTCAAGACTATCAAGTCGAAGAACAAGAAGAAGTTCACCAAGGTGATCACGGTGCAAAATCTTCAAAGTTTCACACTTTCACTCTCGATGGCATTCCTCCTCACCAATGACATACTAGGTTCCAGGAATTCAAAGCATGGCTTCTAATTGAAACACAAAAGCCACATATGCAGACCAAGACTGTCCTCCTAGGATTTGCTTCCTGATTTACGGGTATACTCCAAGAATGGTGGAAAAGTCTAGGGGATTATCGTCAACTCCAATTTCTCCAACTCGAGAACATTGAAGAAGCACTCTCCATAGTTTACAATGAATTCTGTGGACAAGATACTCAGACAACAGAAAAGTTGCGTGCTGAGTTCTTCAAAATGAAATGATGTTCCATGGATAAAAAAGATTTGGAGAAACACTTCAAAAGAATGTCCCAACAATTTTATCAAATCGGCGGCATCAATGACCCCAACTTGAAACAAGCATACCTCTCCTTCATTCCAGAACCACTTGGCGAAGAAACAACCCCCCTCCTTGCCCAGTCTGGCAAGAATCTTCAAAACACCACCCTCGGAGAACTCTACCAATTAACGATCCGAGCCCTCGATAAAATGTGCTCACAAAACAAATTTCTCCAAGAATATCTAAAACAGTCAAAGCATCTTGACCGTGTCTGCAATAAAAAAGACTTGCTGATCAAATGCCCAGAAAACCAGACATGTTCCTGTCATCTTCGAAAACCTTACAAGACATATCAAAGAAAAATCTTTCCCAAGGATTCCAGGCATACTTTCCGACGAAAAAAGAAGCGGTTTGTCAAATTCCTCCGGAAGAAACGAAACTTTGGCAAAACAACAGACAAATGCTACAGAGGTGGAAAAAAGGGTCATTTTGGTAAACAATGTCCTCATGGCAAGATTGCCAAGATGATAACCCACATTGAAGACATCACCAGACTTTCTCTCTCCGACAATGATATTAAATCTGTATTCTCTCTCGATGATGAGCCCTCAACAGACTCTATCTGTGCTTTTGAACAACTCAAGGAATTATTCTGCCACTATCAGATAGGCTCGGCCAACTTGGCCCAACCTATTCCAATAGTCCCAATGCGGATCTTCCCTTCCAAATACGCTAGACCAATCAAGGTCGCTGTATTTTTTGACACAGGCGCTTCTTACTCAATGATGAACCCTGACATCCTTCCGATGGAGTACTGGCGACCAAAGCAGCAGTTTTTCCATGCTGCTAACAATGCAATTTTCAAAACAGACCTAATCAGTAAGCTTATACGACTTGAATTCTTCCCAGGATGTTCCATACGGCATCAAGTCATTGGGTCTAAGCTTCCAGGAAAAGATCTTATTATAGGTTTTGACATCTATACAAAAATGCAAGGATTGCGAATCCTACCTACAAGCCTCGCCTACAAGGCTCACTTCAGAAATTGGGAATCCACTCCAAATTTCTTTCAATTCACTACAGATGATTTCCAATTCATTAAAGATCGCCTAATTCAAAAGTCCTGTGCAACCTCTCACACGGAATTCCTGACCAAGTGTCCTTATCCTCTGTGGACCCGAAAAGAATTCTTTGTTTCTCTTCCATTCAAGCTAAATGAAGACATTAATCCAACCAAGGCGAGTCACCCAGAAATGAATCCGGAGCACCAACATATGGCAATTCAGGAATGCCTAGAACTCCAACAATAGGGCCTAATCGAACCAACATCGTCCCCTTGGGCATGTCATGCTTTTTACGTAAATAAACGTTCAGAGCAAATCAGAGGAAAGCAAAGGTTAGTTATCAACTACAAGCCATTAAACCATTTCTTGGCAGACGACAAGTTTCCTCTTCCCAACCGAAACACCTTGTTTTCGAACCTTACTAATGCCAGAGTCTTTTCTAAGTTTGACCTAAAAGCAGGATTTTGGCAACTCGGTATCAAACTAGAAGACCGGCCTAAAACCGTGTTCTCCATTCCAAACCACCACTTCCAGTGGACCGTTTTGTCTTTTGGGCTTAAGACTGCTCCATCCCTTTTCCAAAAAACCATGACCCGGATCTATGGTCCGATTCTCCACCAAGCCCTAATATACATTGATGATATCCTTCTCTTCTCTCCCGATCACCAAACTCATTTGGACTTATTAGCCCAATTTGCTCAAATCACAAAAGCCCATGGAATTATGCTTTCTGAAAAGAAGATGGTTATTGGACAGCCCAAAGTTGATTTTCTCGGCATGACCCTTTGCGAAGGAACTTACTAGGCCCAACCCCACATTGCCTAAGAGCTGCTCAAATTTCTTGAGAAGGACTTTACAAAAGTCGAACTTCAACAATTTTTGGGGATTATCAATTATCTCAGAGACTTCGTGCCAAAGATATCAAAACTGACCAGTCCTCTCACACAGCTTTTGAGGAAAGATGCTCCACCATGGAATGTCGAGCATACCACAACTCTAAAGGATCTCAAACGAGTGATGCAGACTTTGCCACCATTATCCATACCATCATATGGCAAAAGAATCCTTCAGACAGATGCCAGCAATACTCACTGGGGGGCCATCCTTCTTGAGGAATGAAAGAATAAAGCAAGAAAGATATGTGGATACAAAAGCGGATCCTTTAAAGATTCGCAAAAGCATTATCACTCCACGTTTAAAGAGTTGCTTGCTATCAAACATGGAATCTCGAAGTTTGAGTTTCACCTCATTGGCCACCACTTTTTGGTTGAGACTGACTCAGCAGTAGCAGCAAAAATGATCAAAATCAAGACCAACAAAACCATTAATGCCCAGTTAATCAGACTAGCTGTATGGTTTGATCAATTTTTTTTTTTGATATTAAACACATCAAAGGAAAAGACAATGTCATCCTTGACTACCTATCTCGACCACCTATAAAAGGCAATCACCAGCATTCTGAAGAACTCATCCATGTCCTATACTTTTTTATGATGGCTTCCTTTTCTCAGTCCCAGCAGATGTTTCCCAAAGATGCCCAAGTTATTCTGCAAGGAAAAAATACTAAAGAAAAGGCCACCAAACGAGCCATTTTCATGCAAAATCAATTGATCAAAAGATACGGCCCAACCATATATCATGACCTTGGCCTACATCCTGACTTTCCCTTTTCCAAAGTCATCCCCTTCAAAGACGCATTGTTCATGCCACGACCTTTGGCGCACCTTTTTTGGTACCTAACAAGTGTCTACACAATTGCCATTGAAGTTCAGGCCATTGGACTCAGGACTACAATCCATGCCTACCTGGATAAAGACGACTTTGAGAAGGCATACCAAACCCAAGTACAGGTACTACAATGGTTCGCTCCTCTACAGTATTGGGATCAACTCCTCACTGCAGAATGGGAAAAGCTTAAGGGACCCAGACAAGCATTTCTATATCCTTACGAACCAAAGGATCCCCAGGCCATTATCCCCCTCCATTGTTACGTCATTCTGTTCGTTACCCTTTCTGCTAAACTCAACCATGACGGAACTATTACCACCAATCCATCTGTTGAAATCTTCAGTGCCCAAGAAGAACCCCTTGCAGGGCTAGACAAAACTCAAAGGGAAATACAAAAGATATTATTCGAAAAAAGCCAGACAATCCCTGACCAATATGAAATCATGTGCCGCCCACAATTTTGTAAAACGGAGTATTTTTAACATTTTGTAAATTGTTGTGTTTTAAAACTCAAAACATTATTTTAAAACAATATGAAATCATTTGAATTCATCAAATTAACAAAACAACCAAAAATTCAAAATCCAACCAAATAATCTAATTAATGTTAAAACATTAATTATGGCACACTAATTCATCATTTATATTACATTAACATTAAATAAATTTCGGGGCGTTACAATAAGTTTACGTGAGAGAGAGAATAACTAACAGGGAATAGTTGAATCTTGTGCTTCACTCCTTTTCCAAAAGGACTCAATCCTGGTCTGGATAAAAATTATCCAGTCCGGTCTTTTAAAACTTTATCCAAACAAAGAATTAAATTATTATGTAATCCAATCCCTCCTAATCACCTATTACTAAATAGGTCACGAAGGAATTCCAATTTTAATATCTTCAAATATCTAAAGATTAACAAAATCATTATAAATATAGTAGGGAAAAAGTAGCTCCGTATCTTTTTCTTTTCCTCACCTAATATGCCTTTGTTTCCTTCCAATTTTCTCTCTTATTAATCATAACCCTGTCGACAAAAATGCAAAAATCATGAGTAGAACAAAGTGCTAAAAAAAAAAAACCCCTTGAATTGACTGCAAAGAATAGTGTTGAACCCATGGCTCGAGCTGCTGAAGTTGTCAAGGGCCTGTTTTATATCGGCCCAAAGACTAGTCTGTTTTTTTAGGCCCAGTCTATCTTCTCAATAGTACTTGGCCTGGACAAGAGATGCATATAATCGAGTCTTTTGTCGTGTAAGATGTGGAAAATGAGCAAATAGCATATTTTTAAAATTTTTTGAAGTAAATAGTAAGTTTTAAACAGTAATTAACACTAAAAATAAATTTACTAGTAATTTTTTTATTTATAGAAAATGGATAACTGAAATAAAATTTTACTAACATTTCTATTTGCTACCATTTACTGTAAATATATCAAAACCTACAATTTATTTCAATATGTTACAACCTACAATTTATTTCAATATGTTACCAAAAAGAAAAGCGCAATTCCTGCAATTTTCTTGTGGGATGCCTATTCCTATTATCTCGAAGGGTGTGTTTATTGACACCACTTATTCTACTTTTTACTAACATTTTTTAATAAAATTTCTTATTACTATGCTACCCATTAATAAAATTACTTTTAAGGACAAAGTTATTTTGAAAAAAAATACTCAGCTATACATCCCACCTTTAAAAGTCATTTATTCTCTTTCAAGAAATTATTTTATCGTACTTTTTTCAAGAGAATAAAGATGGATTCTAATGTTAAATAATCTCTCAAGAAAAATGTGAATTCTTTCTTCATCAATTTTTTCGTTCTTTTTTTATTGTTTAATATACCAAATCATATAAACCGGTGATGAACCCGTTGATTTACAAAAGACGAAAAGTGTATCGTTGTAGTATACAAGTCATGTTTAGTTAAGCATTTTAGTTTTTGAAAAAAGAAAAAAAGAAGGCTTGTTAATATATTTATATTTCATAAAAATAAAAAAAAAATAAAAAAGAGAAGCAATATGAAGATCCTTCATAGATGTCCCCAGTTTTTGTTTCCAATTGAGAAGCTTCCAAAAAGCCTATTGCCGCTTGGTCAAGGCTTAGCCTCCAAACATATCCTTAAAATTATCCATAATCTGACGAGTAGTCTTATGATCTTCATGTTGAGCCTGTAACATGTTATTCATATTAGCCATGATATAGCAGCGGGCCTGATCATCAGCATCATTCCAGCGATTATACGCTTAGATTTGTTCATTAGTGGATTCGTCGGTAGGCGTAGGAGGACACAGTGTCGTTAGCATAAATTTTAGTTTCTCAAAGAATAGAACAATATTCAAGTTCTGTTTCCAATCATTATAGTTCTCGCCAGTTAATATGTTTTTATTAAGTATCAAAGATAAAGAGTTTTTAGATATTTTGATCTACCATAAAGATTCATATATCAAACATAAGCAAACATTCAATAACAATTTAGTAAGATAACACAAACAAGTAAGCATACAATGTGTTTATGTGTTAAAACCTTAAAAAAATCACAACCTCATAACAATAATTCCTAACTTAGAATTCAATAAGTCGTCTAGAGGAGACTTACCAAATTCAACTAGGAACACGGATCTCCTCCAAGTAGTATATACCATCCAAGACCCATCTGATCTAGTATATACTAATAATCGCTTTTTTTTTTTTTTGCCATTAGCTTTATTAACAAAGCTCCTTGGGGAGATTAATAATAAAATTAATTTTGAGTGTTTAACCATCATTTCAACTACTTTATCTATGGTTTGTAATCGACATGTAAGGGTCAACAACAATAAAACATGCTAAAGCAAATTATCCTCTAGGAGATCTAACTTAGTACATGATACATCCCTTCCAAAGGGTTGGAACCACCATGTGTTACCAATGGACCAATGATGGAGGCCTTAGGTCCTCTCTTAGAAAACCTTCTCCCACTCAATATTTTTTTTTTAAAAATCAAGGTTTTATAACATACATGAACAATTTTTAATAAGCGACACTTCCTATTCTATATGACATGTTATCAACATATATTATAAAAAAAATGTAACGATCGTCGTTTTCTTCTATGGATACTTATGTTAATTTAACGTTAGAACATGAAACTATCCTACCCTGCTCAGGCGGACACTTTCTAAGCATCGACACATGAAACACATCATGAACATGAGAAAGTTCGGGTGGAAGATCAAGCCGATAAGCGACCACACCAACACGTTGAGTGATCTCGAACGGCCCAATATACCTCAGCGCGAGCTTCCCACTCACTCCGAACCGCATAGTTCCCTTACGAGGCGATACCCTCAAGAGAACGAAATCTCCAACTGCGAACTCTAAAGGTCTACGTCTTCTATCCGCGTAACTCTTTTGTCGACTCTGAGCTGCTCTCAATCGACCTCGAATCACCGTGACTTTCTCTTTGCTATCACGGATCTCATCCGGCCCAAGAATAACCCTATCTTCTGGCTCGGCCCAACACATAGGTGACCGACACGGTCGCCCATACAACGCCTCAAACGGTGCCATACAAATACTCGCCTGATAACTATTGTTGTATGCGAACTCCGCCAAATGCAAACATTGCTTTCAATTCCCGTCGAAGTCTAATACACAGGCACGCAACATATCCTCGAGAATCTGAATAACCCGCTCAGACTGCCCATCAGTCTGAGGATGAAACGCCGTACTAAAGTTCAAATCCATACCTAAAGCCTCCTTAAAACTTCTCCAGTACTTAGCATTAAACCTGGTGTCTCGAGAGGTGATGGACAAAGGAACTCCATGCAACCTTACAATATTCTGCAGATACAACTCTCTGAGAACCTTCCTAGAACACGTCGACCTAAACGAAATGAAATGCGCCAATTTTGTCAACTTGTCGACCACAACCCAAACCGCATCATGCCGCTGCTCTGTCCTCGGCAAACCTGTGAGAAAATCCATTGTCACATGCTCCCATTTCCACCCTGGAATAGGAAGCGACTGAAGCTGACCTGCAGGCTTCTGATGCTCAGCTTTCACCTGAAGACACGTCGAACACTTGGCCACGTACTCTCGAACATCTTTCTTCATGGCTCTCCACCAATACTGCATCTTTAAATCACGATACATCTTGGTGCTCCCTGGATGAATAGCGAACTAAGACCTATGAGCTTCATCTAGAACGGCTTTTGTCACCTCGGTAATAACTGGAACTGCAAGACGCTCCTAGAAGTACAACGATCCATCTGCATGCACGCTCCATTCCTCAAACTGCTCCCCGTTCTGAATCCGTGACCAAATCCCCTGCAAATGCCGATCCTGCCACTGACTTTTCTTCACCATCCGAACAAGAGCTGGAGTCACTTTCACATGATATACTGAAACTCGATCACAGTCTTCATGATAACATAGCCTAAACTCGCTCACCGTCGCATCCCTGCTCCAGTCCTCAAAAGCCAAACAAGCGAGAATCCCTGAAGACTTCCTGCTAAGCGCATCCGTGACCACATTAGCTTTCCCGGGATGATATTGCAATGCAAAATCATAATCCTCCATATACTCGATCCATCTACGCTGCCTGAAGTTAAGATCCTTCTGAGTGAACAAATATCTTAAAGTCTTGTGATCGGAGAAGACCTGAAACGATGCTCCATACAAGTAACACCTCCAAATCTTCAGCGCGTAAATCACCGCCGCGAGCTCTAAATCATGAGTAGGATAATTTCGCTTGTGAGGTCATAACTGTCTCGATCCGTACGCAACCACACGTCCATGCTGCATCAACACGCATCCAAGTCCGCGCCTTGAAGCATCCGCATAAACCTCATACGGCTCGTCACTGCTAGGGATAACTAATATTGGAGCTGAAGTCAACCAGTTCTTCAATTCCTGAAAAGCAAGCTCACAATCTTCGTTCCACTTAAACCTGACATTTTTCTTGATCAATCTCGTCAACGGAGCTGAAATCTTTGAAAAATCCTTTACAAATTTCCTGTAATATCCATCAATACCTAAGAAGCTGCGAATCTTCACTACATTCCTTGGTCGTTCCCACTCCAATATAGCCTCAATCTTGGACGGATCCACAGAAATACCATGCTCCGAGATAACATGACCCAGAAACTTGACCTCAGTCAACCAAAACTCACACTTTTCCCTCTTAGCATACAACTGGTGCTCCCGCAGAGTATGAAGCACGATCCGGAGATGCTGCTCATGCTCCTCCCAAGTCTTAGAATACACAAGAATATCATCGATGAACACAATCATGAACTAATCCAGATACTGCCTAAATATCCTGTTCATCAAATCCATGAAAGCTGTCGGAGCATTTGTCAACCCAAACGACATAACCAGAAACTCAAAGTGCCCATACTGAGTCCTAAAAGCTGTCTTGGGAATATCCTCTTCCTTGATCCTGAGCTGATGATAACCCGACCGCAAATCAATCTTCGAGAAGTACCACGAACCTCCCAACTGATCAAACAACTCATCAATCCTAGGCAAGGGATACTTGTTCTTCACCGCAACACGATTCAGCTGCCGATAATCCACACATAACCTGAGAGTCCCATCGTGCTTCTTAGCAAACAAAACCGATGCTTCCCACGGAGATGTGTTGTTCCGAATATACCCTTTATTAGCAAGCTCCTGAAGTTGCTTCCTCAATTCTTTCATTTCTGCAGGCGCCATCCGATAAGGTGCCATAGAAATCGGTGCTGTCCCCGAAACAACTCGATACCAAACTCAATTTCTCGATGTGGTGGTAACCCTGGCAACTCGTCGGGGAAGACATCCTTGAACTCATCAACCACCAGAATCGCTACACTGCCACTCGAAACATAGGGCTCGCAATCTAGATTGGCAAGAAAAGCACAACAATCTACATTCCTTCGCCCTCCTAGACACGACTTCATGAGACGTTCACTCATTAACCAATCACCACCACCCTGGTAAGTGATCACCGTCCCTCTATCAGACACTAGGGTCACTTTTCTAAGTTGGCAGTCCATGACTGCATTATACCTGGACAACCAGTCCATCCCTAGAATCACATCATAGGAGCTCATGGGGAGTATAATCAAATCACTTTTCAAAATCTCATCCCCAATCTTTATTTTATAGGATTTACACATACAATTTACACACACCCGCCCCAAGGGAGAAGTTATAACTAGGGGTTCATTAAACTCTTCTATCTCTAATCCCAAGGCATGTACAAAAGAACTTGAAATGAGAGAATGAGAGGCACCGGTATCAAATAAAACGCGAGCTAAAGATCTAGAAACCAAGATCATACCATCGACAACCGCATTACCAATATGAGAATCTGACCCTCCAGATGTCATTGCATGAACCTGCACTAGCACCTTCCTTTTTCCTCTACCGACATTGCTGGGTCCGGATTACTCAGTCGATGCTGCTGAGATGGAGACGACTGCATACTACCAGTACTTGGCGCTCTATACTGAGGAAGACTGCGCTGAAAATGCTGCGGCTGTTGCCCCCGTGTCGGATATGAGAATTGCTGAGGAGAGAACTGCAGATACTACAACTGCGGGTACTGCGGAGGCGGAGGTAGGGTCTGAGGCTGAGACGAACGACTGGCATCCTCCCCGGTTTGAGATCCAAGACGAGCACTCCTGATCGGGCAATTCCTCTTGATGTGTCCGGGCTGCTGACAGAAATGACAATGGAAGCTGTAGGGATTGCTGCGCCCACTGCCAGACGAACTGCTGCTACCACTGGTCGCACCACCTTGCTTGCCTTTCCTCGGAGCTGGACAACTACTGGTGCTCTTCCTGCCACTTCTCTACGGTCCTCCTGAAGCCTTGGCTCGGTCCTCACAATACTGCACATAATCATTCTCCACGGAGATCGTCGACGACACAAACTCTCCCAAAACTCCTAAGCTGTAGAGCAACCAACTGCCGCCGAATAGGAGCCTTGAGCCCTTCCTGAAACTTAATACATTTCTCACGCTCCGATGCCACCGTTGATGGAGCAAACCTAGCCAACTCATTAAACTTTGCCTCATACTCCCGAACTGACATATCACCCTGCTGCAATCTATAGAACTCAGCTGCCTTTTGATCTCTATACCCCTGCGGAAAATACCGATCATAGAACAGCTCCTCGAACCTGTCCCAACTAATATCACCACCGCGCTCCAGACGCTTAGCCTGCTTCCACCAAGTGTTAGTGTCACCCTCAAGCTTGTACGCAGCAAACTCCACACGATACTCCTTAGGCACACCAAGAGTATCCAAGTACTTCAAGATCGAATTCAGCCAATACTTTGCTAATTGCGGATTCCCATTGCCATCAAAAGTCAGAACAGACGCCCACTGGAATTCCTTAAAGTACGCATGCCGACTACCAACATCAGAATCTCCCAGTCTAGCCCTGGCTACCATATGCTGGAAAGCCTCAAATATAGACCTCATCATGCTCTCATCGTTTTCGAACTCGGCGTCAGCAGTCGAACGACGTCTAGGTGCCATTCTCTCACTTCTAAAAACAAAATTTAGACTGTCAGAGGTATTTCATTGTCAAACCAATGTGTGCACAACTCCCAAGGTTCATAACCTTGAGCTCTGATACCATTCTGTCACGCCCTAGAGTACGGGAGGTGACGTGGCAGATTATTTAAATTAATTAAAAGAGAATTTAATTAAAATCCAGAGTTTAAGGGGGTTGAATTAAGTATAAAATGTGGGGTTCATTAAAACACTTTATAAAGAGTTCATATACATTAGGCAATTTAAACCATTGAACGAATAATAATTAAAACAATAAAGCCGCGAGTATGGGTGCCACAGACCCACAACTTGTGCACACACATGGTACTGACAATATCATAAATACAATCACAGTCCAGATACAAATAAAGTTAAAATTTTACATGCCTTGATTAAATGATACAAAAGATAAATTAATTCTTCTATTGCTCCTGAGTTCGGTCTGAAGAATCCTCTCCAAACCTAAATGGAAAACCACCAAGAGGGGAAATTTTAAAACAAATAAAACGTGAGCGAAAGGCTCAATAGGACTATGTTTTATAAAATAATTTAATTTAAAGAAACAGGTCATTATTCAGGAGTCATTTAAAAGAAACCTTAAATGAATAAATAAATAAACAAATGAATAAATTTGAGTAAAGCCATTCTTACCCAGAACAGTTTACTTGGACAACCAGAAATATCAGTTTCTTTTTCCTAGGCAAACCATAGTATCACCACCGTAGTGGCCCAGCTGGGTTTCAGGACCTGCCCCCAAGGTCGATCGCTACACGACCCAATCTCTGATATGGCATCATGCCTATGTTTTTAATATCATTATCATTCAAACCCAATTACCGAGTGTTGTCATTTATATTCATTATGAGGTTCATTTCAGTTCACGGTATATTAAAATATAACCGATAAATTCATTTTTCAAACAACCATTGAAAACATTTTAATAGAAATCTTTTTCAAAGCCAAATCATTTCAAAACCAGGCTACCAAAGAAATGGGGTAGAAGTCCTACCTCAATACTCATGCCGGTGCCCCACACCGTAATCCCGGTCCGCTATACGTTAGCTCCGCGGAACCACAAACGATCCTAGATACAAACTAAGTCGATCAATATCTAGTTCAGGACATTCTATCTTACTAAATCATTTCATGATGTCCTAGTGTGCCATTTGTACCTTCAAAATCATCTTATAAGGTTGGAATTTAAATCAGGGTTCAAAACAGTGAAAACGAGTGAAAATCACAAAATTTTCTATGCCTCGATCGGCCTGCCGGACTCCCTCCTTCTGCCGGCTGAACTGTATAGTTCGGCCTGCCGAAAGCCAGGTCTAGTCGGCCGGTCATTTCCCCAGGTTCGGACTACCGGACGGAAGAACACCGGCCTGTCGATCCCTATTCTGGCCTGCCGAACAAGCAGTTCGGCCTGCCGAACTAGGAAAACCCAGAAATCCAGCCACGGGTTTCTCAATCCCCAAAACACAAATCTTGATTCTAATATGTTTTTCTCAAATCCCAGGCATAGAAAATAATCATAGTTGGTAGAAAAACATACTAGAACACATTTGGACTCATTTAAACTCAAAAATCTCAAAAATCCAAAAATGTGAAAATAGGGAGACAAATGAAATATCTTGAATTCAATCCGTTTTTCTTCAATCTAAGCTTAGATTTTAGTTGTTCTAAGTTCATTTAACTCAAATCTAAGGTTTTCTAGGCTTAAACAAACCTAGATTTCAAAAATGTATAAAATTGAAAACTTTGGAAAAAGTTTAGAAATTTCAAAACTAACCTCGAATCGAAGCTTCAATCTGCGTTCTCGGTTGCTAAATCACGTCTCCGAGCTTCCTCTTTGCTAACCCGAAGTTTGGATTCAAATTTGATTTCAAAAATTTCAAAGAGAAATTGAGAGAGAGAGAGAGAGAGAGAGAGAGACGGCTCACGGGAGGGAAAGAGAGGAGAGAGAGAGAATCGTGAGAGTGTGAGGAGAGAGGAGGGAAAAAGGAAATAAATAGAGAGAAACGGTGGGCGGTTTTACTGTGCGAAAACCATGTGCCGCCCACGATTTTGTAAAACGGAGTATTTTTAACATTTTGCAAATTGTTGTGTTTTAAAACTCAAAACATTATTTTAAAACAATATGAAATCATTTGAATTCATCAAATTAACAAAACAACCAAAAATTCAAAATCCAACCAAATAATCTAATTAATGTTAAAACATTAATTATGGCACACTAATTCATCATTTATATTACATTAACATTAAATAAATTTCGAGGCGTTACAATAAGTTTACGTGAGAGAGAGAATAACTAACAGGGAATAGTTGAATCTTGTGCTTCACTCCTTTTCCAAAAGGACTCAATCCTGGTCTGGATAAAAATTATCCAGTCCGGTCTTTTAAAACTTTATCCAAACAAAGAATTAAATTATTATGTAATCCAATCCCTCCTAATCACCTATTACTAAATAGGTCACGAAGGAATTCCAATTTTAATATCTTCAAATATCTAAAGATTAACAAAATCATTATAAATATAGTAGGGAAAAAGTAGCTCCGTCTCTTTTTCTTTTCCTCACCTAATATGCCTTTGTTTCCTTCCAATTTTCTCTCTTATTAATCATAACCCTGTCGACAAAAATGCAAAAATCATGAGTAGAACAAAGTGCTAAAAAAAAAAAACCTTGAATCGACTGCAAAGAATAGTGTTGAACCCATGGCTCGAGCTGCTGAAGTTGTCAAGGGCCTGTTTTATATCGGCCCAAAGACTAGTCTGTTTTTTCAGGCCCAGTCCATCTTCTCAATAGTACTTGGCCTGGACAAGAGATGCATAGAATCGAGTCTTTTGTCATGTAAGATGTGGAAAATGAGCAAATAGCATATTTTTAAAATTTTTTGAAGTAAATAGTAGGTTTTAAACAGTAATTAACACTAAAAATAAATTTACTAGTAATTTTTTTATTTATAGAAAATGGATAACTGAAATAAAATTTTACTAAGTAACATTTCTATTTGCTACCATTTACTGTAAATATATCAAAACCTACAATTTATTTCAATATGTTACAACCTACAATTTATTTCAATATGTTACCAAAAAGAAAAGCGCAATTCCTGCAATTTTCTTGTGGGATGCCTATTCCTATTATCTCGAAGGGTGTGTTTATTGACATCTCTTATTCTACTTTTTACTAACATTTTTTAATAAAATTTCTTATTACTATGTTACCCATTAATAAAATTACTTTTAAGGACAAAGTTATTTTGAAAAAAAATACTCAGCTATACATCCCACCTTTAAAAGTCATTTATTCTCTTTCAAGAAATTATTTTATCCTACTTTTTTCAAGAGAATAAAGATGGATTCTAATGTTAAATAATCTCCCAAGAAAAACGTGAATTCTTTCTTCATCAATTTTTTTGTTCTTTTTTTATTGTTTAATATACCAAATCATATAAACCGGTGATGAACCCATTGATTTACAAAAGATGAAAAGTGTATCGTTGTAGTATACAAGTCATGTTTAGTTAAGCATTTTAGTTTTTGAAAAAAGAAAAAAAGAAGGCTTGTTAATATATTTATATTTCATAAAAATAAAAAAAAATAAAAAAGAGAAGCAATATGAAGATCCTTCATAGATGTCCCTGGTTTTTGTTTGCAATTGAGAAGCTTCCAAAAAGCCTATTGTCGCTTGGTCAAGGCTTAGCCTCCAAACATATCCTTAAAATTATCCACAATCTGACGAGTAGTCTCATGATCTTCATGTTGAGCCTATAACATGTTGTTCATGTTAGCCATGATATAGCGGCGGGCCTGATCATCAGCGTCATTCCAGCGATTATACGCTTAGATTTGTTCATTAGTGGATTCGTCGGTAGGCGTAGGAGGACACAGTGTCGTTAGCATAAATTTTAGTTTCTCAAAGAATAGAACAATATTCAAGTTCTGTTTCCAATCATTATAGTTCTCGCCAGTTAATATGTTTTTATTAAGTATCAAAGATAAAGAGTTTTTAGATATTTTGATCTACCATAAAGATTCATATATCAAACATAAGCAAACATTCAATAACAATTTAGTAAGATAACACAAACAAGTAAGCATACAATGTGTTTATGTGTTAAAACCTTAAAAAAATCACAACCTTATAACAATAATTCCTAACTTAGAATTCAATAAGTCGTCTAGAGGAGACTTACCAAATTCAACTAGGAACACGGATCTCCTCCAAGTAGTATATACCATCCAAGACCCATCTGATCTAGTATATACTAATAATCGCTTTTTTTTTTTTTTTTTGCCATTAGCTTTATTAACAAAGCTCCTTGGGGAGATTAATAATAAAATTAATTTTGAGTGTTTAACCATCATTTCAACTACTTTATCTATGGTTTGTAATCGACATGTAAGGGTCAACAACAATAAAACATGCTAAAGCAAATTATCCTCTAGGAGATCTAACTTAGTACATGATACATCCCTTCCAAAGGGTTGGAACCACCATATGTTACCAATGGACCAATGATGGAGGCCTTAGGTCCTCTCTTAGAAAACCTTCTCCCACTCAATATTTTTTTTTTTAAAAATCAAGGTTTTATAACATACATGAACAATTTTTAATAAGCGACACTTCCTATTCTATATGACATGTTATCAACATATATTATAAAAAAAATGTAACGATCATCATTTTCTTCTATGGATACTTATGTTAATTTAACTTTAGATCATGATATTTTAAATGTTATTATTATTTATGTTAAGTAAATTAATTTTTTGTTCAGTATAGTCATAGGTGACGGCCACAAGGAATCGATGTGCTTGGTTTGTTCATGTCAAAAATGAAAATAAGTATAAAGTATTTATTGTTCTTTTAAGAATTTTGATTTACTCTAAATTTATAATCTTTATAATTTTCTAGAGCTATTTATGCTTTAGAGTTATATTCTTGACAATAACGTAAATTTTATTGCATATTTTCTTATTTTTATAACATTTATAATGTCATGATAATTACGTGTGTAACATTTATTATTATGGCGTTAGGAAACTTGATAATGTAAAGTGTCCAAAAGAATAATGTATAAATTAATATTTTTTAGGGTCATGGGAGCAAATATTATTGTTGTATATAAATAATTATGTATTATATTATATTATATTATATATTTTACATAAAACTAGCGTATATTATATTACATTACATTATTTTATATTAAGATGACAGTGTAATTAGAAAAGTTTTTAAAAAAGATACATATATTATACATATACATGTGTATGTTCAATGTCGTAAAGGAAACGAAAAAAAAAAAAAGAAAAAAGAAAATTGTCATGAAGGCAAAAGAAAAAGGAAAAAAAAGGAAAAAAAAAAAAACCAAATTAGACTAAGACTAAAGTTACATATGCCTATAAATATGTGGCTTCAAGCAAATATATTATTCTTATTTCTTTTTTCTTGCCTCTATTTTTTCTCACATTCCTCTATGCTTTTATGCTTTCTTTTCTTCCCTAAACTTCACATACTATCAGTTTGGAATTTTGCTTTCTTCAAGATTTTCTCTCTCAAAGAAGCCAAGAACACAAGGTATGAATTTATTTATGTGTATGATGTTTTAGTTTTGTTAATGAATGTATTATAGTTATAAGTGTTTGATATGATTAGGGTTTGAAATTTGGTGTATAATGTTAAATTAGAATATGCAATTTTGGTTTCAATTGTTGAATTTTTGTGATATATCATGAATATGATGATTCTAATTTTTAGGAATGTTCAATCTTATGATGTTCATGCTAAATTTGATTTTTAGGGTTGTATAAGTTTGGTACAAATTTAACATAATTTTTGTTATTAGAATGTGTAGCATGTCTGATGTTAATATTAACTCTGAATTCAAACATGTGTTTTGAATTATTCTGAATTCATTTGGAGCCGAATTTTAGATATGCTATGATTTTATATTTCTATTTTGTATAATAATTTTTATAAATTATTTTATGGAATAAATGATTTAGTCCATAATTTTTAATTAGGACTACTCACTACTTAGGCTTTGCTGTTAAATTTTATAATATTGATTATGTGATTTATTTAAATTATCAAACAAAATTTTTATGGGTAAAAGAAAATCTGAGAGTCATATATATGTGTTAACATTATTCTTGCAAATTTTCATGCTCTAATTGAATGTGAATCAAAAGATATAAGGTGATAAATCCTTGTAGGTTAGTTTTTGTGACTGACAGATTTATTTGAATGTTTTTAAAAATTGAAAAAGGTATTTCGGATTAATATTTTCAAGAGAAGAAAATTTAAGTGATGTTTTTATATGTTGGCTATGCTATGGAATAAGTTTTCGATTTTATTCATGCTTATAAGTTGAGATTAATTTCTTTAAGTGATTAAAGATCAAGTTTTCTATCTTTATGTTTCTTGACTCTAAGTGCATGTTTGTGACTCAAAGATGCTTTGTTTCGTTAAGAATGATGTATGATGATGTAATATGGTATTAAACGATATCATAAACATGAATATTAATTTCATGTAATATATGAATGATTGACATGAATGCTCCAAAAAGCGAGCACATCAAGAACCACAGGTATATCACTCAATTTAAGATTTAGTAAGCAAGCAAGTTAAGTAAGTACATTCTTACTTGCAACATGATAAAGTTTATGAAAATGTTAAGTAATATTTTATAAGTAAAGGTTTGTGATTTAATGTTCTCATTTCAAAACCTTTTACGATGAATTTTTCTAAGGATGTTTTTATGTTTATGTTTTTATGGTTTATGATAAGTTTTCAAAGAAAGCTTATATAATATAATATATATATATATATATGCTTACTTATCACTTAATTAAGTGTTGCATATTATATGTTTATGTTTATGTTTATGATGTCTCGCAAGTTTTGGACTTGTCATGTTTGGTTTAGAACTAGCTACCCTACTCTTCTCATGATGGCGCACCTACGATGTTAATGTTGCAATGCTTGGGCCCGTAAAGATAAAATAAATAAGTTTTTAATATGGAAGTTTAAATGAAAATATATATTCTATATAAACTTGTGCCTCGTGCACTACTATGATTCTGATTACAATGTTATGTAATGGTTTTTATAAAATGTTTTATGTTGTGAGATAGGAAACTGTTTTTCCTAAGCTTATGCTTACTTAGTTTTATATCATGTTATAGATAAAGATAAGACATAGGTTGACTAGGATGGAGGACAAGGGTGGGCATGTGTACAAGGAGTGTTGGATTGAAACGGAGTTATGTCATGAAAAGAATTTAAACTCAAACAACATTTCATATATTATGTTCTGTATTTTTATTTGTTTGAGAGTCAGTTCTATTTGTAATATATTCTTTTGAACTTATGTTTTGTTGAATACAATTTGTATTTTAGATTTTTAGTTTCTTAGGTTATTTATTAAAGAATATGCTATATAGTTCATTTCTTCATAATTAGTCTTAA
Source organism: Artocarpus heterophyllus (assembly GCA_025403435.1). Classification (NCBI taxonomy): domain Eukaryota; kingdom Viridiplantae; phylum Streptophyta; class Magnoliopsida; order Rosales; family Moraceae; genus Artocarpus; species Artocarpus heterophyllus. Next base: position 1,510,535 of record JAJQZP010000047.1, read on the forward strand.
TTAGTTGTTTGATTAGAAGTTAGGAGTGCTTGCATTATATTTATGAATTTGTATTTGCTAAATATTAGTTTTTTGTAAAGTAAGTTTTCTACAGGTGGTCGGTTAGCTAAATGTCTTAGGTGTTCTATTAGGCTAACCAAGAAGGAAAAGCTAAATTTGGCAATTAATAAAAAAAATAGATGTATTTCCTAGGATATTTCTCTAAGTGTTGTTGATTATTTTGAACTTCTTATCAGTAATTATTAAGTTTAACATAAAAGCAACATTCCTTAAGGCGCCCGTAAGGGCGCGTTGTAGCAAACAAACAACGCAATAAGCCAAGCTACAAGCAATAGAGGAACCAGTCGTAATATTATGGTCTCATCCTAGAGAAAAAGAAATAAAGATGACAAAAAATCAATCGAAACATATATCGATTTTTCATCTTGTATCTTCTCATTGTATCCTTCTTCATGTGACATCCGTCTTCAATTTTCAATCTCATATAGATCAAAAATTTTATTTTTTTGGTTATCATAAAATTTCATGTTTCTCAAAATCGTCTCAAAAACAAAAATAAAAAACTACACTGAAAAACGCACCAATTTTCTAAAAATGGTTTTGTCCGAGACCAGCCTGTTGGTCTGTAATCACTAGCTAGCTGAAAAAAAACTAATTAATCAACAAATAATTAATGCAAAAAATTTAATCAACCATAATTAATTAATTGCATTCACCACATAATCTTATGACAACATATAACTATATATAAAAACCCTAGAGTGCCAACTCTCTAAAAAATTCAATTCAAGCATAGGAGAGCTCAAGTTTACATAATTATTGACACAAGATGGCAACAAACTCATAAAATCAACGTAAAACCTATCTCTGATATTAGTTGTTAGAAAACGTGAACACAGTAGAATTTTAAAAATTTTAAATCAAAGCCTTTTTTCAAATAACAAGTTAGACATGCTATGTATATAAATTAATTAGGATCTTATGTACCTCTTAGAATTGAAACCGCACTTTTGACAAGAAAAAACTTCAACAAAACTGCTACTGAGAATTGCAGCTGGAAGAATTTTAATGAACTAGTCTTCTTTGTTATTCTCTTTTTCACGACTAGAATGTGAGTGGGCACACGTCATTCAATTTTCCTCTTGGTAATGTTTCCTTCCAACCACAAGAGAAAACCAAGAGCTAAGATTCGAATTCGGGATATTGAATAATAACCCTACGGGAGTTTCATATTTTATCTCTTTAGAATACTCTCTCTAAATTTCTCTAGTGATCTTAAAACATTAGGAACAAGTGTCCTATTTGATAGTGGCTGGTGTGGAGTCAATTCTACTTAGATAGGGCTTCTAAATTCAAAACTAAGTTAAAATCTACATCAAAACGTGTGAAAGATGCATATCAGGATTATGCTCAACTAGCATGCCAGTTGTACTGTTTTGTGTAACTAAGTTACACTCCACCGGCTAGTCAGACTTGGTCATTGGTTTGCTGATTTGCCTAGTTTTGGAAGTTTCTATATCTTATTCTACATGGGAATCTTAGATAGAGTCTCAGTTATAATTCAAATAATGTAATGGAGAAGTTATCTAATTAAAACAATCATATACAGATAATATCGTATCAAATAAAATATATATTCAAATAATTCAACATGTTTGTCTTGAATTAATTTATAAAATTAACTCAACCAATACACTAATATGAATTATTAAATCCAATCAGTCAAATTTAAACCAATCTAAGAATTAACATAAGTTACAAATATATATGAAAAAATATGCCATATTGTCACTGGAAATATTGTGAGCTAACAAAGGAGACTCAATGGACATATATAGATCAAGCTCCAATAATTATAAAATAACATAACCCCGACACATTCATTTTATAATTATCAACTCTTAAGCTATTCATTAAAAGCTTAGAACTACATTTTCGAACTATATATAAATTACAAAGCACTACTAAGTTAATCATCCATGACATATCATAATATGTAACATCCCCATAGGATATTCATAATCAATTTAAGGATAAAATTCTATTGTACCTTCTCAATTATTTTTATCTTATATTCTATTATCTCACCATTAGATAACTCACTATTCACAATCAACACAAATAGTATACTATTCAGTTACACCTATGTATCTAAAGGGTTAAGCGCTCTAGTTTTTTAGTTATAGGATAATGCCTATAAGAGAATATCATTAACTCTACAAAAGAGCTATAGATTTCATATCTATGAATAACGAGTCTACGTCAATAAAAGTCATGTCTCCAATGTACCAACATGTGTACCTTTATATAATTCAGGATGTCACCTTTTGATACATCAAAAGACACAAATCAAGAATACAGGCCTATTAATTCATTTCAAGATTAAGATATGACACATATGATTGTCTAAAGTAAATTTATTTAAACAAATAGAATTATTCATTAAATCAATTTAACTTTTGTGTCGATCCAATATATCGTCACTTATGATAATATACCAATGTTTTTATTCACGGAATCCAACTCCGATCACCAAGACAAGCCATTTCCTATTAGGGATATAGATACCATAATAATCTTTACATGAATAAAGTGTCTAACTTTATTCCTTCAATTGCAGATCTTTTTATTTAGACCATCAACTTTAAAATTCACGTCTTTCGCATAATCTGTCAATCCTATGCATGATCTTAAAGGTTTAAATTGATAGTTTTAGACTTTACTTTGCTTATCGTTTGTTATGTAATCATCAAGAAAATCCTAGAATTAAATAGTGTAATTTACATATTTAAATCAAGGATTTCCCTAGAAATATTATGCACGAATTTCGTGATTAAAGAATTTATAGAATTAATATATGATTATTCCAAAAATTCTATAATAGATTCTATAGTTAAATTAATTAACTATCGTAATTTAATAAAGGGATTGATAAATTTTATTGCAACTAAGGCGGAAGGAATTTATTTGTAAAGAACCTAAGAAATTTAATTATGAGAATTTCTAGATGCAATACTAAGTTAATAGTGTATCGAGAAACACCCTATCGCAAATTAGAGCCATAATTGCCAAATTAGTCAAAAAATAGAGCTTTGCAAGTAGCCGTAATGACAGAAAATACTATGTAAACTTGGATAGTGACACTATTAAAAACTATGTCATTGTAGAGTTTAGATACTAAAAAAATCACATTTGGACTTTTATTAAGTTCAAAATAAATTTCTAGACTTAATGCAGTCAAAATCGATACACGATTAACTTTTATCGATATCGATTTATACTGTGATTGGCGTGTCACAGTATATGAAAAATAGGAGAAGACCTATCAAGTAATAAAATCTTATGTCGGTTAAATTAATTATTGTTGACAGTATAAAATTTGCCTACTTGTGGAAAACTTGTAAGCATAAGTAAAGGACAAGAATCCCTTGATTTAAGCTTCCACCTCATAATGAATGTCCTTTGGCATTTAATAAAATAAAACTTACACTCCACTCAACCTCATAAATGGCACCACCTTTAGGAAAGCTTAAGCTTAGTCTAAGCTTTATCAAGTCACTTAAGTGATTAGTTAAGCATGAATTAAGTGGGAAAAATTAGATTAGGCAAGACCTATATGAGGAAGGCCATTAAAAGCATCACAAAGTTTTTTCACATTTTCCCCACTCTACATTCTCCACCAAGTACCACAAGCCCCCAAGTGACAAAAATTTTCCCCATTTCCCTCTCTTCTCCACTGTATGTCCCCTAGTCCCCAAGAAGAAAAATTTCTTCCCTATTCTCTCCATTCTCCACCATGCATATTAAGGGCTCCCAAGAAAAGATTTTTGTTTCCCAATTTCTTTTCCAAAAACCAAACAAAAATCAAGCTACATTCCAAGTATTGTCCCACCCTTGTCACAACCCAAAAACTGGCTCCAACAAGGAAGAAAAAGAAGAATATAGAGAAGATTTTAGAACATTAGGATTAAGGTAATATCTACACCTTTTCTTTCTCTCCATTTTCCTTAGCAAAGAAAAGAAAATATGTTGCTTAGATAGCATTTATGTGATGGCAAAAAACAAGTTAGATTCTTACATGATAAAGTTTTGATCTAGTGTTAGAACAAGAAGAGAAGAAAAAGTGGAGTTTGAAGCCTTAAGAACACCTTCACAAAAGCAGTCTCTAAGGGTAAGCAAATCTAAACTTTTCCTTAATTTTTTTAGGTTAAAGTTTACAACTTTAGGAGAGATTTGATGATTGGGTGAGGAAATGGGTTATAATAATTATTTATGTGTTGTTAAGTGTGGCTTGTGCTTGTATGATATGCAAAAAGTTAGTACATACATGCTAAGATTATTTTTTTGCAAGTTTTGGTTTGTGGATAAAATTTTCACAAACTTTGAATGCGTAAGCGGAGACTTAGAGTCAATTTTTAAAACTTTACCGAATACAGGACTTTTTGTTTTTGACATTTTGAACAAAAACCCGAGACTACAAAAAAACACAATTTTGACTCTAGATAGGCCTACCGAATAATTTTTAGGGACTGCCAAAAATAGTCTTGAAAACTATCTAAAAAAGCCCCAAAACTGTTTAAAATAGTTTGTAAAAGTTGTCCAAAATAGCTCCAGCACTACTAGAATTGTTTTGCTATTTTTAGGCCATTTTGGGTCTGAATTTTACGTTTTGCCAAACACGAAATTTTAAATTTCGATGAGATGAACAACTTTTGTGAAGAAATTTTCTCCAAAATCTACTACTAAAGTATAGTTATGGACAGTTTTCCAAAACAGTTTAAAAACTGCATTTTTGCATAGAAAATTGTTTTAAAGTTTCGAGGCCAAATTGCAATTTTTGCAAAACATGAAAGTTTTAATTTGCAACAAAATGAAGAACTTTTGTGAAGAAAGTTTTGTGAAATACTACTTTTAAATTGGACTTTAAATTAGACATATAAAAACAGTCAAAACTTTTAATCGATAAAAATTTCAAAGTTTTAACTAAGAAGCAATTTCGTCCAAGAAAAATGATAATCAGGACTTCAAATACAAACAAGAAAATCATTGAAACACACGTTTAAAAATAAGTGACTTTTATGGAGGAAAACTTTAAAAGAAAAACTGTATTTACTATACGAATCACGTAAATCTTGCAAACTAATCTACTAGTACCAGTTTTTATAAACAAAAATTGAGTGACTTTAAAATTTGATTTTTCACTAAACTAAGAAATTATAGTACTTTTGAAAGATTATATAGCCTGAGATTTAGTGGGTTAACAATTTCGGGCATTGTTTTATAGAGGGATTTTTATTTAAAGTTCCAAGCTAAACGGGTAAGAAATTCAAGGATGAACTTTAATTGTTTTCAATTGAACACTAATTTTAATACCATAATGTAAGGTACGGGTCCAATGCACGTTTCAGTCTAAGATGCCGCTAGCGACATAGTCTATTGGTAGAATATACATGACAATATGATATCATTTTCGGGCTTACGAACTTAAAAACCAATTACAAGCCCATTAAATGAATTTAAATTAAGCCCAATTAGGACTTAAGGTAAGAATCATGAATTTAAGAAATGTCTAATTTAGTGGATTAAAGTCTCACGGATTTAAGGATGATACATAATTTATTAATTGTTTTAAAATTAATTTATCAACTTGGATACCAACAAATGGCAATAAGCAAAAGTTTAAATATTATGAGGATTTAGTAAAAATAATCCTTGTAATAGAAATGATGAAGTTCATAATCCATTGATAAAAGAATTTACGATCTAATAGAGTGATCGAATTCTTGTGGTTATGCTAAAATCCAAATAGCATAAATAAAAGTATTCTTACACATTACAAATGGGTATTTTGTACAGATTTATTTCCATTAAAAAAGAAGAAATTCAGAATCTATAGGGAAGCTTCCTTCACTGAAACAGGTAAGTATGAATCTCACCTATAGTGTAAACAGTTTTTAAATAAAACCGTTTTTACATAATTTCCAACAAATATGAAATGCATGTTTAGTGATATGCCCTGCTATAATTTTGTTAGGACATATATGTTTATCTAAGATATAATGAGTTAGCATCTTGTGAAGATATGAACAATGTGTGATGTATGCTATATTAAAATATGCTATTTACTTGCTTTCAATTAAGCATGTTTTTAGTATTGATATGTAGTGCTATGTAGTAACATATCATACTGCATACACATAATAATATAAGTAAAACTAAGCAAGATAAGTTAAAGTTATCGTACCAACCTCTTGACCCACAGAGAGGATTGATTGAAAAAAAGAAGAAGAAGAAGAGAGAAGATGGTGTTGTTGGGAATTTGCAAATCCTAATGACATCAATACAATTTATGATCTCAGTGTCGTTAGGCACCTCGCAACCTTGACTTCCCGATGATCACGCGCGCAGCTGATATGATCACCTATGTCAAATAGTAAGTTAAGTTAAAGTTCAGATAATTGAGCATAAAACAAATCAATAAACAAGCATAAAATGACCATGCATTGATTTATCAAATGATTTTTCAAATTGTTTTGTGAGTTGAACTTCCTACTTACTGAGCAAAAGCTCATTTAAGTGTGTTCATACTATAGATAAGGAACCTGTCAGCATCACTTGACTAGGTAATGGCGAGTGGTAGACGAACGATGGAGATGTGTACAGATACTGTTCATGCAAAAAAAATGTATTTCTGCATGTTGCCTTCTATAAAATTTAGCACATATGTAAAATTAAGTAATTTTACATAATGAGCCTTTTCTGCGTTATGTTGCCTTCTATAAAATTTAGCACGTATGTAAAATTAAGTAATTTTACATAATGAGCCTTAGAGATCGAGGCTAAAGTCATTCGACCTTAGATTTAAAAGAAAGAAAGAAACGGATGTAAGATTTTCTACAAGAAATATATAAATATATATATATATATATGTATATATAGATTTTGCAATCAACGAATGCATATAATTTTTCTGATAAGAAATTATAGAAGTAAATGGTTTTAGAAATGTTTTTAAAGTATCATTTTGAATCAAGGAAAGTATTTAAATCAAGAAAAGTATTTAGAAGAATAATTTTTAGAAAAATTTATCATGCTAGATTTAAAGGATTAATTCTTAATAAGTTATTGTTATTTGTTATTAATTCTTAATAAGTTATTGTTATTTAAAGAGGCATGAACATAAAGAAGACATGTTTGATATATGAAACAATTAATAAACTCTTTACTGATTAAATGTCTCCAAAAAAACTATTATATCATTTAATCCTTATGGCACTTAGTGTAACAGTTTGTAAACAACAAGATGTTTGAAAAGTGCAAATTTGTTTGGCGGGCATTACAGTTTGGCATGTTATTTAGGATCATAAACATTAAGAATTTGTTAGATTTGATGATAAATAAAAAACTTTTTCTATTATCTATCGAAACACAAATTCTAATTTTATTTCGTATTCAAATTAACGCTTTAAATACACATTCAAATGTCAATTTAGATATCAATTCAAATCACATAACTCAAATCAAAATAATCTAAATCAACACAATTCAATTCCATTTACCAAACAGACCCTTAGTATCGATAAAATAAATTACATAATTCTTTCAACTTTTTCTCTCTTAAAAGGTATCTTGTGATGTGAATTATGTGATATGGTAGTCATGTTTCTCAACAATGAAATAGTGAACAAGTTTTGCTAAATTCTTGTACTTCTGTTAATTTTACATGATTCCGATATAATTTATTAATTCAAAATTTTTTTTTTAATACTCTTGTAATTTTTAACCAATCATAATTATATATTGATTCTTAGATCAACATGTTATCCCTTACTGATGTACAATTTTTAGACACCAAGTTTTGATTAATTAAAAACATAAATAGTGGTGAATAACTTCATCATATTTAGTAAGTTTTTTTCATTTAAAAGCTTCTGTGAAGTGAAAAATTTTCTTTCTTTTGTTGAAAGAGAAATTTGCATGGGGTGAAATAGAGAATGGGCCTTTTCAACTTATCTCTTTAGCTCTATGTCATTCTCTTATATTTATGCCTCTAAAAGGACAAATATTTATAATGTAGTCTTTAACAAGTGCACACTAGCGGAGCTGTGCATGGCCGAATGAGGCTAGCCACCCCTCTGAATTTTCAAAATTAAACTATGACCCTTCAATTTTTTTTTTACTTTTTAGTTTTGCCCCTGTGATAAGATTTAATATCTTCATATATGCTCTTACTAAACTTTTTTTTAATTTATCTTCTATATTTTTCTATAAACAACTTTAATCCATTTAATCATGAGCTATTGTAATGTTTTTTATGATTTATATATATTGGAGATTTTTATGGTTTTTTGAGATATATAATTGATTATAACGATAGTTGGAATTGAATCATAATTATACCTTTTTAGTCAAAAGTTGATTTTAACTAAAAAAATACCTAAATTCCGCATATTTTATAATTTTTTCCTTATTCTTTTTTTTTTCTATTTTATTAATGACATTAAGATCTCTGTGTAGTCAAAATTTACTAGTGATGAAGGAAAAGATAAGAATTGAGCATAATTTGTAATTTAAAAGTAGCAAAATATTAAAAAAATCCAAAAATATATGGTTGATTTTTATAACCTCAAAGTGTAAGTGTTAAAATACCAAAAAAAAAAAAAACTTTTTATGGTAAGGTATCATTATCGATGTGATCAAATCCATATTAAAATAAAAAATATGCATAAACAATTTTTTATTAAGCTATGATGTATCAAGACAAGGCCCGTCGGTAGCTTTTTTTTTTTCTTTTCTATATCGTAAAGTTCTCTATATGTTTGGTACTTCCTAAAAAAATTATTGTACTGTTTTGTGTATTTTTTTGTGTCATTTATTTAGATTCTTTTTGAAAAAATAATTTACCACAATGCCATACTGAGATTGAAGATTGGCTCGCCACTGCAAATGCATAAATATTTTTGTTGACACACTACAAGCTCACTCGAGAAGAGTGAAATTTACATTTGTAGACATTAATGTTATGTTTCGTAGAGTAGAAATAGTGGAATAAAAGAAAGTAGTGGTATAAAAGAAATCATCAGAGGCATTTTAGAGTTAAAAAGAGAATATTACTTTATTGGATAGAAAGGAATTAGGAAGGAATGAAGTAGAAAAATTCATAGGCCCCAAAACTTCTAACCTTTCAAGTTAAAAAAAAAAAAAAAAAAAAAAACCTTAAAGGGAAAATAGTAAATTAAGACAATTCTTCTACCAAATATTAGGAAAGAAAAACTATTTCTTACCTTGCCTTTTGTTTTCCTAACTGGGATTTTTATCCTTCCTTTCTCCCTATTTTCCACTCGTTTACCAAACATAGTACAAGTTGTTAACTTCTGCCAAAGCCAAGAAAATAATATAAACATCTGCTTATTAAAAAAAAAAAAATCCATTCTCGTAATTCAAATTCCAATCCAAGAATTCCGTAAATCTACCAAAAAAAAAAAAAAAAAAGAAACCCAAGAATTTGCTTGCTCAAATGAAAGGACATTAATTTTTGTCTCAAAGAGACATGGTATTATTTAGAGAGAGAAAGAGCAATAATTATTTAAGAACACTATTATAGAGGGGCAGTTGATCAGGCATATGAAAAGAAAGGGATTTGGAGGTGCAGAATCCATTTACAGAGATCCCCCACTCTGTCTCTAACCACGTTCTTTCTCTGAATTTCTCCTAATTTTCTCAGCCTTTTGCAGTCTTCCCTTCCCTTCTTCTTTCTTTTTCTTTTTTTTTTCTTTTATTTATTAGTGCTACAACGGTCGACAGATTTTGCGTTCATTTAAGTTCTGTTTTCCTTTTTGGTTTGTTTGTCTCTTAGGCTTGGGCTCCTGCCTCTACTTTTATTTTGCATAAAACAGTCCTATTTAACTCTATAATATTACAATCCGCTGTTGATAAAATTGTAGGTCTTAATTTAAAAAGTGCACTATATGTTAGACTAAAACTTACAGTTTTACGAGTAGTGGAGTTTTAATCTTATAGGGATACAAATGATTTTTCTTTTGCATTTATCACGACACAAAACTTGTTAGGGCCTAAGGTTAAATTTGCGCGCCAATCTTCAACCTAACAGGAGAAGTCTTTGGAATACCCTACAACTTTGTTTTAAACTGTTTTACTTGTGCCTCGGATTCTCTGTTTTGTGTACATATTTTGTCTTAAATTATGTTTGTTTTATAATCTATTGGTTGGTACACTGATACGTATCTTTTTTTCTTCTCTCATATTGCGCATAAGATTCAATACTCCACAATATCACTTTGAGATATTCCTCTATGATCAGTGTATTATGTTGTATTGTTACGCAGTGACATGAGTTAAAACTAAGTTGATCTCAAATAAAATTAGATCGGATCTTTTTTGTTATACTGATATCTTTTAAGATTTTTAATGATAAAATAAATATAAAAAACGGAAGATTTTGATGAAAGGGCCAAAAAAAATCCTAATTGGATAAATGGTCTTTTTTTTTTTAACTAAAAAATACGTTTTTCTATGCAGGTAAAATGTCCCAGTTTTTTTCAAAAAAATAAGAAAAATAACTGTAGCAGGATAAGAAACCTCAACATGATGAAAAAAAAAACTAGAACCGTTTTGATGTCCAAAAAGCCTTTTTTTATGCCAAAAACTGTTCACAAATATTTAGACCATTTGTCCAAAAAAATTTTCCCATAAGGCCATTTTTAAAAATCCCTGATAAAAAACAGAATGACATCGGTCATCACTTTTTATTTAGCAAAAAAAAAAGTATATATTTTGTATGCGTTTTCATTTTAATTTAATTATGATCGGATTAAATGTTTACAAAAGATGGATAAGTGCTACTATCTTTTTTTATTTTATTTTTCCTTGTCCAAAAAGCTACCTTTTCCGAGCTTTAAAACGTGTGAAAAGTGAACCAAAAAGAAAATCCCAGCCTGCCTTTTCATAAGCAGCCTTGGTTAAAGAACATAATTAGCTTTATTAAATTTTGAATAGTAAATGACGTGCTTATTGAGTTTATTTACTTGATAGATCACGTCTAAATTAGTTATCCATAGGACTCAGATATATTATGAATATATAAAGTTTCACTGAGTTAATTGTCGTTACTATTTATCTGACTAAAGTGTATTTATAGCATTATTTTTTAACCAAAAAATCTTCTTTAGTATAATAATACTTAATCACGCTTGTGGTGCTTTGATCACTACGTGTTCACATAAAGTCATGATAGAGTGCAATTAGGCATAAAATTATTAGTAATGAACGGCATTAATATGTATCAACAAGCATTTAAGAATTTGATTATAAAAAAACACATGCTTAATAATATGGAGAATTATACCATATTATTACAACAGGGTTCTAAACCATCGTATTTTTATCAAATTATGTAAAAATTATAATACTTGACGACGGAAAAAGTCAACAATAAGACCTCTCACATAATCGTACAAAATTGATTACTCACATTAAATAATAAATAAAAATATAAAAAATAAATAGGAATACAAGAATTTAAATTTGGGCCCGTTTGGTAGAGGTATTCGAATTATGGTGATTTGAATTCTTTTTAAATAATATTGTGATTTGGATTATGATTTGAGTAATGTGATTTGAGTTATAATTCGAGTTAGTGTTTGGTTGGTAGAGTATTTAAAATTATATTTGGATAGAATATTGAAATATGTGTTTGGTAAGTTTTTAAATCCTGATTTGAGTTATGAATATGTGTTTGGTACATGTGAGATTTAGATTAAGAATTTTGGTGGCCTTTTTGTCAAAATCAAAAATTTTCTTTTACAAAAATAACACATTTTTTAAAAAGAGCATAAAATGGTATATGAATAAATTAGTTTCATTTGATTGAATGCAATAAGAAATCAATATTTGGTACACATGAACACAATACGAAAAAAAATTAGAGTTATAATCGTATTAAAAAGTCCTCTTTTTGTTGCCTCTTGAATCTTGTTGCCATGTACATGCTATTATCTATTTGCCAAAATATCCAATTCTCTCTCCAATCAATTATGTATTTGCGAGAAAAAATTTATTTCAATCCATACAAAGAATTTGCTCCTTTTTCAATGTCATTGTATACAGGAGGGGGAAAAAGTGTTTATTTTAGACGACAATCCAAAACGTAGCAACGTTCCAACATTAATGTAGTAAGCTGTATTGAAATACTAATGCCGAGTTGTGTACCAAGGGCGTTGGGCATAAGCTTCCCACATTTGATTTGCCATCGCATCCCTACGAGCATTCATGCTGGCATTATCACCTCTATTTTGAATAAATGGGCTGACATCAACCCCATCGTCGTCTTGCAACCCATCTTCTTCGTAGATATTTTCTCCTTCTATCTCAGCCACTGGTAGTGCATCATCATAGTATTGCTGAAGTATCTCATCATTGCTTTGCCACATGCGTATGAAGTTGTGAATCACAACACACGCAATTGGGATCAACTTTTGTTTGTCGTATGTCGTCCCAGGGCGGTTGTTTGATGGTCCACTAGCCTTAATAACAAAGCTCTCTCATTTTGTCGGGTCCAATTAACGGTTGCCTCATCATCATTCCTCTTCTTTCCCATCTTGCCCATTTTGAGTCAACAGTCCATAGAGCGCACAATAGCCAATGCATATGACATTTTGCAATGAAAAGAATGTGAAAATCTATTTAGAATACGTGTTGAGATAGAAATGGCTCAAACTGTAATTGCTTCATCCTTTTCACATTAGGAGCATAACTATTGTCGATTGCCACTTAAGACGTCCACAACGATGCTACGATCGATTGGTACACACAAGGACATGTGGAAAACGAAAGTTGCACAATGCCACAATCATGTGCATAGCCAACCGAGAGCACACTAGCATATGAAGCCCATGACAATCCACAATAATAAAGCTTCAACCAATGTGAGGAAGCAGAATTAGTTTCATCATAGCCAGCCCTTTCTCTAGGGTCATAATGTAGTACCAGTGATCTTATCAAGTTTAAATTCTTTTGATTAAAAAAAATAGACAAGACAAAACGATCAGCAATGTAGGTGTCAATTGTTATAAGAACAAGTGTAAAACAAATTACAAGTACACAGTAATAGGTTCACACGTAACATATCATAGTTCACAGTTGATTGAATACAAATAACAAAAACCAAGGCGTGTTATACACTGCAAATGACGTCTTCCACCACATGGTTTGGTTTGTGGAGAATACAACAACAGATTACAGGAAAAACCGAGAAGAGTTAAAACATTGGTATGAGAAGAGGAAAAACCGAGAGTACAGGAAATGCATGATGCCTTCATATCATCTAATCTGTGAATCAAATTGAAGTACAAATTGCTAAAACTCAATGAATTAGTCATAATGCATATATTATTGGGTTGATTAGTTATTAGCTTACAACAACAACACTAAAACAAAACCACCACCACCACTGCCAACAACAACAACAACAACAACAACAGATTAAAAAAGCAAAGGAAAGCAAATATGTATCACTTTTTTCCAAAGAAGGAGTTCAACAGTTCATTCCATTTGGCTATGATATGCAATTGGTAGCAATTTCGTTCTAAACAACTTCACAAATTATCAATCACAGAAGGTAATAACACATCAGGATATATGTCAACAGAGATAATCTCTCGTCTAAAGGACCTGTTTCAAGCCATTGAAAATGTTGAACCAAAACAACAAGAAAGAACATCAATGGATTAGTTCAACATGGTTTGAACTGATAGATGTACTAGAGAACCGTGAACTACTGCATCAGCCAAAGAACAAAAGCAATTGGAGAAATGAAAGAAATCAGTGGATCGTTCTCAGCCGTTCCAACATTCTGAGTAACCGTATTAACTAGGGATGCCGATTATGAAGACGAACCCAAACTCCGGAGAGCTCAAAGAAATAAAAACGAAAAAAAAAAAAATCTACATCCAACAAAAACAGAGGAACATACCAACCATAAGTTAACAGAGCATTGCAATATCCCCAAACTCGTATAAAGACAAGATCCAGAAAAAACAAGAACAAGAAAAAGAGGATTTGAGGTCGAATACTTACCGTGTTTGAGGCAACGGATGATTGGGTAGACTCCGGCTGAATATCGGCAACTCGCGAGGACACTGGTCGCCTACTCCGATTCAAACAACGATAACACCTCAATAATGGTCGGTGGGCCCGATATGGTCTACGGTGGGCAGATCTATATCGACGGAGAAGACGACCGAGTTGAGGGCCGAAGCTCTCACGGTGGGGAACGATGGTTGCCGTTTCGACAGAGAGAGTGTGACAGGGAAGAGAGAGAGACGCAGAGAGAGCTTTTGCAGAAAATGGTGGGTTTCCAACCATACATGCTCAGTTGGGGGATTTATTGCAAATCCCTCAACGGTAAAAAATATTGGTGAAGAAATTGCAGAGAATCTCTGCGAAGAGAAGGGGAATCACGCGAGTCATGCTCAGAGGCATACCACTGTTCTTCAGTAATTGGAGTCCCAAGAAAACAAGGGGGAGCTAAACTCGAGAACTGGAGTGGAGAACCCAAAAAATGATTCAAATACCTCACACACCAAACGAGGACTTTGAGGACTTGTAATACCCGAGTAGGGTTTTGAGTTAAGTGAGTTATAAAAATCATGCTACCAAACAGGCATCAAAAGGCTATGTCCACTATAGTACTTGAGGATTTTCATTATTTTCAAAAAGGGGTTATAGAGAGAGAATGCCTATAGCTCTTTAAGCTTGTAAATAGCAATTACGACTTTATCATGGAATTCCTCCCTATTATATAGACCCTCATATTCTGAACGTAAAGGTTTAGTATATAAATATTAATAATCTCTTGTTTTCCTAATTTGGAATTTCTTATGTTGGAAAATTTGTAGCTAGAAAAAGAAATAGGGGCTAAGAAATCCAGAAATTATGAATGAGTTTGAGACGTATAGGAATATTTTTTTTTTTTAAAAAAAAGTTTTATTTATCCCTACTACTAAGTAAACAACATATAGAAGTGTTTTTTCATGAACCGTTGCAACAATATTAACTCATGTAACCTCTCACACATAAAGACACATTTCCATTGTAAAGACATCTCTTCTTGCGGCAACACAACTATTACTACGGATATGTCTATTAGTAATAGGCATTTAAGTTTGCATGAAACCATACAACCAATAAGCATATTGGTTCCAAACGACTCAAAAGACACAACATTTTAAATCGTAATAGCTCAGGCGAGCACCATGACCCGAGCGTTTGGGCACACAGTGCTAAATACACAACACCTAAATTAGTGTTGAAAACCAATGGGTGCCAGGGCACCAGATTTTGGGCATTGCAGCTGCCTTGGCCCGTCGTCAAGGTGCTTAATGTTAGGTTCTCTGCCCTGAAAAGCCTATTTGCTCATTCTAACGTTGTAGCCTCAATTTCTAGCATCGCTGTGCTATACAATGATTCCAAATACACCAAAAATTGTGCACTTTCATATTCTTTTGTGGATCTTTGATCTTATAACACTTGAGAGATATATTACAATCTCTCTTACATGTCAATCTTCTTCGAGGCCAACCTTCATTTTTGGTTTATTTTTGCATACTTGCCAACTAAATCTTGTGATTTTGCATATTTTACATAAAGTATTTTTTTTTTCAATCTTATGTGATTCTAGGGATTATCTTTAGTTAGGCACCCACAGTAGTCAGACATTTTTAATATTTTTTGTTTACCAATGTAACATCATTCATATATGTGTGTGTGAAACAATTTGCTTTAGTGTAAGTTTTATAGTACAATACTAGTAACATTGAAGGTTATACTTAAACAAACTGAATGTTATGCAAATGTATGAACAATGTTACATTAAGAAACGAAAAATATAACAAGTCTCATATTAATTAGTATAGACTTTACTTATAATCCTAATGTGATAATAACTATACATTAAATATATATTTTTTGAACTTGATGATAAGAAATTCAAACTCTTTACTTTAAGATAAAACCGAATATAACTTTAACCTAGGCACATAAGTATTTTTTCCTCAGTCCATAAAATTCTAATGCGACAATAACCTCTACCCATGAAGTGTTTTTTTTTTTTTTTGGGTCATGTACAGTGGGTCCAGATTTTTTTCCCTCCTTTTGTTAACAGTGGCATAGGATTTGTGCATGGGTTGGGGAAAACCTGCAAATGACACTGCAATTACATTACAGACGCATTGGGAAAGTTGTGGGGAATGACACCCTTTCCACGTCTGCCCCAACAAGGGCAAAAGTCCCAAAAGTGGCACACAAAAAATAAAAATCATGGGGTCCCCAGAAGGGCAGCAAAGACCTGGTCAAACCTACATAATTTCAGTAAATCTCAAAATCCGGGGACAACATTATAGTATTGCATAAATCTCATTTTTTTGTATGAAAAATAGACAAATTTAAATAAAGGACATTAAAGATGGATCGAAAACAGAGGCCTTTTAGGGTAGGGTAAGATAGCGAGATTCCTTTTTGTGATTTTTGATTCACTGATTTGAACCCAAAATATTTCAATTTGAATTGGTTATGGTGTTCTCTCTCATAGTGTTCGAACTGCAATTTGGCCGGCGATCCAAACATTTACTGGTATTATTTTCTCATGGGATGGGACGATTGACGACTATACAACCATACATATTACTCAGCACAGAAAAATTAGAAAAGAAAGAGAGAAAAAAACACCATATATAAACAAAGTTTAGAAAAAGCAAATATTTAATCATTATTAGGGTATTATTTATTTTCTTGGGGTAGGCTTTTTGCCTAAGGCTGCTTGCTATGGGAATTGGGAGAAAGAAAGGATAAAGGGGTTAGACTGACAAATAGCAAAATATGAACAGACATGGAAAAGAGAGAGTGACTACTCTACACCAGATTCCCCACCAACACGTCTCCGCCGTGAATTTGGTCGTTAGGCACTTTTGTCTGCCGCAGTGGCGCAAACAAAGACATCTTGGTTTGGAAATTTCATTTGAAACTAAAAAGTTTTAAGCTACAATATAAAACTCACATAAATTAAAATTTTTAAGTTTTAACTATAAATTTTAATTTTAATGTTGTTTTAAAACACACACAATAACAAAAAAAAAAAACTAATATTTAAATATTTAAAAAGAGAAAACAAATGCTTGGAAAACGACACCTATGGACCTATGGTGTGCGCTTTCCATTTTTATACGTACTATATTTTTATACGTACTATCTCTTGTAGTGTCAAGCCATTCTACATGCACGTTGATAAGATTTATGCGACCTTTGGGCACGTGGGACAAAGATGGCCCGTTTGACAATGTTTTTTAATTTTTTATTTTTAAAAAAATTAAAAATAAGAATATTTTAAAAAATATACTAAGACTGTTTTTAAAATTATGTTTGGTTATATATAGTGGTATGTTTTTAAAAATAATTATTTTTTAATAAAAAATTATTAATATAAATAAAATCTAAATTTAATTTTTTAAAAAATAATTAATATATTAATAAATTTTTTTATTAATATAAACAATAGGAAGAGCCTTTTCTCTTCATCTTCCTCTCCTCCAATGAGGAGAGATGCTAGTGATGGCCACCTCGGAAAACCAAACCCACTTCCAATGGCCCCGAACACCCCCGACATCCTGGCCACACCCTGACCGAACCACCCCCACGCTGACCAACCAAGCTCCATGCACCCCTCCCCCTGACGAACTCAATTCCACCCCTGACGTCCTAACGAACCTAGTTTCACCCCCGACAGACACTCACCCCCACTCCCAACGAACCTAGTTTCACCCTCGACGGCAAGCTTCGTAACAAGATCCAAGCTAAGATTCTTGTCGCTAACAGTCTAGGTGGGTCAGTTGGGTCGTCGACAGGGTGAGAGGAGGAGGAGGAAGAGGGGTTGGGTTCTGGATTGAGGAGAAAGAAAGAAATAAATAAATAAAGATAGATAGATAGATAGATAGATAGATAGATTGGAAAACACACAAAAAAAACAAAAACAAAAAAAACAAAACAAAACAATTTTTTTTGTTTTCATTTTGGCACTTTTTTTTTTCTCAAATTTTAGAATTGTTTTCAAAAAATTTTGAGCCCAAAACACTACCAAACAAAGTTTGAAAATCATTTTCAATTTTTCAATTTTTGAAAATGGGAAAAAAACTTTTTTAAAAGGGAACCAAACAGTCCCTAAGGTTTTCATTTTTTCCTGTTCTAAACGAAAAAGATATGTAGCTTTAATTGATGCAAATTTCACTTAAAAAAAATTGATGCAAGTTTCACAGTTTTAGTTTTCAGTATTTATAACATTGCCTCAAGAATATACCTTCCATCCCTCTAAAATTATATTTTATCCCACTAAAATTTTATATCTTATTTATTTAATTTTTTTTATAATATTAATACAAACTCCGCCTCCCAACCAATTGTAATAGCTCCGCCTTGGCCCCATTGAATAATGTATATCCATATCCTCTTCCACCTTTCATTCTCTCGTTTTCTTCTCCCTTTTATAAGCTTTGAATAATTAAAATTTGAGACGAAATAATATATTAAAAAGACAAATAGGTAAATTGGTCCTTCCCATTTTCCGCAACCAAATTACATCATGAAAGCCAATTTTTCCCCCAAAAAAAAAAAGAAAAAAGAAAAGAAGCCTTTGAATAAGTATCTACACCTTTCTTCAGTATTTTTCCGTCTTTCCATGCCTTCAAAGAATGACCCCAAAAAAAACCCTTCAAAGAAACAAAAAATCAAAAAACAATCTAGAACTATTTTTTTTTCTAAATCCATATGATAAAGTTAAAAGAAACTATTCCAGTCAAATGATTATATATTTCTTTTGTGACAAAAGAGTTAAATTATTGTTAGATTAGGCAGACTTCACATTCACAATGTGACATGTTTTGTTGGAATCAAAATGGGTGGAAAATTGGAAAGAAAAAGTTAGGACTAGATTCTCAACAATGAATGGACATTCAATTCAGCACCACGTAAGTACATTATTTATTTGAATAATTTATTCCCAAGACTAGTTGCCTTGTAATGTTTAAACTCTTAAAAGAGTGTGTGAGTAATGATCCGTTTTTATTATAATATATAAAAATTTTATATTATAAAAATTTTTTTATTATAAAATATAAAAAATTTATACTGTTTATAATTAATTAAATTTATAGTAAAAATTACCTTGACTAAACGGAGGGTTAATAACAGACCAAATGTAGTCCACCACCGACCACCCCAGTCTTAAGGCGGATCAGTCCCATCCATCTATTAAATTATTAAAAAAATGGTCCTCATTTTAACTAAAAAAATGCTAGGGCAAACACCAAAACAAAAAACAAAAAGAGAGTTTGGGATCAGACTGACGTGCAAAAAAACTAGTAAAAAAGCAACCATAGCTGGCGCCTCTGAAATCTTGGCATCATTTCCCAAGCTTTCCACAAAACAACAAATTATCAATAGCAAATTTAAAAAAAAAAAAAGCGAAAAAATAAAACATATAATACAATTCATGTACAGTGACAGATTAGATAAGCTCCAGCTCAACATGTTGAAACATCAAATGGCCCACCAAATAGTCTTCTTCTGAAGCGCGTGTTCAACGAACGTTGTTTGTTTTGGATTTTTCTTTCCCATCAAAACTTTCCGGGCAACCAAACAACGGAAAGAAAAGAAGATCGTCATGATCATCGTGAAGACGAAGAAGGAGAAGAAGAACAAAAACAAGTCCCAACAGTAACAACAGTCTAATCTTAACAACATTAGCTTTTTAGCTTAGGTTAAAAACAGTTAGGGCACAGAATGTTCCAACAAAATACCCTACAAACGAACAACAATTGACTGAACCACACCTCCCCCCACCCAACCAAAAAAAAAAAAAAAAAAAAAAAGTCATTCGACTACATATTTACATCTAAAATTCTAGTAGTAATAACTAATTAGAAAAGAGAATTTAATTCCTCTAATGAAAATTTCCAAGACAAAAAGCCGCGTTGAAACATTACCCGGCTTTTTGTTCTCGGTTCGGTTCGGTCCGTTATTTGATCAGTTTCGTTCGGTCCGGTTCCTGCTGTGTGCGTGTCCATGTCCATGGCTTCTGTTGCTTCCTCCTCCTCCACTGCCATTGTTGTTCCCTTCCGATCTCTTCTGCGGGGATGAAAAGAGCTGAACAAATCCAAACACAGAACCGGACTTGGAAGATCCTCTGAGCGAGCAGACGGGGACGTTGAGAAACGGAGTGATTCTGACATTGGCCGAGTACGATCTCTCCATCCCTCGGTGCTTGAACCTCGGACCGCCATTGAAGCTGCTAGGGCTGCTCGAGCTTCTCTCCAAGCTCTGGAAAACGATCTTCCCCGACGAATTCATCCTAGGACTGTCAATCGATGCTCCCCTGATTGTCGACGATTCGCCGGCCGGCCGCCGAATCGGACTCCTCTCAGTCCTCCCCGCCGTCGCTGGATGGTCCACCGACGATCTCTGCTTGACCACGCGCATTCTCGGCGGCGGAGCATTGTTAGGATTGCGGTGGATAGAGATCGGAATGTTGGCGGTTGGCTTGTCGGAGTCGAGCGAGTGACGAGGGAGATCGTCATGCTCGTGGCCGCCGGAGGAGGAGGAGAGAGAGAGGCGGGAGGAGGAGGAGAGAGAAACGGACTCGCAGTCGGAGTCCTTCAGAAGCGGCAAAGAATCCGATGAGGAAGACGACGAGGACGACGAGGACGATGAAGACCATTTCGAGCTCCGGTTAAGGAAAAGCTTCAGAGACTTGGAAGAAGAGAAAGACGAGACGGTTGAAGATGACGACGATGAACAAGCAGATGAAAACGACACCGTTTTAGGGCTGTTGTTATTAGTGTTGTTGTAGAGCCTCTTCAGCCCTAAGAGCTCCCTCCACCGGCTCGAGCACCTCGGAGCCTTGGGAGAGAACAGGTACGGATCGGATCCGCCGGAGATTGGAGTCTCCGGCGACGCAGGATCGTTGCCCGAGGAGGAGGGTTTGACCGCGGAGAGGTGCAGAGGAACGAGCTTTCCGTCGGAGAAAAGCTTGTCGGCAGGGAGCATGGCGACTGGATCTTCGAGGCGGAACTCGAAGTCGGCCGGATCAAGCGGTGGCAGATCGTCCGCCAGATTCACCGCCGGAGGAGAGGAAGGAGAAGAAGACGACGACGACTCCTGGTTGTTGCTGTTGTCATTATCGTTTAGTGCGTGTTCGGTGTCGTTTTCGTTGGGGAGCTCGCGGCTGAAAGAGATTCGGGGGCTGAGCCAGCCGTAGGAAGGGTAAGCCGCCGTGAAACTCTCCGGCGAGACTCCCATGTTGTTGACGCACGCTGAGGCCATTTGTGATACTGGTACAAGAGAGGAGATGATTATGATATGATAAAAAACCAGTAATCACATCTCAGGAAATGAAGAAGACGAAGAAGATGATGTATAAAGAGGCAGGGTTTGAGTGAAGTTTTTGAGAGAGAGAGAGAGAGAGAGAGAGAACGAGAGAGAGAAATAGCAATGGTCTTGTGTCAAATTACAGAAGGGAGTACGACGATATATGTTATATATAGCAGCTGAATTAAAGAGTGTGATATTTTGTAGCCAACTATGAGACTGAGAGGACTAGGTCACATCGCATCTTTTGTTCTCTCTCTGTCCTTTTTTTTTTTAATGTTTTTCTTAGTTGATATGGGAAGAAGAAATCTTGGGGAAGGATGAATTAATTTATGAAAAATTTTGTGCTGTGTCGGCCACTCACCTGTACAACACCAGCAAACCCAAATTTTTTAATAATGGCAAGTTTGTTGGTACTTTCACGTATTATTTGGCAAAAAATAGTTGTAGTCGTTATCTTAATTATAGATAATATGAATATAAAATTTTTATATGTTATAATGAGAATAATTTGATAAAAAATAATTTTAACAATTTGATAAAAAATAATTTTAGTTATTATTTTAATTATAAATAATATAAATATTAAATTTTTATATGTTATAATAAAAACAATTTTAATTAATAATTTTTATCACAATATAAAATATTTTATAAATTTTAACTTATTATAATGTAAATTTTTTATATACTACTATGTTTAAATTTAAACTTTATATCTAAACACTCTCTAAGAACTGTTATAGATAGGCTATGTTTTTAAACGGTTAATCTAATCAAAATTATTATTAATTTTTTTTTGGCAAAATTTAACCGTCCGATTGGCTCCTTTTTTGTTCCAACCAGAAACTGCCTATTATTTCGGGTGAATAACAAAAACAAGATATACACCTAATTTCATGATCAATACACACGAGGCATCGTGTAGATTCTTCCTTCTAAATTAGCATAACCAAGTGGAAGTGGATATTTTCTATTGCATATGAGAAAAACACTGTCTGAACCCAGACTTACCAAAAGAATTTATTAATGGTTCGAAAATTAACCTCCTTATCGTAAAATCAAAGTCTTAAAATTCAAATTCCCAGCACCAAATTTATTTCCTCAAAAGTCATTCTATTAGCTTATAAATGCATGAGTATACATGAAACGTAGTACTAACTGTCAATTACAACTTTAATAATATAACTCCGCACGACGCTTTTTGTGATAAGAGTAATATGGTGTTTGAAAGAATAGTTCAAACCAATAGTTTAAATTATAAACAGAATAACTCTTAAACAACCTTTATAATTTTGCTCTCAGACACAAATACAATTTTCATGCTAGACAAGTTTTTCTTTCTTAATGAGAATTGGTACAATTTTTTATTTTTTAATGAGACTAGTTCTTTTTAGGCTAGCAAAAGACAAGGTTTTTTTTTCCTTTTTTTTTTTTTAATATGAGATAAGTTCTTTTAAATATATGAAAATTCAATATCTAATATGTCCGGTTGGATTAGGAGGACTTTTGGGATTAGTAACTTAAGAAAATCTTAATTCCAAGGCATTGGATTGATTTGCTAACAAGCACTTCCAATATGCAATCATTATCTGGACTCTCTAATGTCTACATATACATAGGGGAATAATGGAGCACACATATAACTGCAGCGGCGCAATCCAAAGAAAGAAAAGGTGGATTTGATGTTTAGTTAGCAGTAGGGTTGAACAACGGACGATTTGATAGTTTTTAGACTTATACGGTACGGTTTTTTTGGATAGCGAGTTGACGATTAACCAACCCACAAACCGCCCACCACATGACGGGTGGTTTCGGTTTGGTTTTGGGTGGTTGCGGGCGGGTTAAAGCGGTTTAAACCTATATTATTGCCCGATATAAATTTTTAGACCTTTTTTTTAAAAAGTAAAAAAAATTTGTAAAAAATATAAGATGATAATACATAAAGCATTCCCAACAACAAGCAAATTTGATACCTATAGACAGTTACTATATTCAAAAGTACAAATTAAAAAACATAATCATTCACTGCAACAAGAAACATCAACTACAAATGAAGTGATGAACAAAGTCAAGAGTCCATAAAGATTAAAGCCTATTCACTGGCTTCGAAAATAATAGAATGCTACAAATGAAATGATCAACACAGTCAAGTATTCTTTTTCTTTTTAGGGCTTTTCTCTACTAACTTACTTGATTTGAATTTTAATCATTTCACAAAATAATAGGAGAATTTTCAGTTTCCAATATGTCAAGAGACAGCCGAACTCGTGCTTGGAGTATTGGATTGTTCAATCATGTCTAAAATAAGAACAAAATCAAATAAATGATAATGTTTTTTTTTTTAAATATACAGGCGGGCGGGTTAGGGTTAAACCCGCCCTCAAAAACTTAAAACTAAACCCACCCACCTAAATATATTAGTGGACGGGTTCAACCCACCCGTCAGTGGGTTGCTAAAGTAAACCCATTTTTTTCGAGATGGGCGGGCGCGGACGGTTGGCTGGTGCGGGGTGGTTTTTGTACAGCCCTAGTTAATAGAAGGCCAAATTTCCTAAAATACAGTATTTGAGGGTGATGAGGAGAGAACATTGAATAGTATTGAACAAAATTCTAATATATTGGGAAACAATATAAAATTTAGTTAAATGTTCTATTAAAAAATGAAATTAACATAGCTTATGTGAGGGAAAAGGAAAAAAGGGAAGGGTGAGCTTCAAGAGTTGAACGAAACGGTCATCTCAAGAAGAAGAAGAAGAAGAAGAATTAAAGAAGAGAAGAAAATTAGAGAAAAGCCAAGGAGAGGTCATCTATGCCATGTTGATAAGCGAAGAGCAAATGTCACTCAAAGACGCAACAAAAAAAAAATTCAATCTTAGAAAAGTCATGCCACATATATAGACCGGATAAGCTACGATAAGAATACTACATAGACACAATCAAAAATGAAAATATTAATATCGGTGAAAATATCAATACTTTAATTTTACGAAAATTTTAGAGAAAATATCAATATCGGTGGAATTGTTATATATGCCATGTTGATAATGAAGAGCAAATGTCACTCAAAGACGCAACCAAAAAAATTCAATCTTAGAAAAGTCATGCCACATATATAGATTGGACAAGCTATGATAAGAATACCACATAGGCACAACCAATGATGAAAATATTAGTATCTGTGGAAATATCGGTACTTTTTTTTATAGAAATTTCAGAGAAAATATCGATATTGGTGGAAATTTTATCAAATATTACAGAAATTATGGAAATTTTATATTAAATATATCTTTAATACTTTAAGATACAATGAACATAAAAAAAAATGTCTTACGTAATAAACTTCATACATACTAGAAGGAAGATCCATGAGGCTCAAACATTAGTTAGTATTCTATCTTGATTCAAACAAGATTAGTGTCATGATATGTTATTTAAGTAATGCCGAATATAGTTATGAATATGCCACATGAGATGGTGGTGGTATACTCGGAGGGAAATAATTAAAAATTTTATAACTATCATAGTTTTTAAAGTCTTGATTATATGGATAATAAGCATAAGGAGTCTCACTAAAGGAGCTGCTATAATTGGATCTCAAATTCATTGATTGTAAACTCATAAAAATATTATTATCATCTGATGTTAGCATTTTTAATGTGTGTAAGACAAATATTTATTCATTAAAAGTATACAATATTGATAGATTATTTAAAAGGAAAAATCCATTAAATTTTATAATTTCTTACATTACCGAAATTTTATACAAAATACACTATAGATTTTTTGAAGTCCATATTTTTACCGATATTTTCTGATGCTTTTGATATTTCTCTAATATTTTGTTGAAATCGATATTACAATAAAAATATATTTTGGTATCTCAAAATTTTTGAAATTTCCATCAAAATTTTATCGATATTTATGTCTATGGGCACAAAAAAAAAATGAATTACTCAAAAAAAAAGTGAAGATCCCATTTTCAAAAAAAAAAAAAAAGATAAGTAATTTACAAGGTTAGCCCTTGAACTTTTTGTGTGTGGCAAGTACACCTAAAAAAATGATAATCAATTTCTTAACAAATTAACTAACAAGGTGTTGAAGAAGAAGGAGATGCTTCTGGCCTCATATTAAAAATAGAAATGATTTCAAGACAATGTTTCGTCAAACAATTGTAAGAAAATGAGAATGAAAAATGTCACCAAAATACCTAATATTTCCATAAAATTTGAGAACAAAGTTGCTATTGTTGTCCTTGTTTTCTTTTTTTCTTTTTTAATTTTCAATCTTCTTCTCATCTTTTCTCTTCTTCAACCCCCATCAAAACAAACACTGGTGGCCACCCTCTTCCCACCGCCAAATATTGGCGCTGTGCAACCACAACGATTGTAACCCCTTGAACAACATCGAAGTTTGCCCTATCTCTGCAGATCACCAGCCTAGTGACCCATCCTATCCTAGCGATTAATACCTCACTGCCACCCCAACACTGCATCTTGGATGATGGCAGCGTTCTGATCTCAAAAACAATCACAGCACCCAACCTTACGCCAGTGACCTCGATCTCAACCTCCCCTATCAAGTTCCTCCAATGTTGCAGCAGCTTTCCTCCACCGAGTTCCTCCAACATCGTAGACTCTCTTAGCCCACGGTGGTGCAATCAAGTAGAAAGGCAACTCCAATAATAATGTTTTGTTAGTTTTTGTTTTACTTAATATTACATTTATAATTAGAGATTTTTAAATTTAAATTAAGTTTTATTTTTTAGTCATACCATATATAATCAAACACAATTTCATTTTTTTCAACAACTTAGAAAAAGTACTCTTATAAATGCTTAATCTTACATTATTTTTCCATCACTTTTCCTTATGTTTTATTTGTTAGTTTCTTTGTTTGCTAGCATTTTTTTATGTGTGTTTTGTAGGTATTTAGAGGCAAAAGATTGAAAGGAGGGTGAAAGCATGGATTAAGGAGCATGAAAAATTATATTTTCACATTGGCACAAGTTTTGGGCGCTGTGGCCTACAAAATGAAGCAAAACAGTGCAAAAACCCGAGACTTGGGCTCACAGCCATAGAAGTGGGAACTATATTGCCCAAAATCATGTCTAATCAAGTCAGAGGGACCTCTGTGGTGCCAAGTGGAGGAGTTTCGAGATTTCGTGAAAACTAAAGGGCCGCATCGCCCTTGTTTAAGCCATGACATGAGTTTTTAGTTTCTTACTTGAATTTTGGTCCTAATAAGCTCTAAACTTTCCTGTTTTAACCCTAATATTGCAAACCTATAAATACCTCACTTTGGGGCACAAGAAGAGAATGTTTTGTTTAGAATTCTTAGTCGAAAGGAGAGAAAAAGAAAAGAGGAAGAGAGACACGAAGAATGGTTCTAAAGAGATTGTTTACGTTGAGATTTTTAAATACCATTCTGCTTCTTCTTTTCCTTCTTTCTCTTGAAGTCCTAATGCATTTGTTTTTAGAACTTTCATTTTTATTTCAATTATGTTAGGCTAAATTTATTTGTGGTTAAAGGTAATTTCAAAACCTTAGACATGACTATGTAATTGATATTTTCAGAATTATTTCTAATTTTCCAATTGAAATTGTTTATTTTCTTTTGTAATTATTGTTTACGATTATTTTTTTGTTATAACCTATTGCTAGGTTAGAATTTTTGATCCGTAATTATTTTGTTTTTTCAATCATAGTATTGATTTGTAATCTATGATTGTGAGAGGTCTTTGTGTGGCTACGATATGGAACATAACGCAGGTTGAATGAACTGAGCATGTGTGTTCATTGCGTAGATCAATATATCTTTCTCTCCTAAATGCTTCTGTTTAATTGAATATAAAGAGATTCTTCTAGGTTATTTAATAGAAAGAGATTAAATAAAGAACTTGCTTTATTTAACACACAGTAAAGAAAGATTGGGATAACATAGCTTATTGTTATCTATGTTTGGTAGTTTCAATAGAAAATAGGAAGAATTTTGTGATTAATTGCATAGTTATAGTTTAGTAATGGAGAATGATCCTTTAACTATTTAATCATTATTGTCTATAATCTCGTGAATTTTGCTTTGCTTTTATTTATTTACTTTTGTTTCATTACTTTTAGTAATTTAGTTAATTAATCCTAAACCTCCCTTTTTATTTACTTAAAAAATTAATAACTAATTTGTTAGGACCATTCCATTGCGGGAATGACCCTTATTCACCATTATACTCAATAATGACTAAACAGTTAGCAAGGTTTAATTTGGTACTCCTTAGGATCCTATCAAACTCAGAAAATTAATCAAATACAATTTCAAAAACAATCATAATATGCTTCTCAAGATATTCTCAATTCTAATGTTTACCCAAAATGAAACCATTTTGAAAATATTACCATACAGGATTTTAGTTTTGCAACAATAAAGGAACTTTGGGATTTTAACTTCATAACAGTTAATTTAGATATATGACTTTTTTTACTCCACCCAATACATTATGTGCACTTTAGGTGTTAGAATCCGTCCATTTTTAACATTTGCCATGGAGGTATTAAGAATATGACATTTGTTAAGTTTAGGTAGAGATGTCAAAAGGTCTTACACAACCCATTTTAATTGGGCCCATCCTGCCTGGACCAACCCATTTATTAATTGTGTTATGTTGGGTTGAGCCACAAAGTTGAACCTCCACCACCACTGCCCACAATGTGAGAAAGACACAAGATGGTTTGCTACTGACCCTGCTTATGCTGGATGCTTCTTTTTAACATCCTCTTAAGATGCCTATTGTGCCTCAACAACCACAAGTCCACCAACCTATTTATCATCAAGAGATGCCTTGCCAGAATCTTATTAATGGATTTAGAGATTCTTCAAGTGATGATTTTGATATGGAATTCCTAATTACTAGAGTTTATCAACATCTTTAAGGTAGACCTACTAAATAATTTCTTTGTCCACCTGATGAGATTGTAAAAATATACATTTTATAAGGCTAAAATCGTTCATTATGCTTTTATTTCTCATTAAATCTTTTAATTAATAGTATTTTAGTGTTAAACAATACATTTGTGTCCTAGTATGAAAATGTCTTTAAATAATATTTTTAGTGTGATTTTATGTCTAAGTATGTTTTTAGTCATTTTTAGAAATGTTTTTGTGTGTAAAATATTTGTTTAGCTTGATATGTTGTAAAATAATAAGTTGTGATTTTATTTTTAGTCTTAATATCTTGTAAAATATGTTTTTAGTTTGTAAATATATTTTTAGTAATTTCTAAAAATATTTTTGAGTCTTAAATATTATATTTGTGCAACATCGTTAAGTCCCAAAATTTCAAAAGTTTATCCTTATTTTTAGTATGTTTTGTGTGTTTTAATGTAAAATAAATATTTTAATATATTTTTGTAAATATTATTTGTGTAAAATTATTTTTTTTAATTTTGTGTTTCTATATTTGAAATCTAGAGCAAAAATGAAGCAAAACAATGTCAAAACATGTGAAATCAGACAACAATTGCTTAAAAAAAAAAGAAATACAAATTTGAATAAAAGAGGACAAGTGGCAAAACTAGAGCAGTCAAATCAGCAGCCAAATCAATCCGAGCTGGCCATATGTCGACATCAAGAAATATGTCAGTTTGACACGTGTCAGCAAGGTCCACCTCTAATTAACCTTGTCCAATTTGGTGCAGCGATCTCCACATGAGCGCATCATTTAAGCCATTAGATCTAAGTACCAGAACCGATCCGGTGGTCCACATTCTCCTCTGCTATTCATGCCTGTTGCGCTAGCATTCCAGCTGTTGTATCGTGCCATCAACATTCTAGATCGTGCCGCATCCATGCTTCCCTGCGTTGCTTACATTGGATCTTAAACCAAGATTTGCATTCTAAAGATCTCTTATCTGCTTGGAAAAAGAAGAAAATCTTACATGCACTGAAGAAATTTTTCTTCACCACAGTGCCCCTACAGTACTAATATTTTCCTATAAAAGGAAGTTGAAGCCTCTATTGTAGAAGACAATATTCTGAAAAGATTAAAAAAATAAAATAATGTCTAAATTAGAGTAGAGAATTTGGTAAGACAGAGAGATTATCTTGTATGCATTGTATTCTAATATAGTTTTAATTCTATATGTGTGCTGTAATGTTTTATATGTATGAAATAAATTATAATTTTGCCTTTTTAAAATTATTGTTAATATTGTTATGCTGCCTAATTCTTGCATAAATTAAGTCATGCTTTCTTTATTAATTCAATATATTGCATAATTAATATTAAAATAATGCTTAATTTTATGGAATGTCTTTTACTAAAATATGACTTGTTATACAGTCGATTTTAAATATTTAATAAGATGAAGCTATGTCAAAATTAACAAAAAAAAATTTTCCATTTAAATATAATAATTTTGGTTTGTTAATGTCTTTTCTATCTTAAAATTATTATAGTTATAACTGTAGTAATATCAGTTGTAACTGACATAATAGCACACTAAATCACTAGTGAGTAGTGGCTATTTTGCTCCTTTTTATAGGAGAATCATCACTGCATTATAGCTTGTTGTAGTGTCACTTTTAGTTCACTTATAGAAATAGTAAATATGTTTATTATTAAGAGGAAAAGATTTAACAATCCAAATATTTTAGAAAATTTATAATTAGAGTTAAATTCTATTCCAATTACCAAACATACAAAGGATTCTTGAAGCCTTACTGCTTTAACTTCATGTTTTAAAATCTTATTTAAATTTTCTTTAAAATATATATTTTTTTACATTTTGTTTCTTAAAAAAAATCCTTTACCTTTTTAAATCGTAAATTTGTCAATCTCTCAAATCCCTATCTCCTTATGGATATGAACGCCCTTGCTGTACTACAAGCGACCGCATATTAAGATACAATTTTGGGTGACACATCAAAATTTTGGTGCCATTGCTAGGGAGGTGCTGCATTTGCGTTAAATTGCAAGATTAAATGCAACAATAGGTAAGTAATCTGTTTTTACTGTGTAAATATTGCAATATTTTTTTTAAATTGAAGGCTAATTATTTAGTTAAATAAGTTACTATTTCGGTTATTATTCACACACTATTTACTATTCAAAAAAATCAAATAAAAATATATTATTTTTAAAAAAATTTATTTTAGTTTTTTTAAAATATTTTGTGCTTTATTTTGTAAATAATTTTTGCTCTATTTTAGATTATTTTAGGTTGTGTAATTTAGTTGGTTGTTAGTTTTAGGTTTAGATTTACGTTTTGAACTTAGAAATAAAATTCTGTAAAACTTTAGATCTAGGTTTTTATAAAACTTAAAAAATCAATTGTAGTTTTGTGGAAAAATATACTTTAACAAAGTTCTATTAAGGGACTAGTCACTAGTTTGAAAATTTTCCTATAACCGGTTACTTTTGGAGATTCTCTCAATATCAGTCATTCTGAGAACATTGCTTTGACTAGGAGATTGGTCTTTGAGTAGGCCTTACCCCACCAATCTTTCCTAGGAATATTATTAAAGGATATAATTCTTGATTCCTACAAAATAAACAAGACAAATATTTTGCACTCACTACTTTATTCATCCCAAATAAAGAAAAACTAAACATTTTGTCTTTTGTCTTTTGTTTTGATAAAAAATATAAAAAATACATTGGGTTAATGCATCGACAACGAGGCAAACTAGGGCGATTTGCGAAAGCTCTAGATTTTGGAAATACTAGTGAAGAATCGTTAAACTCTCCTCCACATTCCCTAATGTTGCCACCAACAAGCACATTTCCAAATCCGTTAACAAAGGTGTAACACGAGGAGAATTTCCAAAGGGTGTTCAAAGATTACTTGCATCTATCATGCACTCCCACTTCATCATGTATCATGTTCAAATATACCACAACAGGATTTTAAGCCTAGCATGATTCAACTTTTGCCAACCTTTCATGGGTTAGAAAGCGAAAATCCTTACATGCATATTAATAAGTACACAATTTGATATTATTTTCTAATTAATTGTCCCCATTAATCTTTGCTTATTTTTGAGAATTTTATGTTTTAATTGTGGTTTTTGTGTGTTGTAAGGTTTTAAGGTAAAGAAAAGAAAATGGGATAAAAATTGAAGATTTGGAGTTCAAAATTTCAATTATTCATTTTGGAGGTCAACTTGAGGCTAAAATTGGATTTGTAGGAGTTTTCAGGACCAAATCAGCAACTCTAGCTAAATTAGATACCCCTATGAGAAAGTGTCACGTGACCATGCTCTAGCACAGAAGGCACTTGCCCCCACGAGAAGGAGGCTTTACAATCGTGCAAAGATCAGCGAACCACGCCCCTACGTGCAATTTACCTTGCCCCTTGCATGAGAAGGAGTTTGTGCAGTCTAGGCACCCAGCATTCTGCATAGCTGTGCCCAAGTATGCTCGTCCATGCATGCCAGCCATGTTCCTCATACAAAAAGCCCTTTCTACAACCGACCACGAGCCAAAAACCGTGCCTCCACGTGTCCCTCGAGTTGTGGCCTTGTGCACAACCTGATTTGCACCTTTTGTTGCCTCTTTTCAATCTAGATACCAAAGCTTATAAATAGGACACTTAGAGACACAATTAGATTAGTTTTTTCACATATTTTTCCAACCATCTCTTAGGAGATAAAGAAAAAGAGGACAGGCTCTGGTGGTGGCTTAAGAAATTTTGTTTGTGTGGAGAATTCTTCGATGCAATAATCGTTCTTTTCTTTCTTTCTTCTTTCTTTCTTTTTTTCTTTCTTTCTTTCTTTTCTTTTCTTTTTTTTTTCAATTATGTTGTTTTAGTTTTGTTTTGGTTGAAGGGAATTTCAAAACCGTAGTCTTGATTATATAATTAATTTATAGAAATATTTTTTGATTTTCTAATTGAGATTGTCTATGTTCTTCTATACTTATTGTTTATAATTATTTTTTTTGTTTTGTTTGGGTGGCCAACTAAATAGGACTTGAGAATATTCTATTGGTAGATTGGAATGCTTGATCAATAATTGTCTTGTTGTTCTAACCATTAGTAGCGAATTGTGGTCAATGATTATGATCAAGTTTTCATATGATAGCATGTGGGGCATAACCTAGGTTAAATGATTTGAGATTGTGTGATTGTTGCCTTGATCAACCTATCTTTCTCAACTTAATGCTTTTGTTAGATTAAATCTAGAGAACTTGTTCTATGTTTTTTAGTGGAAAATAGTTTAGTAGTGTGCTTGTCTTATTAGATCTATAAATTAAGGAAAGATTGGGATAACAAAACCTATTGTTATCTATGGTTAGTTGATGTAATAGATAATTGAGAATAATTCTGTAATTAATTGTATGGTTATTGTTTAGTAGCGGCGAATGATCCTTTAACCAATGCTATCATCATTGTTTTATTTTATTTTATTTTCTTACATTATCTTTCATTTCATACTTTAGATAATTATTTCAAAATCCCATCATAATTTTATTGTGTCTTAGGTTTAGAGTCAATAACTAACTAATTAAACCCAATCCTCTGTAGGAACAATCCTTACTCACTACTACACTTAATAACGACGACATTTTTAAAGTAAGGTTAATTTTGTGCTTCCACAAGACCTACCACATATTCGTGAATTCGAGGAGGTAGTAGCTACTTTCCATAATTGTACGGATGTTGTTGATTTCATCAAATTGAAATTCTTTCCTTACTCTTTAAAGGATAAAGCCAAAAGCTGGCTCTATTCTTTAACACCTTAATTTATTGGATCATAGGAAGATATGACAACTGCATTCTTCAACAAACACTTCCTACATCATGAGACCAATAATCTCAAATGACAAATCTCAACTTTTTCTCAAAAAGATAGTGAAAACTCTATCAAGTGTGGGAAAGATTTAAAGATTTGTTGAACCAGTGTCCTCACCATGGATACGAGAGTTGGCGCCTTATTAGCTACTTCTACAATGGACTCATAAGTTAAAAAGTGTCAATTTGCGGAAATAATTTGTAGTGGAGAATTCCTACGCAGAGACCCTAAGGAAGCCATGGAGTACTTAAATTACTCAACAAAAAAAGCTCACGGTTGGAAATCAATGGAGAAATGATCAACAAGTGCATCCACATAGGAAATATGCTGCTCTTCAACATAACCCACACCCATCAAGTAGATCTCTTGAGGATACTTTGCATGCATTCATTGAGGCACAAATCAAGACAAATCAAAATGTAAAAGCTATTTTCACATAACTGGTGGATGAAAATAAAGACTTCAAAAGCCAAATCATGAATTTAACCAGATCTTTAGCTATTCAAGAATGAGTTCAATTTCCATCTCAACCTTAATCGAATCTAAGAGGACAACATATGGCACAACTCACAATGGTAAAACACCAAACACTTCATCAACAAACATTGTGGATGTGACTAATAAGGAAGAAGTTCCACAAAAAGAAGAAGTGATCAACTTTTTGGTAAAGGTCCCTTCCCCTAAGCTCTTGGATCTATTGGGAATACTGGAAAGTCATAAAGGTCCTGGAACATTTGAAGCAAGTTCAAATTAACCTTCTTCAAGTTTGGATCAGTTCTAGAGTAAAAATGCGTATCTTATACTAACTGCTGTGGTCGACCACGATACAAAGGTGCGATCGATTGCACTGTCAAGATGCCTGAGATCGAATGTAATTTGAACTCCTCAGGTTGATCAGATAGATCCCATCTCAACTAATTAGATAAATCATATCTTATTTGACCTGGGTATCCTTTATGACGCCTCAATTCTGATTAAAATAGTCATATACAAATAAGCCCATACAAATAAATTATAATCCACAATAATTCAACATGTTTTTCTTGAATTAATTGACAAAATTAATTCAACTGATAAACTAACATGAATTATTAAATCCAATTAACTCAAATTTTAGCCAATCTAATAATTTAACATAAGTCATTAATATGTAGGAAAAATATGCTGTATCATTACAGGATTTATTATAAGCTAACAAAGGTGACCTATGGACATATAAAGTT
This sequence comes from Artocarpus heterophyllus, assembly GCA_025403435.1. Taxonomy (NCBI): domain Eukaryota; kingdom Viridiplantae; phylum Streptophyta; class Magnoliopsida; order Rosales; family Moraceae; genus Artocarpus; species Artocarpus heterophyllus. The sequence goes on from JAJQZP010000047.1 coordinate 1,544,974, forward strand.
CAAGCTCCTATAATTATAAAATACAATATTCTAGATACATATTTTATAATTATCAACTCTAACGCTACTCCACTAAAAGCTTAGAGTTACACTCTTGAATTATATTAAATTACAAAGCTTCAAGTAATCTAACCGTTTATGACATATCATAATATGTCACATCCCCATAGGATATTCATAATCTGCTTGAGGATAAATTTCATTTTACCTTCTCGATTATTTTTATCTTACATTCCATTATCACACTATTGGAATACTTATCATCCAAAGATAGTATACGATACCATTTGGTTACATCTATGTATGCAAATGGCTGAGCGCTTCAATCTTTCAATTACACGATAACGCATATAAGAGAATATCATTAACTCTACAAAAAGAGTTATGGATTCTATATCTATGAATAACGAGTCTACATGAATCAAGAGTCATGTCTCCAACATACCGGTATGCGTATCATCATTAAGTCATGATGTCACCTTTTGGTACATCAAAAGACATAAGTCAAAAATACAGGCCCATTAGTCATTTCAAGATTAAAATACAACACACATGATTATCTAAAGTGAATTGATTTGCACAAATGGAATCATTAATCCAAATCAATTCAACTACCTCAAGATCTCTAAGGAACTTACGGAGTCACATTGCTTCTTTCGAAGTGTCAGTAGCTGCCATAAACTCGGTCTCCATCATTGAATCCAAAGTGCAATCTTACCTGACACTTCTCCAAACAATAGCACCATCGCCTAGAGTAAACACAAAACTAAAAGTCGATCTTCTCAAATCCAGACAGGATTAAGCATGCATGAATAATTTTTAATGAGTGCCACTCCCTATTCTACATAGCATGTTATCAACATACATGGAAAATCATATTATAATGCAGACAAGCAAAGCAATATACAAAGCCATAAGCAAAATAATAATAAATAAACAGCTGCAATATTATGATTCTATCCTAGAGAAAAGAAAATAAAGATTACAAAAGATTAATCAAAACATATTATCAATTCCTCATCTTGTATCTTCAAGTTGTATCCTTCTTCATGTGGCATCCATCTTCAATTCTTCAATCCCTCATAGATCAAACGTTTCCTTTTCTGGTCATCATAAAATTTCATATTTCTCTGAATTGTCTCAAAAATAAAATCAAAACTATACCAAAAAAACAAACCTTTTCTAGAAACACACTACTCTCTACAGGCCTACCAAATTAAATCATCAGCCTACCAGTCTGACCATCGGCCTGTCGAACCTAAGGGTTCAGCTTGCCGCTAGAGCTGATAAAATTCTGCCCTAAGGACAGCAAGCTGAACTTTTCCGATCTTGAGGGTTTGGCTTGTCGATCGAGCTAAATTCACGTTTTTCTAAAAAACAGTTTTTAAGCAGTTTTTCAATCTTATTTATAACAATTCAAAGGCATACAAATTTTTAGAAACTCAAAAAAACATGGGAACTCCTATAATCTATATCTTCTAGATTTGTCTTCACTTTGAATGATTATTTAATTACAAGATTTTTACAAATTTTAAATAAAAATAATAATTCCTATATGGTAATGATAGACCATCATCTAATTATATGAAAACCCTATATATACATTCTTGTTGGAAAAGTAGTATGCAACGAAATTTTAAAAATTTTTATACTAGAGTATTTTTTAAAACACAAGTTTGACATGCTATATGCATAAATTAACTAGATCTTACTAACCTTGTTTGCAAAAAGCTCCCGTAATATGTGAAGAGAAAGCCGCTCTAGAAGAGCTTCAACCAACTGGTCTTCTTTGCTATTCTCTATCCATGATTGGAGTGCGTGTGAGAGCATGTCCTACAGCTTTTCCCCAGTGACTCTCCTTTCAACCAATCACGAAAACCCAAAACTAAGGTTCGTGATTTGTGAACAAAAGTTCTCAATGAGTTATAGAGACTCACAGTATAAAGTACTCACTCTTAATTCCTCAACTGATCTGAATAACTTATGAGTCTTGCTCCCTATTTATAGAGTTAAGCCCAGGGGTTAATCCATATTAGAGAAGCCTCAAAAATTTGAATCAAGATTAAGATTTGATAAAGAATCACGTGTAAAAATGCATGATCATAAATCGTTCAGTTGGCAAGCCAAATTGACAGATCAGCCTACCAAACTTACTCTATCGACAGGCCGAACCTGAAGACCGACTTGCCAAACTTACGATAAATGATCCCTAGAAATCTTTTATTTCCTACCCAAGATTTTTGGGATAGAGCCTTAGTTTTAATTTAAATAACCCAATGGAGAAGTTATCTGATTGAAATAGTTATATCTAGATAATCTCTTAGAAAATAAATATTCTCCATAATTCAACAAGTTTATCTTAAATTAATTTATTCAAAATTAATCCAATAGATAAACAGACATGAATTATCTTATCCCAATAATTCAACAAGTTTATCTTGAATTAATTTTTCACAAAATTAATTCAACCGATAAACAAACATGAATTATCTGATCCTACCGAATTTCAACCAGTCTGATAATTTGACATAAGTCACCAATTTATTAAACAAGCACGCCGTATTGTTATAGGATTTATTATAAGCTAACAAATGGGACCTAATAGACCTATATAGTTCAAGCTCCCAATAATTATGAAATCCAATATCCCAGATATATATTTCATAATTATTAACTCTAACGCTACTCCACTAAAAGCTTAGAGCTGCACTCTCAAACTATATAAAATTACGAAGCCCGAATAGCTAAGTTTCTATGACATATCATAATGTATTGTATCCCCATAGAATTATCCATAATCAGCTTAAGGATAAATTCTGTCTTACTTTTCCAATTATTTTTCTCTTACGTTTCGTTATCTTACCATCAAAAAACTTACCATCCAAAGACAGTATACCATTCGGTTACACCTATGTATCTAAATGGTTGAGAGCTTCAGTTTTCCAATTATAGGATCAAGCGTATAAGAGGATATCAACAACTCTTAAAGAGGAGCTATTGATTCCATATCTATGAATAACAAGTATATGTCATCAAGAGTCATGTCTCCAACGTACTAGCATGCGTACCAACATAAAATGTGGATGTCACCCTATGATACATCAAAAGACATAAGTAAAGACAACGGGCCCACTATTCATCTAGGATTAAGATACAATATATATGATTATCTAAAGTGAATTGATTTGCTAAGACAAAATTATTAATCCACATCAATTACACTTTATGTCTTGATCTAATACATTGTCACCTATGACAATGCACCAATGTTTTTATTCACGGAATCCACCTCCGATGGCTAAGATAAACCATCTCCCGTTAGGGATATAGACGATATAACAATCTTTGCATGAATAAAGCGCCCAACATTATTTCCTTGATTGTGGATTTTATAATTTAGACCATCACCTTTAGGATCATGTCTTCCGCATAATCTGTCCATCATATGCCTGATTTTAAAGGCTTAGAGTGACAGTCTCAGACTTTTGTTTACTTATTATATATTCAATAAATATGAACGTAAAGAGGACAATAATTTGATATATAAATAATAAATAAACTCTTTATTGATAAAAATATCTTTAAAAACACATTATATTTTTACTCCTTAGGGCATACATGTCTAACAATTCTAACTTCTAAGAAACCATTGCGGGCACAAATTAATTAATTAATTAATAATTAAATAATAATTTAATCAACCAAAATTAATTAATAAACATTCACCATTTAATCTCATAACAATATTTAATTATAGAGAAACCCTAGAGTGTTAACTCTCTAAAAAATTAATTCAAGCATAGGAGAGAATAAGATCACCTAATCTGTGTATATACCATAACCACAAACTCCTAAATTTACATAAAAACATTGGCTCTGATACCAATTGTTGGGAAACAAGTACGCAGCGAAATTTTAAAAATTTTAAATTGGAGTATTTTCTAAAACACAAGTTAGACATGCCATATACATAACTTAATAACATATCTTACTCATCTCTTTTGTATACCAAAGTGGAATCCGTATAGAGAAAAAATCCCAAAAGAGCCTCAACCAACTGGTTTTTTTTGCTATTCACTATCCATAATCAGAATGTGGGTGGTCACACGTTGTACAACTTTTCCTCCGATGACTCTCCTTTCAACCACTTGAGAAGACCTAGAGCTAAGGTTCTTGATATTGGACAATTGTTTTTCGGGAGTTTCAGATTTTCTCAAACTAGAGTACTCACTCTATGCTTCTCAATTGATCCTAAATAAGAAAACTCACTCTCTATTTACAGTGGTAGGACCTGGGGTTAATCATTATCAGATAAGGCCTTAAAATTCAAGTTTGGATCAATTTCAGAGTAAAAATGCATAAAACACGTATCTTATCCTAACTACCGTAGTCGACCGCGATGCAAAAGCACGATCGACCACGCTATCGCGATGCCTGAGTTTGAATCTAATTCGAGCTCCTCAGGTTTATCAAATAGATCCCATCTTGACCACTTGGATAAATTTTATCTTATTTGACCCAAGTATCCTTTATAGAGCCTCAATTTTAATTCAAATAACCCACTAGAAAAGTTATTTAATTAAAATAGTCATATAGAGATAAACCTATGCGAATAAAATTTGTCCACAATAATTGAACATGCTTATCTTGAGTTAATTGACAAATTAATTTAACCAATAAACTAACATAAATTATTAAATCCAATTAACTCAAATTTTAGCCAATCTAATAATTTAACATAACTCACCAATATATAAAAAAAAATGCCATATCATAATAGAATTTATTATAAGCTAGCAAAAGGAACCAATGGACATATCTATTTCAAGCTCTTATAATTATAAAATCATATTTTTTAATATTATCAACTCTAACGTTACGCTACTAAAAGCTTAAAGCTGCACTCTCGATTATTTTTATCTTACATTCTATTATCATACTATTGGAATACTGACTATCAAATATAGTATACCATTCGGTTATACCTATGTATCCAAATGGTTGAGCGCTTTAGTCTTCCAATTACAGAATAACGCATATAAGAGAATATCATTAACCTCACAAAAAGAGCTATGGATTCCATATCTATGAATAACGTGTCTAAGTGAATCAAGAGTCATGTTTTCAACATACCGACATGCATATCATCATTAAGTCAGGATGTCACCTTTTAGTACATCAAAAGACATAACTTAAGAATGCAGGCCCATTAGTTATTTCAAGATTAAGACATAACACATGTAATTATTTAAAGTGAATTGATTTACACAAACAGAATTACTAATCCAAATTAATTCAACTTTTTGTCCCTGATCCAATATATTGTTACTATGACAATGCACCAATGTTTCTACTCACGAAATTCCACTTTGATGACCAAGATAAGCCATATCCTGTTAAGGATGTAGGCAACATAACAATCTTATCATGAATAAAGTGCCCAACTTTATTCTCTCGATTGTAGATCTTATGATTTAGACCATCAATTTTAAGATTCATGTCTTCTGTATAATCTGTCCATCATATGCATGATTCTTAAAGGTTTAGACTGACAGTCTTAGACTTTTGTTCATTTATCATATATTTAACAGAAATGAATATACAGAGGACAACATTTGGTATATAAATAAAAAATAAACTCTTATTGATAACATATTATAACATTTTACTCCTCAGGGCACCATGTCTAACATATGCATTGACTATTGGAAGTTAAACGCCACCACTCACGAAGGCCATTTCCCAGTCTCATTCATCAATCAAATCTTAGAACGTGTAGCTGGTCACCCTTTCTATTGCTTTCTCAATGGATATTCAGGATATTATCAGATAAAGATAACATTAGAAGATTAGGAGAAAACCACCCTTACATGCCCTTTTGGAACTTATACTTTTTGGTGTATGCCATTTGGACTATGTAAGGCTCCAGCTACTTATCAAAGATGCATGATAAGCATATTCAGTGACATGGTTGAGAAGTGCTTGGAAGTTTTCATGGATGACTTGATCGTTTTTGATGATTCGTTTAACATGTGCTTACTTAATTTTGAAGCTTGTTTGAAAAGATATGAAGAAAAAGGTATTGCACTCAATTGGGAGAAATGCCATTTCATGATTACTTCTGGCATAGTTCTTGGATATATCATTTCTTAAAAAGGAATTGAAGTTGATCCATCTAAAGTTGAACTTATCTCGAAATTGCATACTCCTAAGACTGTTCAAGATGTTCAGTCCTTTCTAGTGCATCTTGGATTCTATAAGAGGTTCATCCATAATTTTTTCACCATATCAAGACCTTTGTGTAACCTCTTGGAGAAAGATGTTGTGTTTGAATGGATGCAAGAATGTGAAGAATCTTTCCAAACATTGATATCTAAGTTAACCTCTGCCCCTATCATGCAATCACCTGATTAGAGCCTACCATTCAAAATCATGTGTGATGAGCTATGCTGTAAGAGCTCTTTTAGGTCAACGAAGGGAAGGAAAACCCTTTGTAGTATATTACACAAGTAGAACTTTGAACAATGTTTAAATGAATTGCTCAACCACTAAGAAGGAGTTGCTTGTTGTAGTATTTGCTCTTGGTAAGTTTCGTTCATATCTAATTGGTTCACCTATCATAGACCACTTAGCCCTTAAGTCACTACAAGAAAAACTACATTTAACGACATATTATTTAAGACATGTAGTTTTTGAATGTCGTTGAAAAGTACATACAACGACATCTTCAACAAACATGTCGTTAATAACATTTGAAACAATAATTAACGACATCTATATAGATGTCGTATTAAAGGTCTCCTTTTAACCACAATAGTTTAGTGTCGTTAAATTATTTAACGACAAGTAGGAGATGTCGTCAAAGCCTTGGAGATTCCATGACACCCCTTATAGACGACGTTAGTCAAGATGTCGTCTATAAGGGGTGTCGTGGAATCTCCAAGGCTTTGACGACATCTCCTACTTGTCGTTAAATAATTTAACGACACTAAACTATTGTTGTTAAAAGGAGACCTTTAATACGACATCTATATAGATGTCGTTAATTATTGTTTCAAATATCGTTAATGACATCTTTGTTGAAGATGTCGTTGTTTGTATTTTTCAACGACATTCAAAAATTACATGTCGTAAATAATATGTCGTTAAATGTAGTTTTTCTTGTAGTGAGTACCTCTTTTCTAAAAAGGATGCTAGGGCACAAATTATTATATGGATCCTTCTTCTGTAAGAATTTGATTTGACTATTAAGGACAAGAAAGGAGTTGAGAATATGGTTGCTGACCACTTACCTCATTTGGAATTTAATGATTCTATCGATGACCCATCAATCTGTGATGAATTTCTTAATGAACATCTTTTTGTAGTCACCAAGTTGTCTTGGTACACATACATTGTCAACTACTTGGCAATTGGAGAAATTCCACACAAAAGAAAGTTCTTGATCAAAGTATGCAATTTTTATTAGGAAGACCCTTATCTTTTCAAATACTGCCATGACCAAATCATGATATATTTTATTCATGAGGACAAAATGTTTAGTGTCTTAAGATTCTGTCATTGTGATGCATATGGTGGTTATTGTTCTGCAAAGAAAACCACTGCAAAAATCCTATAGTATGGTCTTTATTGGCCTACTTTATTCAAAGACAATTATCATTATTGACGTTCGTGTGAAAGGTGTCAAAAGTTAGGCACATTGTCCTATCGCCATGTGATACCACTTAACCCAATTATCATAATGGAAGTATTCGATTGTTGGGGAATTGATTTTATAGGACTATTTTTGCTTCTTATGAGTATCTTAATGTCCTTCTCGCTGTGGATCACGTTTCAAAATAGATTGAAGCCGTAACATGCTGTTCCAATGATAATGCGACTGCTGTAAAATTCTTGAAGCAAAACGTGTAATGCATCGTTCCTAAATTTTCAACAAGACGTCTATAATGTTTGTAATTACATGACGAATTTTAAGTATTTGATGTTGCGTTGTGATCTTCTAGAGGAGCATTGAGTTATAGTTAATCTATTTATGAATGGGTTGAAGGTTGACATTCAATGAGAAGTTTGCAAACGATTCCCTAAGTATTTAAAAGCTGCTTATCAAGATGGTTTAGATATTGAGAAATGTCTTCAATCTTTCACTTCTCTTCGAATGCTGAGGCATTCTCATTTCTCTAGATATAGCACCTCTCTTCAAGCTACATTAGGCTCTTCATCTTTTACGACTCCTATAATTCCCTCTAGTGTTTTGCAGACCTTTAAAGCTAGTCAAAGCAAGGGCAAAGAGTCCGTTTCATTCACTTTGCTAATTGAATGCTTTAGTTGTTATGCCAAGGGTCATATAGCTTCTTGATGTCTACATTGTAATCTTGCCTTCGACTAAGCTCCCCTTCTATCACCTGAAGACCCGATTGACATAGTTATTGAGCCTCATGACCCTAACATATATGAAGAGCTTGTTTTCTACAAAAAAACAAAAAAAAAAAACAAAAACAAAGCTTTCTCACTTCATCTTTACTCGCTAAAGTTGAGTTCTTTTTATCCAGAGGAAACGATGATGGATAAACATGAAAAAAGGAATTAGTATTCAAAGTTTACTTAATTAGAATTATTGTTATCTTTTAGGGTCATTTAAATTTAGGAATTAGATTTGGTTTCATATTTGAGTTGCTTTCGGATTTGCTATTTCTATAACTAGGAAATGTGTGTCATTTTTATTTTTTGCTTTGATGATTAATGAAATTGAGATTTCTCACTCTTCCTCTCGTGTTCTTGTTCTCTTCTTCATTTTTTCTCTCTAAGTTCTCCCTCTATTCTTGCTTTTATATTTGGTCCTATGTTAGCATGTCTATGATCTATAACATCAAGCTCGACCCATTGCCCATTTATATTTGTGTCATAATAGTGACAAAGCCATAATTTTTTGTCTATGGAGGGACCATGAAAAATAGAAGGGATGGTTTTTTACTAAACATAAAACATAATTATATATTTTAATTATTGAGTGGGAGGACACCTTATAATATTTTTCTTAAAAAATAGTGGCACAATAATAAATTTCAATTATTTAGTAAAAGGCATATTTATAATTTTATTGCGAAATGGAGGCACAACAGAAAATTTGAAAAATATTAAGGTAAAAACTTAAAACTTCAAAATTTGACTACAGGCACATGCTCTCACTCATTATTAAGTGGCTTTGCCATTGTTCGTGTGCTCATGCTTTAATCATACCCTTATCATACCTAACATCAAAATTATAAGTAAACAACAAAAATAAGTATTAAATAGGAAAATTAAAACATAAAAACATTCAAATACGATGAAATCTTTTTAAGGGAAAAATACCACATAATAAGTTTCATGAAAAAAATTTTAAGAGGTGCATAACAAAGAGCAATAATGTTATATCATTATTATGCCGCTTATTGTGTTTGTACTCGTGCTTGTAGCTCTATCATGCTCTTAACATGCTTCGTACCTAAAATTTACATCAAGCTTAGTTCTTTTAATAAAAATAGTGGGCTACTTATTTAATAATGGTGTTGTGTTTTGTCTTGTCTACTTTTTAATTGGCATACATGTGCTAGTCCATTAGGCTTGACTTGTTTTTACACCTCTAAACTCGAATAACAATAATGTATCAGTTGGAAGCTTTAAAGACAAAACAATTAATATTTTTCGGCCGCCAAAAGTAAAAAATAATAATAATAATAAAAAGAAAACCCTTATTTTAAATAAAAATCAACACTATACAATATACGCGAATCATTTATTAGAGGTTTATAGGTCATTTAGGAAATGAGATAGATTTGAAACTTTGAACTTATAACATAGCATTATGAGAGAAATTAATGTAGAAAAATTTAGTTAGAACTACAATTTGTAGTTCCAATTGTTAATTTAAACAAGCTATATATTTTAAATTTAAAAGATCTCTCTTTCTTCCTCCTATTTCTTTGCCATAAAACTAGTATTAATCTCTTTCATTGATGAGTGAGTATTTTACTCATAAATCAAGTATTTCTTGAGCTCAAGTGTTTGTAAAAATCCTCAAGAATGTGTGTTATTTTGATGGTTTTAGTGTCATTTTGTAAAAAAAAAAATTAATAAAATGGGACTTAGTGGAATTTTTTGGCTTCAATTTAGAGCTTGGAAGCCATTTCATAGTGAAATCAGCAAGGCTTGCACGCCTACATAGCATCAAACACATGGCCACGCATATTGGGAGCCCCTAACCAAGGCCTTTGTGCAGGCGCACGCTGAAGGAGCACTGCAGGCTAGGCCTGAAGGCCTCTACGCTAGCATGCATGCATGTTTTCTGGGCATACAACTTTAGCACGCGCTACACCTGAGCGATTTTCAAGGCCGCACACACTGTTGCACCCCCTGGTGTGCTAAAGTGTTTTCAACGGCTAATTAAGCCCTTGAATGGTGATCCGACGACTAAGATTTACCTAGATTTGAGGCCTTTAATGTCCAATAAAACCATAAACCCTAAAGGGAGAAGAAGAACACAATTTCCAAGGCGCATTTGGAGGCATACTTTTCTAAAGATAGAAAAACTTGGAGGCTAATTTTCTTGGAGGACTTCTTAAAAAATTCAAGCCTTGAAAACCATCACCACTATAGTCTTCATGATTCTGTAGCCCATACTCGCTCACTGTCGCATCCCTGTTCCAGTCCTCAATAGCCAAACAAGCGAGAATCCCTAAAGACTTCCTGTTAAGCGCATCCGCGACCACATTAGCTTTCTTGAGATGATACTGTAACGTGAAATCATAATCCTCCATAAACTCTATCCATCTACGTTGCCTCAAATTAAGATCCCTCTGGGTGAACAGATACCTCAAACTCTTATGATCGAAGAAGACCTAAAATGTCGCTCCATACAAATAACACCTCCAAATCTTCAGCGCGTGAATCACTGCCGTGAGCTCCAAGTCATGAGTAGAATAATTTCGCTTGTGAGGCTGTAGCTGTCTCGACCCGTACACAACCACGCATCTATGCTGTATCAACATGCATCCAAGTCCACGTCCTGAAGCATCTGCGTAAACCTCATGCGTCTCGTCACTGCTAGGAATAACCAACACTGGGGCCGAAGTCAACCGGTTCTTCAATTCCTGAAAAGCAAGCTCACATTCTTCACCCTACTCAAACCTGACGTTTTTCTTGATCAATCTCATCAACGGAGCTGCAATCTTCGAAAAATCCTTTACAAATTTCCTGTAATAACCAGCAAGACCCAAGAAGTTGTGAATTTCTGCTATATTCCTTGGTCGTTCCTATTCCACTATGGCTTCAATCTTGGACGGATCCACAGAAATACTATGCTCAGAGATGACATGACCCAAAAATTTGACCTCGGTCAACCAAAACTCGCACTTTTCCCTCTTGGCATACAACAAGTGCTCCCGCAGAGTCTGAAGCACGATTCAGAGATGCTGCCCATGCTCCTCCCAAGTATTAGAATACACTAGAATGTCATCGATGAACACGATCATGAACTAATCTAGATACAGCCTAAATATCATGTTCATCAAATCCATGAAAGCTGCCAGAGCATTTGTCAACCTAAACGACATAACCAGAAACTTAAAATGTCCATACCGGGTCCTAAAAGTTGTCTTGGGAATATCCTCTTCCTTAATCCTAAGCTGATGGTACCCCGGTCACAAATCAATCTTTGAGAAGTATCGCGAACCTCCCAACTGATCAAACAGCTCATCAATCCTAGGCAAGGGATACTTATTCTTCACTGTAACACGATTCAGCTGCCGATAATCTACACACAACCTGAGAGTCCCATCATGTTTCTTAGCAAACAAAACCGGTGCTCCCCACGGAGATGTGCTATTCCGAATATACCCTTTATCAGCAAGCTCCTGAAGTTGCTTCCTCAATTCTTTCATTTCTGCCGGTGCCATCCGATAAGGTGTTATAGAAATCGATGCTGTCCCTGGAAACAACTCAATACCAAACTCGATTTCCTGATGTGGTGGTAATCCTAGCAACTCATCGGGGAAGACATCCTCGAACTCATCAACCACCAGAATCGCTACACTTCCTCTCAAAGCATAGGGCTCGCATTCTAGATTCGCAAGAAAAGCACAACAAACCAGATTTCTTCGCCCTCCTAGACACGACTTCATGAGACGCTCACTCATTAACCAATCACCACCACCTTGGTAGGTGATCATCGTCCCCCTATCAGACACTAGGGTTACTTTTCTAAGTTGGCAGTCTACAACTGCGTTATACTTGGACAACCAGTCCATCCCTAGAATTACATCATATGAGCTCATGGGGAGCATAATCAAATCATTTTTTAAAATCTCATCCCCAATTTTTATTTTACAAGATTTACACACACAATTCACACACACCCGCCCCAAGGGAGAAGTTATGACTAGGGGTTCATGAAACTCTTCTATCTCTAATCCCAAGGCATGTACAAAGAAACTCGAAATGAGATAATGAGAGGCACCTGTATCAAATAAAACGCGGGCTAAGGATTGAGAAACTAAGATCGTACCATCGACAACCGCGTTATTGGTTTGAGAATCTGAACCACCTGATGCCATTGCATGAATTTGCATTGGTGCCTTTCCTTTTCCTCTACCAACATTGCTAGGCCCTGGATTATTCTGTCGATACTGCTGAGACGGAGATGACTGCACACTAGCTGCACTCGGCGCTCGATACTAAGGGACACTACGCTGGAAATGCTACGGCTACTCCCCTCATGCCGAATATGAAAACTGCTGAGAAAAGAACTGAGGATACTGCAACTGTAGATACTGTTGAGGCAGAGGTAGGGTCTGAGGCTGAGACTGACGACTGGCATCTTTTCTGGTTTGAGATCCAAGACAGGCACTCCTGATCGGGCAATTCCTCTTGATGTATCCTGGCTGCTGACAAAAATGACAATGGAAGCTGTAGGGATTGCTACGCCCGCTACGAGATGAATTGCTGCTACCACTGTTCGTGCCACCCTGCTTGTTCTTCCCCGGAGATAGACGGCTACTGGTGCTCTTTCTACCACTCCTCTGTGATCCCCCTAAAGCCTTTGCTCGATCCTCACAATACTGTACATAATCATTCTCCACTGATATTGCTGACGACACAAGTTCTGCAAAACTCCTAAGTCGTAAAGCAACCACCTGCTGTCGAATATGAGCCTTAAGCCCTTCCTGAAACTTAATGCACCTCTCGCGTTCTGATGCCACTACTGATGGAGCAAACCTGGCCAACTCATTAAATCTTGCCTCATATTCCCGAACTGATAAATCACCCTGCTGCAACCTGTAGAACTCAGCTGCCTTCTGATCTCTATACCCCTGCAAAAAATACCGATCATAGAATAGCTCCTCGAATCTGTCCCAACTGATATCACCACCGCGTTCCAAACGCTTAGCTTGTTTCCACCAAGTATTAGCACCACCCTCGAGCTTATATGCAGCAAATTCTACACGGTACTTATCAGGCATACCAAGGGTATCCAAATGCTTCACGATCGAGTCTATCCAATATTTTGTCAACTGCGGATCCCCATTACCATCAAAAGTCAGAATAGACGCATGTCGAAATTCCTTAAAATACGTATGCCGACGACCAACATCAGAATCCTCCGATTTAGCCCTGGTTGCCATCTGCCAGAAAGCTGCAAACATAGACCTCATCATACCCTCATCATTTTCGAACTCGGCGTCAGCTGTCGAACGACGTCTAGGTGCCATTCTCTCACTTCTAAAAACAAAATTTGGACTGTCAGAGGTATTTCATTGTCATACCTATGTGTGCACAATTCTCAAGGTTCATAACCTTGAGCTCTGATACCATTTTGTCATGCCTCAGAGTACGGGAGGTGATGTGGTGGATTATTTAAATTAATTAAAAGGAGAATTTAATTAAAATCAAGAGATTAGGGGTTAAGTTAAATAATAAAAATATGAAAGTTTCAAAACAACATTTTATAAAAGAATTCCTAAACATTAAGCACGTGAAATCATTAAGCGAATATTAAAAATAATAAAGAACCGCGAGTATGGGTCCCACTGACCCACACCTTGTGCACACACATGGTACTGACAATATAATAATACAATCACAGTCTGAGTACAAATAGAATTAAAACATTACATGCCTTGTTCAATTAATACAAATAATCTACTAGTCCTCCTACTGCTCCTGAGTTCTGTCCGTAGAGTCCTCTCTGAACCTAAATGGGAATCCACCTAGAGGGAAAATTTTAAAAACAAAAAAAAAATATGAGCAGAAGGCTCAGTATGACTATATTTTAATAAATCATTTAATTTAAAGAAAAATCTCATTATTTAGGGAATTATTTAAAAGAAACCTTGAATAAATAAATAAATTTAAATAAAACTGTTCTTACCCAAAAGAGTTTATTCAAATACATTATTTTCTTTTCCCAGGCAAACCACATGAATATCACCACCGTAGTGGCCCAGCTGGGTTTCGGGACTTACCCCCAAGGTCGATCGCTACACGACTAGATCTCTAATTTGGCATCATGCCCTTATATTCATTTCTATTATCATACAAAGTCAATTTACCAGATATTCTCATTAACATTCATTATGAAGTTCATTATGAAGTTCACTTCAATTCACGGTTTATAAAAATAACCGATAAAATCTCATTTTTTTTAATCAATCGTTGAAAATATTTTTGGAGAAACCCTTTTCAAAGCCAAATCATTTTGAAACTGGGTTACCAAAGATAGGGTAAAAGTCCTACCTCGATACTTGTGTCGGTACCCCACACCGTAATCCCGGTCCGCTATACGTTAGCTCCGCGGAACCACCAACGATCCTAGATACACACTAAGTCGATCAATATCTAGTTTGAGACATTCTATGTTACTAAACCATTTCATGATGTCATAGTGTGCCATTTGTATCTTTAAATCATCTTACAAGGTTGGAATTTCAATCGGGGTTCAAAACAGTGAAAATGAGTGAAAAATCACAATACTTTCCCATGCTCTGTCGGCCTGTCGGACGCCCTGCTTCGGCCAGCCAAACTGTGCAGTTTGGCCTACCGAAAACCAAGTCTAGTCAGCCGGACATATCCCAGGTTTGGCCTGTCGAACGGATGAGTCTGGCCTGCCGATCCTTTGAATCTGGCCTATCGAACACGTAGTTTGGCATGCCGAACTGGAAAATCCCAGAAATTCCAGCCACGGGTTTCCATTCTCCTAAAACTTAAATCTTGATTTTAACCTGTTTTTCTCAAATCTCAAGCATGGAAAACAATCATAGATGATAGAAAGACATAATAGAACAATTTTGAACTTATTTAAACAAGATTTAAGCACAAAAATCCCAAAAATCCAAAAATGGGAGAAAATAAGGAAAAAAGAAAAATCTTGAATCAAATCTGTTTTTCTTTAGTCCAAGCTTAGATTCTAGGCGTTCTAAGTTCCTTTAACTCAAATCAAGGGTTTTCTAAGCTCAAACAAACTTAGATTTTCAAAAATACACGAAAGTTGAAAATTTTGAAAAAGTTTAGAAATTTCAAAACTAACCTTGAATCAAAGCTTCAATCCACGTTCTTGGTTGCCAAATCTCATCCCCGAGCTTCCTACTTGCTAACCCAAAGCTTGGATTCAAATTTTCTTTCAAAAATCTCAAAGAAATTTGAGAGAGAACGAGAGAGAGAGAGGCCATAGGAAGATAGAGAGAGGAAGAGAGAGAGTGAACCAAAGAGAGGAAGAGGAGAGAAAATAAATAGAGAGAAATGGTGGGCGGTTTTTACTGTGCAAAAACCATGTACCACCCACGGTTTTGTAAAACGGAATATTTTTAACATTTTACAAACAGTTGTGTTTTAAAAACTAAAAATAACATTTTAAAATAACAAGGAATCATTAGAATTCATTAAATTAACAAAACAACCTAAAATTCAAAATTAAATTAAATGATCAAATTAATGTTGAAACATTAATTATGACACACTAATTCATCATTGTATATTACAATAACATTAAAATAATTCTAGGGCGTTACACGCCATATGATACCACTTAACACAATTATCATAATGGAAGTATTCAATTGTTGGGGAATTGATTTTATAGGACTATTTTCACTTCTTATGGGTATCTTAATGTCCTTCTCGCTGTGGATCACGTTTCAAAATAGATTGAAGCCGTAACATGCTGTTCCAATGATAATGCGGCTGTTGTAAAATTCTTGAAGCAAAACGTGTAGTGCATCGTCCCTAAATTTTCAACAAGACGTCTATAATGTTTGTAATTACATGACGAATTTTAAGTATTTGATGTTGCGTTGTGATCTTCTAGAGGAGCATTGAGTTATAGTTAATCTATTTATGAATGGGTTGAAGGTTGACATTCAATGAGAAGTTTGCAAACGATTCCCTAAGTATTTAAAAGATGCTTATCAAGATGGTTTAGATATTGAGAAATGTCTTCAATCTTTCACTTCTCTTTGAATGCTTAGGCATTCTCATTCCTCTAGATACACTACCTCTCTTCAAGCTACATTAGGCTCTTCATCTTTTACGACTCCTATAATTCCCTCTAGTGTTTTGCAGACCTTTAAAGCTAGTCAAAGCAAGGGCAAAGAGTCCGTTTCATTCACTTTGCTAATTGAATGCTTTAGTTGTTATGCCAAGGGTCATATAGCTTCTTGATGTCTACATTGTAATCTTGCCTTCGACTAAGCTCCCCTTCTATCACCTGAAGACCCGATTGACATAGTTATTGAGCCTCATGACCCTAACATATATGAAGAGCTTGTTTTCTACAAAAAAAAAAAAAAAAAAAAAAAAAAAAAAAAAAAAAAAAAAAAACAAAACAAAGCTTTCTCACTTCATCTTTACTCGCTAAAGTTGAGTTCTTTTTATCCAGAGGAAACGATGATGGATAAACATGAAAAAAGGAATTAGTATTCAAAGTTTACTTAATTAGAATTATTGTTATCTTTTAGGGTCATTTAAATTTAGGAATTAGATTTGGTTTCATATTTGAGTTGCTTTCGGATTTGCTATTTCTATAACTAGGAAATCTGTGTCATGTTTATTTTTTGCTTTGATGATTAATGAGATTGATATTTCTTACTCTTCCTCTCGTGTTCTTGTTCTCTTCTTCATTTTTCTCTCTAAGTTCTCCCTCTATTCTTGCTTTTATATTTGGTCCTATGTTAGCATGTTTATGATCTATAACATCAAGCTCAACCCATTGCCCATTTATATTCGTGTCATAATAGTGACAAAGCCATAATTTTTTGTCTATGGAGGGACCATGAAAAATAGTTGGGATGGTTTTTTACTAAATATAAAACATAATTGTATATTTTAATTATTGAGAGGGAGGACACCTTATAATATTTTTCTTAAAAAATAGTGGCACAATAATAAATTTCAATTATTTAGTAGAGGCATATTTATAATTTTATTATGAAATGGAGGTACAACAGAAAATTTGAAAAATATTAAGGTAAAAACTTAAACCTTTAAAAGTTGAGTGCATGCAAGTGCTCTCACTCATTATTAAGTGGCTTTGCCATTGTTCGTGTGCTCATGCTTTAATCATACCCTTATCATACCTAACATCAAAATTATAAGTAAACAAGAAAAATAAGTATTAAATAGGAAAATTAAAACATAAAAACATTCAAATACGATGAAATCTTTTTAAGAGAAAAATATCACACAATAAGTTTCATGAAAAAATTGTAAGAGGTGCATAACAAAAGACCAATAATGTTATATCATTATCCTGCAGCTTATTGTGTTTGTACTCGTGCTTGCAGCTGTATCGTGCTCTTAACATGCTTCGTACCTAAAATTTACATCAAGCTTAGTTCTTTTAATAAAAATAGTGGGCTACTTATTTAATAATGGTGTTGTGTTTTGTCTTGTCTACTTTTTAATTGGCATACATGTGCTAGTCCATTAGGCTTGACTTGTTTTTACACCTCTAAACTCGAATAACAATAATGTATCAGTTGGAAGCTTTAAAGACAAAACAATTAATATTTTTCGGCCGCCAAAAGTAAATAATAATAATAATAATAAAAGAAAACCCTTATTTTAAAATAAAAATCAAGACTGTACAATATATGCGAATCATTTATTAGAGGTTTATAGGTCATTCAGGAAACGAGATAGATTTAAAACTTTGAACTTATAACATAGCATTATGAGAGAAAACAATGTAGAAAAATTTAGTTATAACTACAATTTGTAGTTGCAATTGTTAATTTAAACAACCTATATATTTTAAATTTAAAAGATCTTTCTTTCTTCCTCCTATTTCTTTTGCCATAAAACTGGTATTAATCTCTTTCATTGATGAGTGAGTATTTTACACATAAATCAAGTATTTCTTGAGCTCAAGTGTTTGTAAAAATCCTCAAGCATGTGTGTTATTTTGATGGTTTTAGTGTCATTTTGTAAAAAAAAATTAATAAAATGGGACTTAGTGGGATTTTTTGGCTTCAATTTAGAGCTTGGAAGCCATTTCATAGTGAAATCAGAAAGGCTTGCACGCCTACATAGCATCAAACACATGGCCACGCATATTGGGAGCCCCTAACCAAGGCCTTTGCGCAGGCGCATGCTGAAGGAGCACTGCGAGCTAGGCCTGAAGGCCTCTACGCTGGCGTATATGCTTGTTGCTTGGGCATACAACTTTAGCACGTGCTGCACCTAAGCGATTTTTGTGGCCGCACGCATTGTTGCACCCCCTGGTGTGCTAAAGTGTTTTCAAGGGCTAATTAAGCCCTTGAATGGTGATCCGACGACTAAGATTTACCTAGATTTGAGGCCTTTAATGTCCAATAAAACCATAAACCCTAAAGGGAGAAGAAGAACACAATTTCCAAGGCGCATTTGGAGGCATACTTTTCTAAAGATAGAAAAACTTGGAGGCTAATTTTCTTGGAGGACTTCTTAAAAAATTCAAGCCTTGAAAACCATCACCACTATAGTTTCTTCTTATCCCTTCTTTTATCTTGATTCTTATTTGAAATTTGTGTTTGTGGATTTGTCTTGAATATGTTTACAATTATGAATTTCTTGGGGATTTTGATAGATTGTTGATTGGATCTATTTCAAATGATTTATGTTTCTCTATGCTCCATGTTCTAATTTGTCTGGCTAATGAAAGAATTTTTAAATATGTGGATTTAGTCTTGGGAAAGTCATTTTTACATATTGGGACTTGAGAAAGACAACCTATAGTAATATTGAGTTTGGGAGGCGAATATAACTAGGGTAATTAATAAATATATTTATGCTTAATTTAGTTAGTTTTGCATATTATTTTTTCCCATCACTCGGGAGAGGGAGTGAAATTACAATTGAAGACTTATGATTAATGCTTTGAATGAAATCGACTAACAACCCGTTGAACTGGATGACATAGTTGGGTCAAGTGAAATCAAAACCCCTTAGCCTCATTTACCATCAAATTCCCTTTGATCCTTTACTTCAATTTACATGTTTATTTGCTTTGTTTGCATTTAGTTTAGTTTTTTTTTTCTTTTACTTTATTATTCCTAGCAATCGAGTTGCGTAGATGGAAGTCAAGTTATTATGGCTGCGGTAATTGGTTAATTTTTACAAAAACAATCTCTACGCGACAATACTTGACTTTATGTTACTTTTTACTTGCACACCACGTGTACTTGCAAGCGTTCGACATCCATACATTTCTCTTGAACTCTTCCTTAAATATTTTATTATATTTTAACGCTTAAAAAATCCCGTGAGCAACTCACAAGACCAAAAATGGACAATGTGGGTCCTGGCTCAGTAATTAAAAGACCATTGGTGAGAACTCCTTGCAATTAATTTTGATAGTCTTACAACAAGGAGCCAGCAACAATGTGTAGAGGATTTCCCTTGGAGGAGCTATTCATTAATGCCTTATTCGAAAGGACTATCAGGTTTTTCAGGGTTATTATGCTTTTAAAAAAAGCACAATAGAAGCAGAAGCAAAATCAACATAAAATAACAAAAGTAAACAAAAAATAAAATAAAATAACTATAATGGTGTCAAGTGCTTTAGTATACTATTGCAAAATACTCAAGCAAAATACTTTCAAGGATTTTGCATCCAATCTTGTGCAAGACGCTTTTATGATTCTAAATAAACCATTGAACAATGTTAGAGGTGTTGGAAAATGGTTTACTAAACCATTATGAAGAGCCATATTTAGGCTCAAATTAGAGTGGGACCCATTTCATAAATGTGATAGAACTTAGTGGATTTGCATTCTCCATCACGAGGAGATCGAAATCATATATTCATACGCTCAAAGTAGTTATCGGGTAAATGAGAAATTGATGATCAAAAGGTTCCTATTGGAATTAGTTTTTGTTGGAAAGATTGCTAAAAATTGGAAGTCCCATATTGCTTAGACAACTTGTTTTGGTGGAGCTTATATGAGTTTACACTTTTCATTTAGAGTAGGAACATGTACCCAAGAGACTCTTTCACCAGCAAAGAACGGGGGTGTAAATCATCAACCCAATGGGTGAAGGGCCCAATGTGTGCACCCACACGTAAGCAATGCGAACGTCGATATGTTAGGCTTGCCCTCTTATGGGCTTTGTTTTGCAAATTTTGTATTTGCTTTTTTCAACCTAAAACATAGATTTTTTTTTAATTAAATCCAAAATATCAATAGATATTGCTAGGCATCGAAGATGAATATAGTTGTTAGAATATCTAGACATTATTGTATGAATTTGGACATGATAGTGGGCAGGTTAAATATGAATATTAAAGGTTATAACCTTCGAACTAAGTCTCATTATTTTGGAAATAATTTAGATTGAATCCTCATTATTTTCAGATTCATAACACCCCCCACAACAGCATATATAAGGAGACCATCCTCAACATTTTTTGCACACATCATTTTCAGATATGCTTTCTAGTTTCTCTTGGTTAGGCTCAAGTTGTCTTAGAGTTTTTAAGTGCTCTGGTGATAAAGTGAAGATAGGTTTTCAAGTTCGTGGGAGTAGTACTTGTGGTGCTAAAATCCTGCCCGATGAACGTTGTATGCTGGGAAACAGATGCGCATTGTGATCTGAAGCACTAATGAAGAGAGCGAATCTATTTTAAGGAAAACGTATCTATTATGTGCCTTGACGTCTATTTTATTTTAGTGTTTGATTCGGTTTACGGTTGAAAGTTTCTTTGCAATTGTTTCTCACTCTTTTGTAATATTTTATTAATATTGAATTTGTTCGTTTCTTTTTATGTTATGTAATTTTGCTAACAAGGGGCGCCGACAGTATCCAACACTACATAATAATAATAAACGGGTAATAAATTATGAGCTTATAGATGGTGTCTATTTTTTATTAATCATGGTGCTCAACACCAATAGTGCTCTTATTTATTTTTCTAAAATGAGCATAAGTTAGTAGCACATAACAAATGAAAATGAATACTGCACTAAATAATAATTTTTTTTGAAACCCTAAAAAAGCAAATAGCATATTTTAAATTCTTTAAGCTAAATAGTGTATTTATTGTGCAAATAATTAATTTATCTATAATATTTTAAAAGTAAATAAATTATCTACACTATAAATGTACTATTTATTTCAATTATTTTAAAAATGCTATCTAACTTAAATAAGATATCTAATGGAGGCATACTCAGTTTTTGTTTATGTCATAAAATGCAAAAAATTCTTATGCAATAAACTAAATGTGTGTCCCTCCAACATATTTTTCTTGTCTTATCGCAACATTTTTCATGTTCCACCGAGACATATCGTGTGTCCCGCGGAACAACCTGTGCTCCTTCTAGGACATTTCTCTCTCATTTTTCTTCTCTGTCTTTCCTCTTTCTTTCCCCTTTTCTCCATTTTGCCGTAGCCTCACCTCTTGATTACTAGTGACGTCGTCGGCTGCCAACTACTAGAAAAAACAGAGAAAAAAAAAAAAACACAACAACAAGAAGAAGATCCAAAATCTTGAATCGAGGAGGCGGACAAGGACTTTAGTGGCAGCGTGGTTGGAGAAGTACTGAGATGGTAGCAACGGTTG
Organism: Artocarpus heterophyllus; assembly: GCA_025403435.1. Classification (NCBI taxonomy): domain Eukaryota; kingdom Viridiplantae; phylum Streptophyta; class Magnoliopsida; order Rosales; family Moraceae; genus Artocarpus; species Artocarpus heterophyllus. Next base: position 1,567,043 of record JAJQZP010000047.1, read on the forward strand.
TGTTTTCAATCTACAATTTCGGTGGCGGTGTGGTCTGACTTGTCTTTTATTTACAACTTCGATGAACAGGCGGCTTCGACGCGGACAGGGATGGAGAGACCGTGGCTCTGACGTTTCCCAACCCAGTTGGTGAGGCTAATGTAACCCTCACTGATCAATTTAGCCTCCAATTTCATGATTGTCCTCAGATCAAGAGATCATGCTCCAACAGCGAAGTTTTCTCCATGCCATAGATCTCAGTCACGAGATCTCCACAGCAAGACCTGCAACTGCTCGTGTTTTGTCGCAATCGTCAGTGTCGTTTCGAGAAGCTCAACTGCCTGTAGCAACCATCACCATAGGAGGACAAGCTATTGCTAGGGGGAGAGAGAGACACAGAGAGAGAGAGACAAAATTGGTAAGAGAGTGAAAAAGATAAAAAATTTGATTGAGGAGAGAAAGAGAGAGTGAGAGAAGAGAGAAAAAAGATTTGACCTATTACCCCTGTTGATATTGATATCGATACCGACTGTAATTTAAAAAAAAAAGTAATATTGCAGTCAATATCAATTTTAAAAAAGAGTGATATTGACTGCAATTTCCTATTACCCCTATTGTGTAATTGTGTAATTTCTCCTCTAGCTAGTTGGTTGGAAGGTCCTTACATCTCTTCAAGGGCCAGATCCTTTTATGAGTTTAGCACAGCCTACCGGGTCCACATACAGTCCGGAAAATGATTTGACCAGATCCGGCGAGTGGCTGGTCATTCACTGGGTGACTTACATATTAGCTGTCAACATTTAGCCCGGACCAATTTGATACATGTACCCAAGTGATTGCGGTAATCTATCCAGGAAGTAACCTATTGGGTGACTATAGTAACTAAAGTCAATCGCCTGGCGTTCATGGGAAGTTGAAGAGGTCTTAATTTGATAGCAGAGCAAATTTGGTCATTTTAAGGAAAAAGTTAAAGGGGGAGAAAACAGAAGATACTCAAGTAGAAGAGAGAATATCTTTCTAAGATAAAAGGAAAATAAAAAAAAAATAAAAGCATAGAAAATATATCTTGTTTCAATACTAACATGTATTTATGCCTAAGGTCACTTGGACATTATTTCTACACCATTTTTTTTACTTGTTTATATAGTTTTGCCGGTGATTTTGAACTATTTTCCAAACCCCGTTTCTCTTCTTTCCCCACTTCGATTAACAATGCTCCAATTGTTGACAAGGCACTGGCCTTGCACGACCAAATGAGGTGCAAGGCCGGAGATCAAACTGCAAGAGATCACGCAAAGGCACCACAACGTGCCGGAGATGCACAATGCCAGCACAGGAGTTGGAGTCTAAGCATACAGCATACAGCATACAGCATACAGCATACAACAATTGCTGCTTTTAAGGTATGCATAAACAACAGTTTTTAAATCCTTGCATACATAATCCATCTCTAATCATCAAGCACAATGTAAAAAGGTGCTAAATTTCTTTATTTTGAGAATTATGATGTGCAATGAACAATCCATAGTTCTACGGTTGCAGGTTTAACCTTTTGAGCTTGAGAGTTCAAATTCCCCACTTCAAATCCTTTTTTTTAAAAAAAAAGAAAAAAAGAAGAAGAATAAATCTGCTACCAAACCTTTCTCCAACTTACCAAAACTATCCATTTACAAGAATACTTTAGTTCTAAGCATTTTATCACAAAACCTTCCTCCTGCCTTGCCAAGCTTCCAAATTTACAAGAATACCTTTGGCAAAGGTCCACTAGGAAAAAAAGAGAAATAATTATGCTTCTTCAATATACACGCAGTAGGTACCCCCACAGGAAAAAAAAAATGAATTGAATCAAACCGAAAACTCTCTTGTCTCGACGCTTTGGTCATACATTGAAGTGAAGGTTGACAAAGTGGGCTCTGCAGAGGTCTCTGAAATCAAAGTTGTAGTGTCTAGTTGGTCCGAGGAAGAAGGCTGATTATAAGAAGATTCTGTGACATTCTTCGCTTTAGGCTTGGTGATCTTCTGAGGGCCTCTCACTTTGAGGTCCATGAAATCTGTTATCAAGCCGGGCTTTGTTATTTCCCATTCATTGACGTCCACCTCACCTGTTAGCATCTTGACCACGGTTGACATGGAGGGCCTCAGCTTCGGACTGTCTTGCGAGCAAAGAAGACCAACTTTTAGAAATCTGCAAGCCTCCTCGGCATCAAATTCCCCGTTTAATGCTATATCTACTAGTCCGACCAGCTCTCTACGTTCGTAGAGATCCCACGTCTGCGACAGAAGAGCCCCATATCACTAATTGTTGAAGAATAGCATGTAAAAAGAAAATGAACACAAATGAAAATCAACTACATTTCAATCCGAACTACACTGTAAAACGTAAATGAACACAAATGACAATCAACCTACATTTCAAACCGAACTACATGAAAGTAATTGTTTCTTCTCCTTTTTGTGTCCTTAACTCATATTCTGCAGTGTTGTTTCCTGGTTCTATGAAAAACAAGTTATTTTTTTACTAAAAAGAAGAAGACAGGTAGTTGTAAAATGGCTGAAGAAATCCATGCGTGGTTGTGACACCTAAAGAAAATAAAAGCTAACTCACAGTTAACATTCAATTAGATTATGCTTTTGTTTTAATATCCAAAAATGCCTCAAACTTAGAAATCATTTTCGAGCTTGCAGCTTTTGCTAAAAACTCAGGGACTACTCGCCATGGCCCTGATGAATCAAGTGTCACACCATGTGAGAATGTAAACCGTACATTTGAATCCTCATTAGGCATGAAAAAACTCCACAACTGAAACCGTTAATGAACTGGCCTCTACCAATGCATTTGATAGACAAAGTTCAAAAGTAGAAAGTCCTTTGTCAAGGTAAGCAGCTTCATGAAAGGTTGATACGACTAAGTGAAAACAATCTGTGAATTCCATACTGAAATTGATCATTCCCTGAAGAAAGTGCTTCATGAACACCTTAAAGAAATTAATCTGTTTAATAATGAACCGCTTGTTGCAAAATAACCTCAATATGTACATTTTTTTAATTCACACCCACTTTAACTATCTTTATGTCAAAATTTTGTTTCAAGATTCACTACACTCAAGAAACAGCTTTTCCTTTTTTCTCTTTTCAATCTCCTTCACGAGAAATTTTAGAAAATAAGTTGACAAAAGTATTACAGCTACTAAGGAAACCAAGTCAACCACGCCATCATAATCATAAATTCAAATGCATAGAAAAAAATCTGACGACACAGATTTAGACAAAAGCAATCCATACCCTTTCAAGAATATATTGTTCTCCAATGGGTAGACGTGTATTCGTGTTGCATCTTCCACTGACAAGTTCAACAAGGAGAACCCCAAAACTATAGATATCTGCTTTTCTTGTTAGTTGCCCTCTTATCGCATATTCTGGTGCCAGATAACCTCTAAAACAACAAAAAGTAGACAGAAACACAGCAGAATAAATGTTAGAGAGAGAGAGAGAGAGAGAGAGAGAGAGAGAATTTCTTGCAGGCAGAGAGTACAAAAAGTTAACAAAATTACACTATTTACGCAAAATTATGACAGTTAATAGCCCATGTGAGGGAGAATGCGTAGTTGGTTTTGTGCAATTCAGTAGACAGTTTATGCTTATATACGCTTGGTCAGATGGCAATACAGCTAGTGAAAAACCTATTCATAACCAAACAATCTAAATTTTTGTTCGTTGAAGTCATATGGCATAGTCGAAAATGATGGTTGCATTCTCTTTAAAATAGAAAAAAAAAGTAAATCATTCGCTACCATCTGCACAACCATGTTCAGAGGGTAACAGTTTGTTTCCGGCATCAAGTTTGTTACTTTAATATGCCTTTTAGACAAAAACAAGAATAATGTGAAAAGTCAATACAAATTTGAAAAGGAAAACACAAATGTTAGAACTTACATTGTTCCTGCCACGCGTGTACTAACATGAGTCATATTCGATGGGATAAGTTTTGCTAGACCAAAATCCGAGATCTTTGGGCTTAGGTCTTTGCCAAGAAGAATATTGCTGGCCTTAATATCTCTGTGCACAATATGAGGTCGCACTTCCTCATGAAGGAATGCAAGGCCTCGTGCAACCCCGACACAAATATTAAACCGTGTTCGCCAACTAAATTGAATATTGCTATAACGTTGACTTCCACCTAAATAAAAAAGTTTTCAAGCATTCAACTTCCATTTGATTACATAATATGGGTAATGAAGAGCTCTAAACAAAGAAATAATACAAACATAGTACATTCTCAAAAGAGATATATGAACTAGTAGATATAAAAAGCCTATAGATATATGTCTTATACAATAGAGAATATTTTCCACAAGAGCAAAATTATAAAATTACCAAGAAGAGTTTGTGCCAGACTATTATTCTCGAGGTAGTTGTAAACCAAAATTCTGTGATTTTCTTCTACACAACATCCGTAGAGCTCAACTAAATTTTCGTGCTTGATCTTTGAGATCACATTGATCTCCGTCAAAAACTCTTTCACTCCTTGTCCTGACTCAGCCGAGAGAACTTTTATAGCTGCAATCTTCCCATCTTTAAGCCGACCCTGACCATCAAGATACAGTATCAAGGATTTCCGCTTTGTGAGATAAGGAGGAAATTAACACATGGTAAAATAGAAATGCTGCAGGTACCTTGTATACAGAACCGAAACCACCTTCCCCAATTTTATTGGCTGGACTAAATTCTTCCGTTGCAATCCTTAGTTCTTTGTAAGTGTAAAGTTTCACATCATGAATCCCAGAAACTTCTGTTAACAAAAAAATAAAATAAAAAAAGAAAGAAAGAAATTGTTCGTAAATTCTTGTGTTGTCAAATACTGAAATTACACAGGGCAAAAAATACTCAAATTATTTTGTGCTCTATGCCAAGTATCTTAGGAAAAAAAAAAGAAATTGTTCGTAAATTCTTGTGTTGTCAAATACTGAAATTATACAGGGCAAAAAATACTCAAATTATATTGTGTTCTAGGCAAAGTATCTTAGTTTTAGGCATGTTATATTGCTCTATCTCGATTCAGTAGAAAGGTTGATGAATTTTACCATCATCAATATCGAAGCCATGTTTTCTCGCAAAGCCCTCCTTCCGACCAAATAAATAAGAAAAACAAGTCATAGCTAAATGACAATCTGGCAGCCCTTCCTAACTCGAGAGCCTGTGAATGAATTCTTCAAATGACACCACACCCAAAGACCTGCTAGAAAGTAAACCATTTTAAATATATCTCGTACTAGAACCACAATTAAATGTAACAGCATTATCAAAGGACATAAGAGGAATTCAAACTACAAGAAGCATTTCAATTACTATAAGACTGGGAGTGAATTTTTAAAATGCCATGAAAACCAAGAATCAAAAGGTTAGGATATGCATCTATTTTGGGTGAGATATATAAAAGCAGAAGCAGTAGAGGAGAAAGAAGAACAAGGAACAAGTCAGCGGCATATGGGAGAAAAGCAAGAGAGGCCAATTAGAATTGAAACAAACTTTATCATTGCCAAAGTTCAAAGGTTCATAATAAGCAAGGAAACATTACAATGACATTATCATCTAAAGCTAAATAAAAACCAACAAAAACAATGTCTTATTGGGTCAGTTAGAGTGATCCCATTAATTCTCAATCAAGAAAACCTAATTCTAGCATGTAAAAAACTATGAAAGGATGTTCAAGAAAAAAGGATAAACATGGTGAGTTAATTCTCAAAAGTAAAGGACTCTTTTAAAACGTAGGATCAAGATGATAAAATCAACTCTTACAACCCAAGTAGCATAAGAATTGGACTGACACCGGGTTTTCAAAGTTACTTCCTGACTTAAAGGCAGACGAAAACAATGCAACCTATATTTCAATTCGAACCCAGCCAAGAAGGCAGACCAGAAGACAAAAGTACAGACACCAAATGGAAACACAACAAGATGAAATGGAACCTTCAAATATTTAAAGTTTGAAGAGATGATCCTAAAATGATGAGCTCGAAACTAAGTCAATTTGGAAGCTGCAAAAGTTGCTAAGTTTCAGATGATAATTTATATATATATCTGCAGCTCTAATGTCCATCAATCCTGGACGTATCTCTAGATTGTTTTCCTTATTTCCTACCAAGCTAATTGAGAGTCTCTCTTCATGATGTTTTGACATTTGATGCTCCGAAACAAAAATTTAACTAAGAAATAGGCAAGAAAAACCCCAAAACAGAGAAAAGAAACAAAATGATTAACAACCTACTTAAATCACAACCCAATTCATAAAGTAACATCACCCAAAAAAGAAAAGAGGAAAAAAAGTATGAAAGTATCCAGATGAGAAAATCACCTAAAAAAAGGCTCAGCTCAGAAAAACTAAAAGGCAAAAGATTTAAAGGAAAAGGACCCAGATGAGAAAATCACCTAAAAATGCTAAGCTCAAAGAAACTAAAAAGGGAAAAATTAAGACAAAGTAAAAGGACTCAGACGAGAAAATCACCTCAAAATCAGATGAAATGCTCAGAGACGCCTAAAAGTAGAGATTTTTAGCAGTTGATGATGTGAGAGAGGCGTCTAGGATTGTGAAAAGGGCAATTGGGATTATGGGATTTTTGTGTCCAAGCGAACTACTCCGATGTTTCATAAATAAAACCAAAACAAACAACAACTAGTCTAAGCGACCGCGTAGGTTGGCTCACAGTGCTCGCTTTGAATGTTTCTCTTCTAGCGTTGTACTTTTTCAGCACTCTCTGTACGGGATTGACATCTCGATTTTACCAACGTGTTTTGACGAGATTTTAGAGAGAGAAAGAGAACTCAAAGAGAGAAGAAGGTTTGAGACTTTTCTCTTTCTCTATATAGATGTATATTTGGTAGGGATGATCAAATTCATGGATGTTGCCTCCTCCTCATGAGCTCCTTCCTTCCTCTCTTGCAGCTCTTCTCCTACTCCTACGTTGGTCAACTTTGAAATTTCTCTTTTTCTTTTTTTATTTTATTTCCTCTTCCCACTTATTACATTGACCAACATTTTTCGCGTTCACATTTTTTTTCCCTTTTTGTCGATAACAGATAAATATGGGAAAAAATACCATCACGAATGGCCAAAACGTTCTCATCAGACTTTTTTTTTTTATTATTTTGACCCTCGGATAAAAGATCAATAGTCTAAAAGGGCGTTTGAAAAATCTTTCCAATGTCGGTTTTAATCTATTATTTTATAATAAACAATGTAAAATTTTAATAACTATATTAAAAAAACAAAAAAAAATTATTATGTAAATTATAAAATTTTTACATATTATTATTTTTAAACTGAAAACGTTAGTTAGAACTAGAATTATAAACAGAAGCTAAAATTGTACTCTTACGTAAACAAAAATACATACAACTATATTTAATCAAACACTAACACTTATAAAAAATACTAAAAAAAACTCAAAAAAAAAAAAAATAGCAATCGACATGAACGAGAAACAATGCAATCGACGTCAAAGAGCCAACTCAACCACCACGATTTGCGACTTTGTTGCCACCATCGTGGCCCAACCTGTTGCCAACCTTCGTGTTGGGTCATGTATGTAGCGGTGTAGGGGAATGGCAACCACCATTGCGACAAGCCTTAAATCGTGACTATGACATATTCATACCACGATGGTACAAAACCATGACGATCCAGTCCGTGCGAGCATGGTTGGGTAGATCGCAAGCAAGGTCATGAGGTCATTGTGATGCGATATGTCGAGAGCAACACCATCACGAGCAAGTTTGCGAGGGTTACGATCTCCGCTAGCTATCTAAGCTCTCCGAGGGTGATCCCAACCTACCCAGACTCGAGATGTGGGGTTGCCAGCAACCCTGGCACGACCTCCACCACGATCTAATGTCACCGAGAGCAATCTCTACCCACTTAGACTGTCGCTGACAATTCTCTTTTTGAAATCAGACAATTTCTTCTACTTTTATTCTTCTTCTTCTTCTTCTTCTTTTTAATTTGGTGTGTTTAAACTTATTAAATTACTGGTGAACTCACTCACTTTTTACTGTTGGATCTAAATATAGCATACCAAAAAAGATCTCATTTATTAAAAGCTTTCAGCATTTCCATAAATATATTCAGTTATTCACGCTACACGAAAAGTCAAGTCTTGATGAGATCAGTAGTACTGAAAGCACTACATATTGACAAAATAAATAAATAACAACATGATAAAAAGAAAAACAGGCCAAAGGTTCGTGTAACATCACAGAGAAGAATTTGTCTTATAATGTTTAAACCTGAATTGTAATCGGTGAAAACTCGGGGTAAGATTTTTGCAATTCCATTTCTGGCATCAATTGTTTTCCAAAAGTGACACTAGTGTGGGGCATGAAGAGATTTTATTTTTCAAAAAAAAGAAAAAAAAATTAAACCTCATGTTTGTAGTATAAAATTCATAAATAAAATTTTTATAAAATAAACCTCCTTTTTATTAGTTGCAATGCCCAAGGTTTGTTTTATTTTATTTTATTTTATTAGTCCACGACCGAGTAAAACTCTATTGGATTTATGAAAGAGATTTCTTTTATGTTAGTTTACAAAAATTGAAAATGCGGTTTTTTTTTTTTTTTTGGTGACCTCATTCAAGAGTTGGTAATAAGAAATTAGACCACTTCTGCAATAAGAAAATATCTTACTTATTTTAAGCTTTTCAGCAGATTATATTAAAAGTAAAATACAAATGTGACAAAATCTAATGAAAATGAAACAACATAAATTTTTTTTTTTTTTAGGGACGTAACAACATAAAGTTATACACCCCAAAGAACACCAAAACTGTGTAATATTAAGATAAACTTATTTAGTATGAAGCAACCTTGTATGTGGTGTTTGACAGAAGTGGTTTACATCACTCTTTCAGTTATAAACAGTATAAAACTCTCATATGCTGCAATAACAATTAAAAAATCGTTACAGTGTAAATTTTTTTATATATTACAATAAATATAATTTTACCTAATGATTTTAGCTATTTTGTCAAATACTCTTGCATTGTGTTTCCATATCTACTCCTCAACTCCAAAACCTGCGAAGTGGTGTTTGACAGAAGTGGTTTACATCACTCTTTCAGTTATAAACAGTATAAAACTCTCATATGCTGCAATAACAATTAAAAAATCGTTACAGTGTAAATTTTTTTATATATTACAATAAATATAATTTTACCTAATGATTTTAGCTATTTTGTCAAATACTCTTGCATTGTGTTTCCATATCTACTCCTTAGCTCCAAAATTTGCGAACGGCACCTGCCCAACTCCCACATCTACATCACCCACCGGCTTGCGCTTTTTGACTTTGTTTTTTTAGAAATAGACAAATTCTTTTTTTTTAAGTCTTTCAGTGGTTGGTCTACATAAAAAAGTAATTTTGGCCACGGTTTGAAAAAACTTTTTTACTCTTTTTTGCTTGAAACAATTACTCTTTCCCTTTTTTTTTTTTGGCCATGTCCAATTCAACTCCGGTGTTATTTGGATTTCATCATGTTTTTATTCATCCAATTCGCTATATATATATATATATCCAATTCAATTTTATTGAATTTGGATTGAATTGGATGTAATTCCTTTTTTATTATTCCCATTTAGAAGTTAAAGATTTGATTAACATAAAGAAATATTTGGAAAAAGTAATTAAAGAAATACAAATGAAATCCAAACTAAATTTTCGCCTCCATTTGAAACATTAGGTAAAACGTATATTTTAAGTTAAAATTTAAACTTATGTTTAACCTAAAGAAATATTTTGAAAAAGTAATTAAAGAAATACAAATGAAATCCAAACTAAATTTTCGCCTCCATTTGAAACATTAAGTAAAACGTCTATTTTAAGTTGAAACTTAAAACTTATGTTTGATCCATCATCAGTTATAACTGATGTTAAGCCCAACTAGTTAAATCTAATTGTTTCAATTCCAACCAACACTTTTGGTTTAAACATACCAAACACTAGTTCAAACTAACAAATTATAGTTCAAACTCTAAACAATGATTCCAACTAATTTTTGTTCAAATCAATTTTTTTATATACTTATCAAACAATGGTTACAACTATAAATTACGGTTTCAACTAATATTAGTTTTAACTGATAGTTTTAACTATTCTTTTAGCTAAACATATGGACATTTCGGCATTTTTAGTGCATCATAAATGCACTATCAAGGGATTGAATTAAGTAAATTAAGTACAAATTTTTGAGCTAAAGTTTATGCTTAAAATTTATTAAATATTTTAAAAACATAAAGAGTGTCACAAGAATTATTGTTTTAATTTGATTTTTATAATAAATTCTATGGAAGTGAAATGTGATTTCTAAAGTTAAAAATCATGCCATAGTCTTGTACAAGAAAGGAAGGATATGAAAATAACCTGGAAAGCTTAACTGTTGCAAAATGTATTGCAACAAATATTAAGATAAAAATACAGTTTAAGAAAAATATTGTATAGATATACGAAAAATTATACAATATTAGAATAATACAGTGTAAAGATTATATTGATAAAGTAATACAGTGTAAGAAATTGCACTGATAAAGTTATGTAGTATGAAAATTATACTACAAAAGTAATGCAGTATAAGGAATTACACTGATAAAGTTAAGTAATATGGAAATTATATTGCAAAAGGAATGTAGTATAAAAATTAGATTGTGTAAAGTTATGCAGTAGAGGAATTATACTGTGTGGAGGATATGGATGAGTAAAAAATACTGTGTAAGTTTATAATCGTATAGACAAAAATGTACCGACAGTATTGAAAAATATTGTCAATATAAATTTAGACTGTTAAAAGAATAATGTGAGGCCCTCTTGGTGACACCCTAAAGTGGAAATTTTTCCATATCTCTCTTAATAGAATCGGTTTTTAACTAGTGGTGGAAGCAACTTTTTGAAAATTGCAATTAGGTCGATAAAGTGATGACTTAGAAAGGTAAAAGACTAAGTTGAAAAAGAAACCACATCCTTCCCTTGCGTGGATTCAGTTTTGGCCTCAAATTGGGAGTGAATTTTTATGACAATTAAGTCCTTGATCAGGTGTCTTGATGAGTTAGGTGTATGGTTAGAACTTGACTCACTTTTGTTTCCATCAAATTTCATGAAAACTTGAGAAAAGCAAAATCATATGCTCTCCAAGAAAACATGTTCCATATGCTCACTCCTTCTCATTGTTTTTCAAGAAAACAACCCCCAATCAAGTTCATATGTTGGTGATCAAGATTAACCACTTTTGGAGGTAAAAATCTAAAATTTTTCTTATAGATTTTTAGTGGTTTTCTTGAGTTTATGGCTGGATTTTGGCATGGATTTTTTCTATGGTTTGTGTTAAGGAGGAATAGCAAGGTTTAAAGCACTAAAGAGGAGGTGGAAGAGCTTGAAAAAACCTGGGTAAATTCTAAACCCTATTCTTGGTTTAGTTTATGCATGGTATGTATGAGCCATGGCATATAAAAAGACTTCATGGCATGATTTTATTATGAGTTATGTTGATGTTGTTGATGATGATGATGAGGGAAAGTTGAAAAACTAAGGTTTTATGGAAAAAGAGAAAGTATGACAAACTTTGCCTTAAACATAAAATTTAAACACTTAAGGTGTTTGATATAGTGTTTTGGACTATAACATGTTAAATGAATGTTATGACATGATTATCTTAAGTATTAGGTGCTTAATGATAAGCTTATAAGGTTTTAAATGAAATTAAACTCAACCAAAGTAAGTTAAGAAATGTTTTGGTGCAAAAAGTATGTTTAAGGCATTTTTGAAAGAATTGAATATTTGAGGCCCGTAGAGGCCAAATCATTCTCTGAGTTCAACATATAATTTATTAGAAACGTCGAACTAGACAACTTCTGTGAAGAAATCCCACTCGAATTTTGAGCAAAGAAAGCCAAACGTTGATCTCAGTTCTGTATTTTCAAAAACGTTATAAAGATGAATGATTTTGAGAAAAATTAAAAAACAAAAGTTGTAGATATCATTGAAACAATTAGAACTCATGAATGGTTTGTGAAATTTCTTCACCGATTTCAAGTTATGAATTTTATGAGATTTTAAGCATAAAATTTCATGAAAAGAAAAATGTTATGAAATATTTTGAATTTGACCAAGGAGCCTTTGTAAGTTTCAATTCTTGTGAAAAAACAATAAACATTTTGAAACAGTCGGTTTTGTTCCCGATGACAAAAAATGTAAAAATTTTGTATTTTAGGCCAAAACCGTAAAACTAATAGTAACGAAAATTTTCGCAATGTATAAATGGCTGCCTACACGGTTATGATCTGAAAGTAAATTCATGTTTGAAAGCCTAAATGAATTTAGGAATTTTACAAGAAAAGTACGTTAAGGGCAAAAAGTCAAGATTTTCATAAATGGGTCAAAACCATAAAGTCTTAAAAAAATAGTTTTGCGACAAAAAAGAAACCAATGTTTGGTTTTTCATAATATTACGAGAAGTGAAGAAGTGTAAGGTTTTTTTTTAAACGAGTTTCGAAAGTTTTCTCAAACCCGTTAAGGGCAAAATGGTCATTTTTGTAAAAAGACTAAAACAGACCCCAAAATACCCGATTTAGGAAAATGTCTCTTAGTGAAAATTTTTCCATAACCTATAAGTAACATAATGGTTAAGCAAAACAAGAAGTTTAGTAAAGTCACAAGGTTCACAAAAAAACTATCAAGGGTAAAATTGTCATTTATAAGAAAATTGCTAAAACATTCCCGAGTCCTCTGAATTAGCTAAACTCCTTTGTATAGAAAATGTTTTGTAATACGTCAAGTAATGATTGACGTCAAGTAAGATAAGACATTTAACTAAGGGACGTTCAAATTAAGCAATAGAAAGATAAACCAATAGGATTTGAGGTTAGGATAAAGGAATGAATAGATAATGATTAAGTTATATTATTAATCAAGTAGGTTGGTTATAAGAAAGTTAGCTAATAATCTAGTGTCATTTAAACATGACATAAAAGCTTACTAATATAAGGAAAAAGGAATGAAATGGGGACGCTAGAGCTAAGCTACTTAAGTTTCAAAAGTCAACTGCAGCATGAGGAAAATGATTTTCAATGTTTTGAATATGTTTTATGTTTGTATTTATTATACATAAAGTTTTAAAGATCAAGCCAAGACTTACAAAGTATTTGCAATTGTTATGTTTAGAGTATTTTTACATGTGTTATGCATAATGTTTTAAAGTTCATGTTATGATTTGCAATATGTTTGCATATGTCATGTTTTATGTTTCAATGCTAAGTTATAACATAAGATATGTTCAGCATTTGATATGCTCAAGAAAGTTAATAAGAAGATAAAGCAAAAATGATAAGTGTCATACTAGCCTCCTTGATGTGACGTTTACAAGTTAAATGAAAGTTATGACTTTGTTGTTTGATAGGCTAAAGTCTTCCATAAGAGAAGCATTGTATTCTCATGATTGATGATGTTGGTACGAACACTTAAGTTCACAAAATAAAGAAATATATGAACGATATTCAAAAGCTCATAATTGAAAATTTATAATTAAGTATAAATAGAATCATGCATTATGTTATTGCTTATATTCCTTTTACGTAATGTTTTTATAAAGAACATTTTGCGAAAAAACATTTAAGAAATGTTTTATGATAAATGTTTATGAAAATGTTTTACAAGAAAGGTTTTTAAGAGAAAAAGTTTTATAATGAAAGTTTTAATATTTTCTGAAATTATGTTTGAAATTAAGCGAAAACTCTTTATAAGTTCTTTTATGTTATAGGTAGTCCTATGGGAGATCGGTAAGACTGATAGAAGAGCTCAATATTGCGATGGTGATGTATGGATATCACTATAGTAGTTTTCCGCTACTTGAAAAGTTTTCTACTATTTTTTTTAAAAAAAAAAGAGTCCTAAAAGTTTTTATGATAGTAAATGGTTTCTTAATAATTTATTAAGAAAAGTTTTGAACAATTTTAAAGTCAAGTGTTGAGCTATGTTTCAACTTCGGTTGCAATGGAAGTCGCAATAGTTTTTGAGTATGTTAAAAGAAAAAAATTCACCTAGTATTTTTCTTACTAGAAAGTAAGAAATAAGTTAAGAAATGATGTTTAAGCAAGCTAAGTGATAGCTCAAAAAGACGGAGCATTATAACTTATGTAATCAAAAAGTAAAATATACAAGCACCAAGCCATCACTATTAATTTAAATTCAAGTACATGTCAACACATATAAGTACAAGAACAAGCCAAGATATGTAAGTTTAATTAAAAAAAAAAGAATTGAAGAGGCAAAAAAGAGATAGAAACAATTTTCAACTTCAAGTGTGGGTGAGTGTGTAGCAAGCATTTAGCTACTAATAAATACGATATATATATATATATATATCAAAATTAATATTTATACAATGGATTTTAAAACTTAAAAACCAAAACTAATTCAATTCAATTGATTTTTTAATCTTTCAATCTAATTGAATTCGATAAATATTGCATATGCAAATCTTTAATAAAAAGAATTGCATATCCAATCTACATTAAATTGGATCAATTGACTATTCAACCACATTGAAATAATTTGCTTAATCCTACTTATTTATGATATTGTTAACCATTTCCCCCCTTTGGTTTACATGATATATGAATGAAAAGAAATAAATTATTTAATCGCATGTCCTTACACACATGCTGAGATCATGTTTATGCACACAAAAAATATAAAACCACCAAAAATAATTTCTACGTCCTAACAATTTAAATCTAAAACTATTTCAACTATTACTACCAAATAGGCCTTAAAATACTACATTCTAATATTAATTTGCAAGCAAGTCTTTTGATCACTAACCATAGGACATCTATCATTTGATGAAACCCTAGACAGACGACCGAAAACAAACACAACAAACCATGTGGACCACAAATTCCTCTAAGAAAGCAATAAATACAAATTGGTTTATGGATTTTCCCAAGCACACAGAATGAGATAAATTTACTGTTATCCCTCGATCTTTGGTTAGTTTGTTACCTTAACCCCAAAACTTTGAAAACTAGCATGCACACCCCTATAATTTTAAAACGTTAGCAAAAATGCCCCTCAAACTTTAAAATGTTAGCGCAAATGCCCCCTTTTTGTGATATTCTATCCATAAAGTTTTGCGTTTGCCCCGCAAACTTTGGTAGATATGTCATATTGCCCATTAAACTTTAAAAACTAATAGCTTTACCTCCTAAACTTTTTTCCTTTTTTTAGTCAACAATTCTTAATACAAGTCAAAACTCAATTCGCTCGCCCAAAAATCGTGAATTATGAACTGAGTCAACAATTATAACCTACCTTGTTTTTTTGTTTTGTGTCTTTTTTTGGAAGGTTGTATCGTTTTTTTCTGTGCTTATTAACTTAATGTAGAAGATAGTGAGAGTAAAGGCTTTATGGTAAGGAGACATTTCATTAGATTTCCAGTATTCATTCTCTTTTTGCTAGACTCTTTGTGTGTGTGTGTGTGTATGTTTCTAGGTTTTAGGTATTGGATGAAAAAGTAGTAGATTATTATAGCTAAAACTATCAAATATTTTAACAAAAATGTAGTACAATTTAATTATCAAACAAACAAGTGTATTACAATTAGTAAAAAAAAAGTGCATTACAAGTGGAAAAAAAGACATCTATTTGGCATAAAAGATAAAAATAAAAATAAAAAATGAACTATATGAAAACAATTGGAAGATTATATATATAAATATATATTAGGTCTATTATATATTATAAATATGGGCATAAAAAAGTATGTCTAATTGTCAAAAAATCACATAATTTTTAAAACAAAGGTTAAAAATACCGGTAAATAAGACTTTTGTTTTAATATTTTTAACTTTTGTCAAAAAAAACAACAGATTTCACAACACTTATCCTCCTCCTCTTATTATTGTCTTTTTCCCTTTCTTATTATTTAAAAGAACCTTATAAATATAAAATGTTTTAGTAAAATATGAATGTTTAATTTCTTTACTGCATTACTTCTAACTTGATAACAAGAAAAAATAAATTAAAGAAAAGAAAAATGAATTGCACCCAAAGATTAGAATATGCAAGCAAATATGTAAATATATGCATAGACCTATATAAAATACTTTTAATAAAAATAGGTGTTAAACAATACAAAAAACTATTATTTAGGAGAGAAATTTGAGATTTGACTTGTGTGAAAAATTCTTGACTAGAAGAGAAAATAAAAAAAAGTTTAAGAGGGGTAAAAATACCAATTTTTGAAGTTCAAGAGGCAAGATGACATTTTAAAAGGCAAAAATAAAAATTTATGGACAAAATGTCACAAAAGGGCAATTTCACTAATGAGTTAAAGTTCAAGGAGTTTGCATACTCGTTTTCAAAGTTCATGAGGCAAAGTAACAAACTAACCGAAATTCAGGGGGCAAAAATAAAATTTATCCTACAGAATGTGGCTTAGGCATAACCCATCATGTGCTCATGTCAAGTGCATTTCTTTAGGCATAAAATGCATTTTTATACATTATCAAATTTCTTGTCCATATATCCGTTCATAAATGTTATAGCCACTAGTTGTCAATTATAGTTCATAAATGCATTTTGTTATTGTTGTTAGTAACTTGAGTGGCCTATTAAGCAAGGTACAAGGTCAGTTAAAGCCCATAGAAACTATACCAAATTTAAAGGTCGAGATCATATAGCCAGTGAGCTTAACAGGGCTCCTTAGAACGTCGAGATTAAGTGGATCGCGTGAAATCAAGATAATAAATTATCAGATTTAGCGAGTGGCCAGGATGGATCCAAATTGGTTAGTTGGTAGATTTCCTACAATCAAGGGTAACATCAACCGAGAGGGAAATCTACCAACTAACCAATTTGGATCCATCCTGGCCAATTTGGATCTACCAACTAACCAATTTGGATTCCCTTTCTGTAAAAGAAAGGGAATATACTCAAATCTTGAGAATTAATCCATTTAACTATTTTCGCAATTTGTAAAGGGCTATAAATAAGGTTAAAAACCCACGAAAAATTCCAAAGTCTTATATTAAGCGGTGTGTGTAGTCTCTAAAAAATAGTGAAATCATTTTCCTGTCCTCTCCTAGTCATTCATTTGGCAAAGTCAAATAAATACAACAAAATCATGACTTTTCTAATATTTCACGAAAGGAGCGAACATTATTACCAAGTAGTTACAGGTAAATCAAGCCAAAAGATATTAAAAAAAAGGCAAACTAAAAAAATCACAATGCTATTATGTGATTTAAAAAGCTTTGCAGTTCTATATACTTATAATTTGTGGAACAAATTATTCAATCTCTTTCTTTCAAAAGGGAAAAAAAAAAAAACTACCTTCTCTTTTGTAAAGGAAAAAAGTTTATATTCTTTTTTTTTGGGGAAAAATAACAATATTCTCATACATTATACCTATATATATGGTCAAAAAATATTATGACTTCTTATAGACCATGATTTAAACATGCACGCATATATACATATATAATATTCATATTTAACTTTGAGGTCTTTGAGAGCAACTGCAGTTGTATGTAGAATCAAGAAGGAAAATAGACTATAATTGGTTGATTTCTTTATGTTCTCTCTTCATAACGTTAGAAGTTTGGACGAAACTTTCAACTAGGAAACAACGAAGAGCCAAGCAAGAATTTTAAGATTCAATTCAACAAAAAACAATATTTTTTTTGTCTCAAAAAGTCAGCAGTACATATATCCTTCTAGGAATTTTACAAACACCCGTGCTTCGCACGCATGGGTGCTTAATTTAGTATATAAAAAAAAAACTGGGAGAATTTGACGAAGGGGCAAAAAAATCCTAACTGAGGAAATGACTTCTTTTTTTTTTTTTTTACAGAAAAAAATACGTCTAGGCAATTAAACTGTCTTAGTTTTTTTTTAAAAAAAAGACGAAAATAACTGTAACGAGGAGAGGAACCTCAACAGAGTGAAAAGAAAAAAAATTGAAACTTTTTTCATGCCCAAAAAGCATGTTTTTTTACGTCAAAAAACTGCCTAAAAAAAATCATTTTGTCAAAATCAGTTTTTCTTAAAGTTACTTTTCAAAACTGAAAGTCCTACTTTATAGTTCTCTAGCGCTTTTCCTTAAAGCCTATGAGACCCTTTGCCTTTTCGTTCATCTGATACGAAATCTCAAACTGTTGATCAGGTTTAATTGAAGTTTCATCTATGGATGAGTTTGTGAATCGATGGAAGTCCTTCTCTATTACTGAGGAGGAGGAGACAATAATTAGGGTTACCAAAGAAGTTGTGGACAGAGCCAAAAAGGCCATTTGCGATGGTCTTTTGGGCAAACTTCTTACTCGAAAACCATTTTGAAGAAGGGCTTTTTGTAATAGGATGTCAAACCTATGGAATGTGACGAAGGAGGACGGGCAGGGATTGCAGATCACCGAATTAGCCAATGAGGTTTTTCTCTTCACTTTTTTGTTTGAGAAAGAGAGGGCACGGACTCATGACATGGAACCATGGACTTTTAACAAGTCTTTGTTGTTGTTGAAAGAATTAGATAGTTGTTGTAATCCTGTTATAGAGGATTTCTCTTTTTGTCAAATGTGGATTCAAGTTCATAATCTGCCTCCCGAAAGGATGTCTGGGAAGATTGGGGATTTAATTGGCAATATTTTCAGCGCTTGCGTATGGGTTGTCAACGATTAGAATGGACGGTGTCCAAAAAAAATTCACGAGAATTAAAATCGTCATCGACACTGCTAAGCCTCTTTATAGAAGAGTGAGAATTAGACGTGGAGAAATGGAAGCAATTGTTTAGTGTGGTCTCAAATATAAGCACATGCTAGGTTTTTGCTCTTGTTGTGATGATCCAAAAGCAGCCAAGTGTATTTCATCTGATGATTTTCCTGATGGTCCCTAGTTGAGAGCCATGTCCCTGAATCAAAGTCGCTCCATTTTATCCATTCACTAATGTAATGATGGCTCTAGCCACCATAGTCTGCCAGTAAACCGAGGCCTGAATATAAAAGGAAAGGTGATCATTTGGGTAGGGTTTTCCTGGGCGGTGGAAGACGATGTCGGAATTCACCATGTTAGAGGAAGAGGATTCCTTGGACAACAATAGTGTGAGAATGTTAGACTAGACACCCTAAGGATTAAATGATGTAATAGTTTTTGGAGACATTTAATCAATAAAGACTTTATTAAGTGTTTCATATATCAAACATATCCTCTTTATGTTCATTCCTGTTGAATATATGATAAGCCAACTAAAGTCTGAGACTATCAATCTAAACCTCTAAAATCGTGCATATGATGGAAAGATTATGCAGAAGACATTAATCTTAAAGGTGATAGTCTAAATAAAAACTTCTGCAATCGAGGGAATAAAGTTCAGCGTTTTATTCATGTAAAGATTGTTATGTTGTCTACATCCTTAAAGGGAGATAGCTTGTCTTGGTTATTGGAGTTAGACTTTGCAAGTAGAAACATTGGTATATTATCATAGTGACGATAAATTGGTCATGACATAATTTGAATTAATTTGATCAATAATTCTGTTTGTTTAAATCAATTCACTTTAAACAATCATATATGTCATATCTTAATACTAAAATGAATTAATAGGCCCATACATTGGAGTTGTCTACATCCTTAAAGGGAGATAGCTTGTCTTGGTTATTAGAGTTAGACTTTGCAAGTAGAAACATTAGTATATTATCATAATAACGATAAATTGGTCATGACAAGATCTGAATTAATTTGATTAATAATTCTGTTTATTTATATCAATTCACTTTAAACAATCATATATGTCATATCTTAATCCTGAAATGAATAAATAGGCCCATACTCTTGACTTGTGTCTTTTAATGTACCAAACGATGACATCCTAAGTTATATAAAGGCACACATGCCGGTACGTTGAAGACATGACTCTTGATTAATGTAGACTTGTTATTCATAAATATAGAATCCATAGCCCTTTTATAGAGTTAATGATATTCTCTTATAAGCATTATCCTGTAATTGAAAAACTGGAGCACTTAACCTTTTGGATATATAGGTGCAGCTGAATAGTATACTATTTGTATTGGCTATTAATAATATGTTTTCTAATGGTAAGAATGATAAAAATAATCAGGAAGTTAAAATCAAATTTTATCCTTAAGTGGATTATGTATATCCTATGTAGATGCTACACATTATAATATTCATGGATGATTAAATTATAGGAATTCAATAATTTATATATAAAATGAACGTGTCAGGGACGTGTTATTTTATAATTATAGGAGCTTGGTCTATATATTGTTAGACTAGATGCCTCAAGGATTAAATGATATAATAAGTTTTTGGAGACATTTAATCAATAAAGAGTTTATTTATTATTCATATACCAAATGTTGTCCTTTTATGTTCATTTCTATTGAATATATGATAAGCAAACAAAAGTCTAATACTGTCGGTCTAAACCTTTAAGATCGTGTATATGATGGATAGATAATGCAGAAGACATGAATTTTAAAGGTGATGGTCTAAATGATAAGGTTCGCAATCGAGAGAATAAAGCTAGGCGCTTTATTCATGCTAAGATTATTACGTTGTCTACATCCCTAACGAGAGATGACTTGTCTTGGTTATCGGAGTGGGACTCCGTGAGTAGAAACATTAGTATATTTATCATAGGTGATGATATAATAGATCGGGGCAAAAGTTAAATTGATTTGATTAATAATTTCATTTATTTAAATCAATTTACTTTTTGACAATTATATGTGTTATGCCTTAATCCTAAGATAAACAATAGGCTTGAATTGTTGACTTGTGTCTTTTGATATACCAAAGGGTAACATCCTGATATGATGATGGTACGCATACCAGTACATTGGAGATATGACTTTTGATTGACGTAGACCTATTGTTCATAGATATGGAATCCATAGCTCTTTTGTAAAGTTAATGATATTTTCTTATAGGCATTATCCTCTAATTAAAAGACTAGAGTACTTAATCATTCGGATACATAGGTGTAACTAAATAGCATACTCTTTATGGATAGTAAATATTCCAATGGTGAGATAATGGAACATAAGATGCAAATAATATGGAAGGTAACAAGGAATTTATCCTTAAGCCCATTACGAATATCTTATACGGATGATATACATTATGATATGTCATAGATGATTAGCTTATTAGAGCTTTGTAATTTTATATAGTTTGAGAATGCAGCTCTAAGCTTTTAATGGAGTAGCGTTAAAGTTAATAATTATAAAATATATGTACTTGGGATATGTTATTTTATAATTATAGGAGCTTAATCTATATATATCCATCAGGTCCCCCTTTGCTAGCTCACAATAATTCCTATGATGATATGGCATGTTTTTCCTACTTATTGGTGACTTGTGTTAATTATTAGATTGGCTAAAATTTGATAAGAGTAGATTTAATAATTCATGTTTGTCTATTGACTGAATTAATTCAATATATGTATGTTGAATTATTTGGATAATATTTTATTTGATATGGGATTATTTGTATATGACTATTTTAATCAAATAACTTCTCTATTAGATTATTTGAATTAAAAGTAAGGCTCTATCTAAGATTCCCATATGAAAATTGTTAGACATAGTGCCCTAAGGAGTAAAATGTTGTAATATATTTTTGGAGACATTTCATCAATAAAGAGTTTATTTATTATGTATATACCAAATGTTCTCCTCTTTATGTTCATTTCTGTTGAATGTATGACAAGCAGACAAAAGTCTGAGATTGTCAGTCTAAACCTTTAAGAATCGTGCAGATGGTGGACAAATTATGCAAAACACATGAATCGTAAAGGTGATGGCCTAAATCATAAGATCCACAATCGAGGGAATAAAGTTGGATGATTTATTCATGCTAAGCTTGTTTTGTTGTCTACATCCCTAATAGGAGATGGATTGGCTTTGCATCGGAGTGGGACTCCACGAGTAGAAATATTGGTGCATTGTCATAGGTGACAATATATTAGATCGGGACATAAAAATTAAATTGATTTGGTTAATAATTCTATTTGTGTAAATCAATTCACTTAGACAATCATATGTGTTATGTTTTAATCTTGAAAGGACTAATGGGCTCATATTCTCGACTTATGTCTTTTGATGTACCAAAGGGTGACATCATGACTTTATGATGACACGCATACTGGTATGTTGAAGACATAACTCTTGATTGACCTAAACTTGTTATTCATAGATATAGAATCCATAGCTCTTTTTTGTAGAGTTAATGATATTCTCTTATATGCACTACCTGCAATTAGAAGTCTGGAGCGCTCAACAATTTGGATAGATAGCTATAACCGAATGGTATACTATCTATGGATAGTAAGCATTCTAATGGTATGATAATGGAATGTAAGATAAAAATAATCGGGAAGTTAAAATGGAATTTATCCTTAAACCGATTATGAATATCCTATAGGGATGTAACACATTATGATATGTCATGGATGGTTAGCTTATTAAAGCTTCATAATTTTATATAGTTCGTGAGTGCAACTCTAAGCTTTTAGTGGAGTAGCGTTAGAGTTAATAATTATAAAATATATATTTAGGATATTATATTTTATAATTATAGGAGCTTAAACTATATATGTCCATCAAGTCCCCTTCGTTAGCTCATTATAAATCCTATAACGATATGTCATGTTTTTCTTGTATATTGGTGACTTATGTTAAATTATTAGATTGGTTGAAATTCTATAAGATTGGATTTACTAATTCATGTTAGTTTATCGGTTGAATTAATTTTGTAAATTGATTCAAGATAAACAAGTTGAATTATTTGAATAATATTTTATTTTCTATGGGATTATCTAGATATAATTATTTTAATCAGATAACTTTTATATTAGATTATTTGAATTAAAACTGAGGCTTTATCTAAGAATCTTTGGTGGAAAATAAGATATTCTCGTGGATCAAGATTATTGTAAGTTCGACAGGTTAATGGGAAACTTCGACCTACTGATGGAGTAAGTTAAGCAAACCGATCTCTCAAATCAGCCTGTCAATTGTGCAATAATCTGTATACATGTTTTCGACGCGTTTTTCATTAGAAGTTGATTTAGACTAGAATTTTCAGGCCTAATCTGACATGGTTTAACCCCAAATTCAACCATTATAAATAGGGGGTGAGTTTTCTCAATTATTTAGATAATTTTGAGAAGCATAGAGTAAGTGCTCTAGTTTGAGAAAGTTTGAAACTCCCTGAAAGCTATTGTTCAACATCAAAAACCTTAGCTCTAGGTCTTCTCAAGTGATTGGAAGGAAAGTCATCGGAAGAAAAGTTGCACGACGTGTGACCACCCATGCTTTGATTATAGATAGAGAATAGTAAAAAAGACCAGTTGGTTGAGGCTCTTCTGGAACGTTCTTCTCTACATAGATTCAAGCCCACTTCAGTATACAAAAGATGTTAGTAAGATCTATCATTAATTCATGCATTTAGCATGTCAAATTTGTATTTTAGAAAACAATCTGATTTAAAATTTTTAAAATTCTACTGCATACTGTTTTCCAATAATTATTATGAGAGACAGGTTTTTTATGTTGATTTTCGAGTTTGCAATCATGCTATATATATGAATTATCTGATCTTATTCTCTCCTATGATTTTATTTAATTTTTTAGAAAGTTGGTACTCTAGGGTTTCTATATAATTAAATGTTGTCATGAGATTATATGGTTAATGTTTATTAATTAATTATAGTTGATTAAATTTTAATTTAATTATTAATTAATTAATTAATTTGTGCGGTTATGGTTCTTTAGAGGTTAGAATATATATCTAGGTTTTTTCATGTAATTAGATAGCGATCTATCATCACCGTCTAGGAATTATTATTTTAATTTTAAATTTGTAAAATTTTGTAATTAAATAATCATTTGAAGTAAAGACGGGTCTAGAAGATGGAGATGATAGGCATTCCATTGTTTTCCTATGTTTATAAATTTTTATGTTTTTGAATTATTGAAAATAGAATTGAAGAACTGCTTAAAAACTATTTTTCTAGAAAAATGTTGAGTTCAGCCCGATCAGCTTGCCGAACCTTTTAGTCAGCAGGCCAATGGTCGTAGACCAGCAAGCCAAACTTTTAGTTCGGTAGGCCGACAACGGGGTAGAATGCAAGTTCAGCTCGGTCAATAGGCCGAACCTATAAGTTCTGTAGGCTGATGGTTAGACCGACAGGCCAAACATACAGCTCAATAGGTTGGTAGAAGGCATAACATTTTCCAAAAAAGGTGCATTTTTTGGTATAGTTTTTGATTTTATTTTTGAGACAATTCTAAAAAACATGAAATTTTATGATGACCAGAAAAATAAAACTTTTGATCTATAAGGAATTGAAGAATTAAAGATGGATGCCACATGAAGAAGGATACAACTTGAAGACACAAGATGAAGAATCAATAATATGTTTCGATTGATATTTTGTAATCTTTATTTTCTTTTTTCTAGGATGGAACTATAATGCGGCTATTTATTTATTATCTTGCTTGTGGTTTTGCATATTGCTTTGCTTGTCTGCATTATAATATGATTTACTATGTATGTTGATAACATGCCATGTAGAATAGGGAATGCCACTTATTAAAAATTGTTCATGCATGTTAACATAAAACCTTGACTTTTAAAATAGTGAGTAGAAGAAGGTTTTTGAAGAGAGGACTTACGGCCTCCATCGTTGGTCCATAGCTAGCATATTGTGCTTCCGACCTCTAGGAAGGGATTTCATCGTGTACCAGGTTGGATCTCTGAAGGGATAATTTATTTTAGCATGATTTATCATTGTACACCCCTAGGTGGCAATTATAAATCATGGATAAAATTGTTGAAACGATGGTTATACATTCAAGATTAATTTTATTATTAACCTCCTCTAGAAGCTCTGTTAATAAAATTAATGGCCAAAGAAAAAAATTATTATGTGATGAGTACACGCCTAATACATGGAGTATGGATCCAATTCAAGTTCCAATCAGGCTTGTTACAAGAGCTAGAGCTAAAAAATTCAAAGAAACTCTTAATGGGCTGATTCAAAGCATTTGGACTAAGGTGAATTCATGCAGGGCCAAGGAAGATGTCCCACGTAATCCATAAGTTTGGCTTACCAAAATTCAAGGTTTGGAGTTATTCAGAAGAGTTTTCTCAAAGACAGCTTCAAAAAAGGAACCTCAATTTCTAGCTACTATCCAATTTTCAACAAGTTTCCTTATTTTTAGTGACGCCATTTATAACAGATTCCATATTCAGCCATGCCATCTCAAGAAAGAAGCTTTCCTTTTCAACAATTCAAGAATACAGAAGTTTCCTTTTTCAAGTAAGTTCCCTTTTCTGATAGTTTCTTTATTTAGTTAGTTTCCTTTTCCAATTTAAGAAGTTTCCTGAATTGTAAGGCTTGTTGCCATTTTAACTACTTTTTTTTTTCTTTTTTGTTTTGGTTAGTTTCCCATTTGGTTGGTTACCTTATTGAGAAGATTAGTTTCCCTTTTTATTTCAGGCGCCTATCTTTAAAAAGACCTGATTGAGATTTAGTTTCCCATTTTCTAAATCCCATAGGTGCTAATCTAGTTTCTCTTTGTGAAAATGGGTGTGTAACTTAGGGAAAGTTAGGAGATTAGGTTATTTAGTGTCCTCAATTATAAACTTAGAATAATTTAGTTTCTTTTATAGGAATAGGCTCTCTTTTTTTGTCTGATTGTCTAAGATTTAGTTCCTTAAATTTATTGATTATCTTGTATTATAAATAGCCATTTGGCTCAATGAAATAAGGACACAATTCAGATTTTTATTCAAACTTTGTGAGATCAAAATTCTCTTTGTTTCTTTGAGAAGCTTTCGAATTATTGAAATTTCTGTAGCATTCAACTTCAACTTATCAATTAATCATTCCATAATTGATTGTGGCATCTTCAATTTACTAAGGTTCTTGCTTCATTTTAAGCAACAGGTCGCGGTTTCCTACGAACTTGTTTCTAAACAATCTTGGAGACTTAGTTGATTCAAGGGTC